>JAKZAO010000004.1:2658347-3008408 GCA_023053555.1 Branchinecta lindahli | reverse complement strand
AAGATAAGTTACCAACAATTCTATCTGAAACAATCAATCTGCACCCCTGTTCCCAAACCAAACAAGCCTAAGGACCAACTTGGATCTCACCGCCCTATTATGATAGCCCCCACTTTAGGGAAAATTCTAGAAAGAATGTTAAACAACAGGCTAGTATGGTACTGCGAAAAACACAAGCTGATCCCAAAGGAACAAACTGGATTTCGCAAATATCACTCCAGCATTGACACACTGTACCGTGTAGTAAGTGACGTGAGAATTGCAATGCAACAAAGCCTCATAGTGTTGGCCGCCCTCGTCGACTTTGAGTCGGCATATGACAATGTCCGAATAAACAAACTATGCTACAAACTTACGGCTATTGGTTTCCCAAAGCAAATTGTTGAATTCATCAGGAGCTTTCTTGAGGGAAGAAGATTTACAGTCAAAATAAACAGCGAATCCTCTACAAGCAGATCCACAGAAAAAGGCCTGCCACAGGGGGCTGTGCTTAGCTGCCTCCTGTTTGCCCTATACATGTCCGACATGAAAGTTAGTGGCGAGCAGGCCGAGTTTGCAGACGACTACACGCTCTGGGCGAAAGGAAGAACAATGGAAGAAGCCCAAAGCAAACTACAGAGAGCAGTCAATGAAATCGGAGCATTCGCACGCGAAGCTGAAATCCCGATAGCAGCATCCAAGACCGTCATCATGGCCTTTCACAGACGAAGAAAACTAGAACCACCATCCTTACTACTGGAAGGAACCAGCCTACCAGTCGCAACATCAGCAAGGCTACTCGGGATCGTGTTGGACCAGAAACTAACCTTTAAACAGCACATTGAAGAAACCACGAAAACATTCTTCAGAAGATTCACGATGATGCAACGGCTAGCCGGAACCAAATGGGGCTGCTCGGACAAACTACTTATGCTATTTTACAAACAGTACATCAGATCGAAACTGGATTATGGCATTATCGTCTATGGCTCGTGCAGCCAGCAGCTGATGGGACAACTGGAAACGCTCCAAAACACGGCACTACGACTTGCGTTGGGTGTCAGGAAAACCACCAAAAAGTCATTCCTATACACCGAAGCTGGAGTCCCTCCGATGAAAATACGAAGAAAAACCCTACTCGTCCGCTACTTCACAAAAATCGAGTACACCCCACATCACGTTATGCACGAACTGTTGTGGAAGCGAAATGACTGCAGTATTCTCCGGGAACTCGACGAGTATAGACTTGCCCGAAGTGACACAGTGCAAATAGAGAAACACCTATTGACCGAAAAAGTAGCACCAACCCCACCATGGAAGGAGAACTACCCAATCATCAACACCAAGTTCCTAGACACCCAGAAGTCACAGACCAGCACCCACCAAGCAAAGCTCCAGTTCGAAAAGCTCGAGGAAAAACTCTACGCAGGTCATCAACAAATTTTCGTAGACGGATCACTGACGAAGGACGGCTGTGGCTGCGGGGTGTACTTCAAGGACACGAACTTGATGGCCATGGAAAAGCTCCCAAATCAGTTCTGCATACTATCAGCCGAGATAAACGCCATCGCCCTAGCGTTGGAGACTGTAATAAAGTTCAGCCCACTACATAGAAATATCGTCATATTCTCCGATTCATTATCTACGCTTTCCCTCTTGAAACGAAGAGACTACTGCTGCATAGACATCGACTTGCACAAACTTAAGAACCTCATCACGACAATCCACGAAGCAGGAACAACCATAACACTACAATACGTCCCCAGCCACATGGGCATCGACGGAAACGAAAAAGCTGACGAAGCAGCAAAAAAAGCTACCAGCCTAAACACAACACCAAGAAGGCCCATGAATATGAGAGACACTATCCGAACAAGGACGAAAGCCATTCAGCAACCAGGAAAAGACCCCAAACACTCCCCCTTCGTGGACAAGAAATACAGCAAGATGTACCACCGAATAAGAGCCAACGCTTGCAACTTTAACCACGCAGCATACCACTTCAAATCAAAATTACCAGATGGATCATTGGCGAACTCCCCACTATGCAGATTCTGCCACAAGGAAGACGAAACACTAGACCACCTAATATTTGGATGTGGAAGCAGAACCGTCAGGAACCATCAAGAACCCGTCAAGAGTGCTTTCTACAGCACCAAACTTAACCCCTCAACAACCACCCTCACCAAAGCATCCCTCACTGAAGATGAAGAGCGCCACATTTTCTCCGCAATCATCAAATTCCTGACCACCCTTGATATCAGTGAAGCGGTTTAACGACGAGAAGAGGACGTAACGAACCCAATAGAAACCGACAATCAGGCGGCAACACTGGTTGAACGACTGAACAAGAAGAAAAGGCCGAAGTGGAGCATTTGCTGTCCGAAGCGGTCCGCACTACTGAAGAAGAATGAATGACCTTGCCTTAAAGACTGCTTTTAATAAAGAGCAGGGTTTGAAAGCTAGGTTGATTGAAGTTCCTCACCTCATACAAAACCTTCCTGACTTTTTCTATTTCCTCTTCAGAAGGATCACTCCTATCTATAACAGTCATCCTATTTACTTCCATGTATGTAGTAAATATTTACACAAAATTTGATTTGTTTCCAGCTAAATTTCAGCACTCCAAATTGGCTCCGTTTTCTTCGGGCTAATCAAGGAGACGAGGAGACATCCTTTGTACGCTTCAAGCGGGGACTCCGTCACCTCCTTTTCCCTCTTTGATGCGGCCGTATTTTGTAAGCATATCCTGGTTTTTTGGATTATTTTCAGTCGCTATTTACGCGCGTAAATACGCGCGTAATCGAGAATACGTCGCTATTTACGTCCCGTCTGAACAAGCTATGACTGACCAACATGTTATCGAAAAAGAAAGGTCACCCGATTGACGACATGTAGGTACTCAAACTGCTGAGGTTTTACGAACTCATATAGAAAGAAAACATTACGATCGATAGAAAGAAGAAGAAGAAGAATATTGACAGAAGAATTATGAATGTAATAATGAAATAATACAAAATTGTAATTTTCCTCTCCTCTTGCTAATGATGTAAGTATACAGGATCTATAGGACCTAGGTGGGAACCACACTAACAGACTAATGTAGCATTTACAGGGATAAGAAATCTACGGAAGAAATCTTGTAGCCTGTAGGCAGCCTGTAGGAGGGGTATAACATTCTAAGTTAGAATGTTATACCCCTCCTACAGGCTACAATCTAACCTCAAATTTGTATAGCCTCAATTTGGCCTGAAAATCTTACAAGCAAACTCCTGTGCAGTCGAAAAGGGTCCAAGGTCATCACATGTTGACTATATTGTAACGGAATTCTGTAAGTCATAAGTTGCAGTCCAACATGTTATCGAAAAAGAAAGGTCACCCGATTGACGACATGTAGGTACTCAAACTGCTGAGGTTTTACGAACTCATATAGAAAGAAAACATTACGATCGATAGAAAGAAGAAGAAGAAGAATATTGACAGAAGAATTATGAATGTAATAATGAAATAATACAAAATTGTAATTTTCCTCTCCTCTTGCTAATGATGTAAGTATACAGGATCTATAGGACCTAGGTGGGAACCACACTAACAGACTAATGTAGCACTTACAGGGATAAGAAATCTACGGAAGAAATCTTGTAGCCTGTAGGAGGGGTATAACATTCTAAGTTAGAATGTTATACCCCTCCTACAGGCTACAATCTAACCTCAAATTTTTATAGCCTCAATTTGGCCTGAAAATCTTACAAGCAAACTCCTGTGCAGTCGAAAAGGGTCCAAGGTCATCACATGTTGACTATATTGTAACGGAATTCTGTAAGTCATGACGTAAATAGTGACGTCTTGCGATTGAGGACCCCAAAGTAGGATTTGATTGTCCCTAGTACGGTTTATAAATGTTAACGCAACCTGCGCCTCGCTGGCCGCTCGGCTCTGTATATATATATTCAAATATATATTCACCGTTAGGAATAAACTACAGTTTTTTTGTTTTTATAGGCAAATTACATCAAATAGGTGTGACGTCACGCTTTTACGGAATTCCAATATAATTTAGTTTACACCGTCATCACAGGTTTCCATCTTGACAGTTAGAACCTTGTTATGACTGAAAACCTTTTTAGGGTGGAGTCGAGTTCATTTAAAGTTCGAGGTTGCATACCCCTCCTGTAGTGTAGATAGGAATTCTGGTCAGCTTGAGAGGATCCCGTTAGTGAAGACAACTAGAAAAAAATCTAGTTGGGCAGTAGTTGCATTTTTGCAGATACTATGGTATCTGATACCACGGTCTTGCCTGGGTCTTGTAGTCACTGTAGTATCTGGCCAGTTATCGTAGTATCTGATATTACGAAACCATGGTCCGACCGTGGTTTAGGGCTTGTTTCCGCGCCAACCAACATACTTCGGTTCAGGGTAACCAGTATTTTTGAAACTTTCGGTCCTAATGATCCAGCGTTTTTGTGTTCACTTTCCACGTCACTCTCCAATACTAGCGGAGCGCCGAAACCGAGAGGTTTCCCAATCTTGATTTTAGTGTACAGCAGGTGCCCAGTGCCACGGTGCCTGGTCGGTGCTGGCACCGTTAGCCACATGTTCAAACATTAAAATAAGCATCTTTAGAAGTGTTTGAAAGATAAATCGCATAACTTATGGCCGAAGAGGTTTCACAGCGCCAAAACCGAGAGGCTTCCGACTCTTTGATTTTAGTGTACAGCAAGTGCCCGGTGCCGTAGTGCCTGGTTGGTGCTGGCACCATTAGCCACGTGTTCAAACATTAAAATAAGCATCTTTAGAAGTGTTTGAAAGATAAATCGCATAACTTATGGCCGAAGAGGTTTCACAGCGCCGAAACCGAGAGGTTTCCCACTCTTGATTTTAGTGTACAGCAAGTGCCCGGTGTCGTAGTGCCTGGTTGGTGCTGGCACCGTTATCCACGTGTTCAAACATTAAAATAAGCATCTTTAGAAGTGTTTGAAAGATAATTCGCATAACTTATGGCTGGCACCGGTGCCGGAGCATACGATTTTTGTCGGTGCCTGCCAGTGCCGGGAAAAGGGTGTACAGAGAGTACCAAGGATTGGAACACCCCTCGGCCAACCGACCTACAGTCTTGGCACGGCGCGAAATTCAAAATTTTCATTGGAGAGATAGGCGGGCGACGGAAAGACGCCGTTTTTGGGATCCCAAAACGTAAGTGGAGGGATACCTATGACATCGCAAAAGTTGTCCGTCCGTCTGTCCGTCCGTCCGTCCGTCCGTCTGTCCGTCCGTCTGTAAGCACGATAGCTCTCGAAGGGAATGAGATATTTTGATGAAACTTGGTGTGAGCATTCTTTGGGTCAAGAGTAAGGTCGAGTTCGTAGATGGGCCCTGTAGCTTTACATTTAAGGGTGGGGGAGGGTGTTTAAATTAAGGGGCAAGCAAAAATTTTTTAAACAGCTAATGTATAGTCGATTATGGGGTAAGAAGACACGCTGAACACGAATATGAAAACCATTTTCTCACCGGACAAGTAGTTCGTCCGGAATCCGGCCAAAGCCGGAAAGTTTGTTAAAAGTAGAAGTCTTATTTGAAGTTGATTAGATGTTCGATATAGGGGTAAGAAGGCATGCTGAACAAAAATATGAACACCGTTTTCTCGCCGGACAAGTAGTTCGTCCGGAATCCGGCCAAAACCGGAAAGTTTGTTAGAAGTTAAAGTTTTATCTGAAGTTGATTAGATGTTTGATGTAGGGGTAAGAAGGCATGCTGAACAAGAATACGAAAACCGTTTTATCTCCGGACAAGTAGATCGCCCAGAATCCGGCCAAAACCGGAAAATTTGTTAAAAGTTAACTTTTTATTTCAAGTTGATTAGATGTTGGATATAGGGGTAAGGAGATACGGTGAATCCGTTTTTGAGCTTTAGTTTTTCGCCGGACAAGTAGTTGTTGAATTTCGGCAGAACCGCAAAATTCACAGAAGTAAGCTAGGATCGTTTCCATCGGCTTATAGAGGTAAACGCACATGCTGAATCCATATCTGAGCTTGGATTTCTTAATGACTAGCTGTTTGGCCTGGCGAAGACTGGATCTGGCGATGACAAAACCTAATTGTCTGGATCAAATATTGAATTTTTGGGATCCCATCGGAACCTTTGGTCTTGTTTTTATATATAAGCCGTTTTTTAGAGCTCAGTCGAACCGACCGGCAAGACGAAAAACGGTCAATAGTAGCAAATAGGTAGGTTAACCGACCTACGGAGAAAAGGCAAAAAACGCAACTTCTGTTGACCAACCAGGGAGGAGAACGTGGAGAGGAGAATAGAGAATTCATTATCGGAGAAACTTTTCGATTCTGCAAAATTTGGCTGGAATCAGGAGGCTTTCCTTATTCTCGATTCCAACAAAAATGGAAGAAAAAGGAGAATTCGCTTCATCTGAATGGTCCAAAAATGCAAAATAGGAGAATTGTGAGGAGAATTCTGATCAAAAATGCAACTAGTGTGACAAAGATTTGACTTGTTGATAGACTATTTCATTTCATTGTTCACATAGGTGTAAGAAGTTGCATAGTGCTATATGTGCTGTTTACGTCTTATTACCAGGGGCATCACATATGTGGGGGGAGGGCGATGCAACCACCCCAATGTGTCGGCCATTCATAACCAAATCATATTTGACAGTGCAAAATGGATACGTCAGCTGAATTTTATTAGAGCTATATTTCAGCCCTCCTCGGCAAGGGTCCTCTTCAGGCTCAAAGCTGATCAAGTTGGAAAAACGAGCTTGGGGAAAAACAAAAATCACTTGGTTTTTCTTATTTTGAGTCTTTTTTTCTGCAAAAACAGTTGGTAAAAAATGAACAGCCATTCGGTATATACTTTGCCCCCCCCCCCCCGAAAAAAAAAAACTTTTTGGCCAGTAACGCCTCTGCTTATTATAGTACGCATACTTGTTCAAACTGCACTTTTGCACTTTCTTAATAAGCAAACCAACAATAAGTTATTTCTAAATACTTCAACATCAAAATAAAGTGAACTTTTGTGCTCTCATGGCAACGCTTGCTAAGTTCTCTTTTTGCTGGTGTCCCTGCTATTCGACAGTGTGTCACTTTTTTTACAAGTCTTGGCACTATCTCTGGTGTTGTTTTGCTCTGTAAACTAATCTGTATTCCTCAAAGAAGGAGGCCTTGTGTCCATGGAAAACATGGGAGCACGACATTGAATAAAGAGTTGTTTTAACCATGGTCTCCATTCCAGCAACGCCGGAAGCTCCCGACCGGACACGGTTCCATCATCGCAAAAATGGCAGAAATTTGCACTTGGTCAAGTTATGCAGGAATGGCTCTTGTCAATTTCACAAGTAAGTTATATACTATATATTGGATTTTAGTGGCGTTGGTGATTCCCCAAACTGCCTATTAAGGAATCGGATAATATTTGGCAAGACACGTAGAAATACTAACACATAGGCAGCCATTGTTGGCTACCTTGCGTATAAACTAATGCTTTGTTATTTATGGAAACGATTAAGTTGAAAGAAAGTCTGCTCAAAAAAATACCCATTGAATTGAAATCTTACTGTCGTGCTCCCTACAGTCAGTTTTGCATTACCAGGAAACATTAACTTCTTCTAAAAGGAAGAAAGTAAAAATTTTGCATTATACACTGCAGCTAATTAACAACGGTCTTTTGGATTTGCAAGACACAAATTTTCATTTTTTTTTTTCTTTTTTCTAGTGGCTGTGACAAGGATGTTTTTTTACTGCGCCACATGCCCAGTCTGGTTTTACATCTATTCCCAGTCTATTTGAGGATGACCACTACAAAAAGTTCGGTTGTGTATCGTGAAGGTACAGGTAAGTACCAGGTGTGCTGTTTACGAGCCAGAAATTATCTAGAGCCAGTGGGACGAAACTTGAAAGATGTTAAGGTCATGTGCTCTAGATGATCTGTTATTGCTGCCGGTCCGATTAAACCTCGTAGGGACCGGGGGGGGGGCAGAAGTGTTTGGCACGCGTAGGTACCTTACAAGTGAACCGACTTGTAAGATAGAAACCTCGCATGCCGTGGATGATCTCTTTTCGGAATCTCTGCTGGATTCGACCTCCGTTCGGGCGGGTAGCGTAAGGGGCACTATTGGAAGTTTCTCTGAAATGCTCACTTTCGAGTGATGGGTTGTGACAGAAGACGTCCCTAGATGGACCAATCCAGGAACCATTCATGAAGGAGTAGGAGGGCGAAGATAATCCGACTAGAGTGAAACCTGATGGTTGGTAGAGATGTCCCGATATATTTGGTTTCACGCGTAGATACCAAAGCAGTTTGACGTCTCCGGAAGTTTCCGGAGTTCCTAAATTATAGAAATCGCCAAACGTTCGCGTGTGATCAGTGATCCTGTCAAACCAGTTCTGCCTTGTGGGTAAATATTTGACACGCTGACAGTTGTGCAGAACAAGATCGGCCTATGGCCTTGGGAGAGCGCTGGCCATGTCGGCCAAGGTATTTCTCCATCAGTTTCATCATAACAGTTTGTCTTTTTCAGTCGGACAACAAAATGGTATCCGTATCTCACATTCAAACGCAGTATCGAAGCTTGTGGATCCATCAACTATCGGCTTTGTCAGATAAAGATTAGACGTGGTGCTAGTGAAAGTTTTATCGGTGTTAAGTGCGTGAACGACATTCTCTGAAAGTGCGGTGAGCAAGAACGGTTATTCTGCCTTACATAACAAAGTCGTAAAACTACAAAACCAATCGTTAACCCTTACTGTGGGAACAACAAGACTTCAGATCATTGAAAGTCTTCTAAGCTTCGCTAGATAAGGTCCGACTCTAGTCAGCTCTAGTCACAGTTGGTAGACTGAACAGTCAACGCAACGTTATCAAGAATGTGTTTAATGGAATCTGTCTCCGTGGTAACTGGAGCGGACTTGTTGAACACGTGCGTAAAGTTAACTCAAGGAAGAAGCTGTTACCGTTGAAGGCTAGGATAAGGCCTGTAAAACATGGCTTTAAATGCTACTGCATGCGGTCTTTGCGGATTTGAGCTTGTGTTGCAGCGGGCAGTTACCATTTTTTGATCCCAAAACGTAAGTGGAGGGATACCTATGACAGCTAAAGTTGTCAGTCCGTCCGTCTGTCCGCCTGTTAGCAAGATAATTCTCGAAGGGGTTGAGATATTTTGATCAAACTTGGCGTGATTTTTTTTAAAAGCTAATGATATTTCGAATTAGGAGTAAGGAGACATGCTCTCGACGAACAAATAGTTCACCCGGAATCCGGCGAAAACCGGAAAATTTATGAAAACTAGAAGTTTAATCTGAGGTTGATTAGAGGTTTAATTTAGGGGTAAGGAAACGTGCTCGACCGAGTCCGAATGCTGAATCCGAATATGGAAATTATTTTCTCGACGGACAATTAGTTCGGCCGGAATCCGGCCAAAACCGGAAAATCTGTTTAAAGTAAAAGTTTATTTAAGTTTGATAAGATGTTTGATTCGCAGTTAAGAAGACATGCTGAATTCGTACATGATAGTCATTTTCTAACCGGACGTAAAGATCGCTCGGAATCCGGCTGAAACCGGAAAATTTGTTAAAAGTAAAGTTTATTCTGTAGTTGATTAGAGGTTAGAAGTAGGGGCAAGGATACATGCTGAATTCGGTTTTGAGCTTTAGTTTTTTTTTTGTCAGAGAAGTAATTCGTCCGGAATCCGGTCAAAACCGGAAAGTTTTTCAAAAGTATGAGTTTTCTTTAAAGTTGATAAGAGTTCGATTTGGCGGTAAGAAGACATGCTGAACACGAATCCGAAAACCATTTTATCGCCGGACAAGTAGTTCACCCGGAATATACGGCCAAAACCGGAAAGTTTGTTGAAAATATAAGTTTTATTTAAGGTTGATTGGATGTTTGATTTATGGGTAAGAAGACATGCTGAACATTTATATGAAAATCATTTTCTCGTCGGACAAGTAATTCGCCCGGAATCCGGCCGAAAACGGAAATTTGTTATAAGTGCAAGTTTTATCTGAAGTTGATTAGATTTCCAATTTAGGGGTAAGAAGACATGCTGTATCCGCTTTTGACAATAAGTTTCTACCCGAACGGAATCCGGCTGAAACCTGAAAATTTGTTAAAGTTCAAGTTCCGGAATCCGGTCCGAACCGGAGATTTAGGTTGTTACAGTTTCGTCAAAGTAGATAACCTATGACGTATAGCCTAGTAGCAAACACACAGATGCTGAATCCATGTCTGAACTTGGTTTTCTCAGAAGAATAATCATTTGCCTTCTTCTGTTTCTAAATCTTAATAGTAAAAACGTTCAAGGAGTCTAGCGAAGACCTGATATCTATAAGACCAAATAGTCTGGAAAATATTAAATTTTTGGAATCCCACCGAAACCTTAGGTCTTGTTATTGTTGTAGACCATTCTTTTAGCGTGTAATGACAGATATATTAAGTTCAAAATGTTTATCACAACTCTCGCAAGTTGTGCGTTTTTGGCGCTCGCTCGCAAGTTGACTATTTTCAATGCAGCACTCGAAAGTGGCATCTGTTTTGTCACAAGTTGTCCCTTTTAAAAAGAGAAGAAGCCAGGTTAGTGCAGTGTACATGCACTAAGAAATTCATTAGTGATTCAGAAGTCAGTGTTCGAGTTTGTAGCAGATGTATTCAATGTATGCGGAACTTCACTATTAAACGCAAGTGTGTTTTTTAAACAATGCTTATTGAACGAAGAACCCAGGACCACCGTAACGAACCAAACCAGCCATTCGGACTACTCCAGAAAACTGTTTTCGCAGAGACGGATCCGAAGATGCAGCCAAGCCAACAACGTTTGGAAGATTGAATTGGTTAAGTCCGGTCTTCACCTCCCGGAACTTCCGGAATCTGGGCTTCCAGATTATTCTTCGACGCCTTCTGTAAATTGCATCTGGAATATGAACCGGTCCGAAAGTATATCAACATAATCCGGAAAAAGGGGCTTTTCAGCTTCCAGATTTCCGGAATTTTTAAGTATCGCAGAAGAAATTCAAAAAAAAATCTCGGAAAATCTGTGAACCCAGATTCCGGAAGGTGAAGACCTAACTTTAGGTGAAAAAGGGAGATTGACGGAAAGGCAGTTATTTAAGAGGATATCTAGGAAACGTTGAAAAATATTAAAATGGGCTATCGAGTACGGCATACCTAGTTACAGAGAACTGCAATCGTGGGGCAAGTATTATCCACAAAAAAACGAGTTTACGGTAAGCCAGCGTCGTCTTGCTGAAATCGGTCCGTTGGAAGTTTTATCTGTTGATCTAGATAGCGCCGGTTACCATCTAATTGCGGGAACCGGAAGCAGCCTATGAAACTGGAACATATTTGACAGTGCAAAACGGATACGTCAGCTAAACTTTATTAGAGCCATATTTCGGCCCTTCTTGGCCAAGGTCCTCTTCAGGCTCAAAACCGATTAAGTTGGGAAAACGAATTGGTGGAACTGGAACCCTGAACCGGGGGGGGGGGCATCAATATAAGGGTGTAGCTTTTTCAATCATTTGTCGGCTTCACTATATGACCCTGAAACTCGTTGCATCTAAAGCGGCTGACGGATTCTGAAGGGTTTTATGAAACTCGAACCCTGAAAGTGTGGGGGGGGGGGGGGGGGGAATTCATCGGTATAAGTTTGTAGCTTCTCTAACCCGTCTCGTTAGCTTCACTATCTTTCAGTTCAAGTTCTGATTCTAGTTTTAGAAGCGAGTCACCCTCTTAGCAAGTTCATGCCTGTTGTCGCTTCACGGACAGATCTATTTTGAAAGGAAACGCTTAATCTAGAAATCGAAGAGATATTGTTTATCTTTGCCGCGTGGTCTGTCCTTGAGCCGTAGGAAGTGATCGCTTCTTGCGTTTTCCTTTTTCCTCCTCCCCATCCTCATAAAATACGTTTTAGAAGTTCTATATACTGTCCAACACCACTTCTATACTCCGTCTATAACTTGTATACTGTGAGGCAGAAAGGATACTTTCCTGTGAGGCAGGAAAGTATCAGAAAATCATGCGTAAACGAGTGCTATACTATTACGTTTATGTAAAGGCAAATCTCATCAAGTTTCATGGCTGCGCTGTAGTAAAATAAGCAATTATATATTTGCAAGCGCCATCTTCATTAGACTGACTGGGAGTTGCCGAACGTAACTCTAGATGGCGCTGTTTCCCATACTATTTTGATGGCACCAACAATGAAGAATAAAACTGAGCAAATTAAACTGACTTTCGAGGAAATTTTTAACAAGCCAATTTGCCTCCCTTTTCTGCGCGGGACTATCGCTTTCATCAGGACTGACAGGAGCCGCAAGCGGTACCCCTGTCTTACCTGGCCGTGTGTATCCCCCTCCTGCCGGTCGTCGGTTTGCACGCAGATTTACGATACAATGTGTGGGCAGCAGGGCCAGGAGGCTGAAATATCATAGCAGAAACTCCGGGGGAAAGGTGTGGTATTCCAGTATTTGCTATTCCAGATCAAGTGTAGTGAAACAGGTAGCACGGTCCTCCAGATCAACCTGATACGCAGCAGAAACCTAAAATGCCGCTTTAGTCTTTCTAGCACCAGACTTTCGAAAGTTGTCTCATCAACACAGGGCAGACAATCAACTACAGCAACTTATATAAGGAGCAGAATCCAGGTTTTGAGGAAGCCACTGTTCCGTGTAGTAGTGATTGTGCTTTACTTAACGAGTTAGTAAAGTAGCACTTTGTTTCATTCTAGACTAGAATTCCCTAGTAGATAGAGACCCCAATAGTCCTCCACGATATCAGACCAGGCATCACTCCTCTTCCTTCAGATCTGGCATCACTCCTCTTCCTTCAGAATCCCGTATCACATACGGATCACTGAAACTACCAGGACAAATTTTTATTGTACGAAATGTGACAGTTGGGACCTACTCTAATATCTGTAAATTTGCAAACGCAGGGATGCACGTTTCCATCCCATGCAGACCATTAACCTCAATAGCGTCACAGCCTTAACCGCGAATATAGCAAATCTTTTTTATTACATTCCACTATAAATGGCACTAACACACAGTACGATCCCACCTTAACCACATATTCGGTAAGACTCTTCAACGCTCCAACAATTCTGTTTGGAAAACTCCACTTGTACACATGCTTGCGGAAACGGTGCAGTCAATTTGTACGATTCCGCTCACTTTATTGCTGTAATAATCGGGGCTGGTACGTAACTGGTCCAGACTTTCAAGGTAGGTTACATCACGTAGGTCTAGTAATAACTCTGTAGCTCTCCTCTCAATTTTCTCACAGGCTTAATATTGCATTTGCAGTAGGTAATCGTTCAATAATCGGAAGAGCTAGCGAGTTGAACAGCCAGTGAACACGATTCCTCTGGCTTGAATGTAAAGTCTCTTTACATTCCTTCGACTATAAAAAATGAAAATATTGCACTAATTATGTCACTACCAACAATCACAGGTATCCACATGACCGGTCGACGTTTTTCAGCACGGCGGGCAGAGGGCTGATTTTACCTGGTGCTGGCGAGGATGCTGGTTAATTCGGTTGTACCACGTTATACCACCTGAAAAACACGAAAGGTCAACTTACAGTACAGTTTACAGTTTACATAAAGGTGCTTATCGGCCACCCCAGTAGAGTATAAATGGTAATAATATAAGGCGTTTTTCCGTGACACGTTTGTGTGCCACACAGTCGAGCTGAAACTCGGGGATACGCCGTTTTGTCTATTTTTGGGGCGGTAATTTCAAATGTCTGAACATACAAATAAAAATCATGTACAAATCTCATCTCCAGGCTTTCCTCCTTACCATTATGTACAAAAGGATCTTCAGTTTTATTTCTACATACTTGAGAAAGCTTTCAATTTTGTTGTTTTGACGTTATTTTGCTGTTAAATTTGAATTTCCCGCCAAAACCGAGCCACAAAATCGACAATCACCTCGGCAGTTGTTTGTCGAATTTGAGCCACCAAGTGAGACATGAAAATCTTGTTTGTCGCGGAAACACACTTGTGGGCCGCACAAAAGGCCGCGGAAACGCTCTTTTCGAGCCACAACTGACCCACAACCTGTTTGTGGGAGCACGAAAAAACAGCTATAATATAAACGGTTCGTGAGACGGGCCTGAAAGCCAACCGCAAGGAAATGTAAGAATAAGTAAAATGCCGTAGGTATGAAATGGAGTATTAAATAGTACGTATGAAACAGGAAAACCGAAGACGGGAAAAGGATACAGCTAGAATGTGGAGATCTTAATCAAGTCTGTAGCTCAGCACCTTCTTTCTGGGGGACACACAGAATAGAGGTCGTCGAGGCTTCTTGAAGCTCGTCACTGCCTACCGCTCTCAGAAGGGCCCTGGTTCAGCAGTTACACCCCTGATGCAGCAGGAACAATGACCATAAAGCCTCTGAATGTCGAACTTCTTCTGTTAGCATTCAAAAATCGCGGTTTTTGCTTCTACTGAGTTCAGCTAAGCACAGGACTGTAATAATACATGAAAGATAAGTAACATCTACCGTACCTTCTGCCATCTTTGGCCACGCCTGGAACATGACAGCTTGCATTCTCTAGATCCAGGGAAGTAGGCTTGACATAATGGCTTGTGTTGTGAAACGAAGCCAATCCAAATCCGGTAACGATGGAAACCGCCAACTTCTTAGATGAACTTATCTTGTAGAGCCTGGCGGTTTGCAGTGATCGATTCTTCTGGGTAGCAGGCAAGACCCGACAGCATGCTGCAAAACCAAAATTAGGATTAAGCCAACCATTCAAAAATAAATTTTGTTTCAAACTGGTTTGACAGGATCACTGATCACGCGCGAACGTTTGGCGATTTCTATTATTTAGTTTACATGTTACGGAGGTAGCTACGGTAAACTTCCGGAGACGTCAAACTGCTTTGGTATCTACGCGTGAAACCAAATATATCGGGACATCTCTACCAACCATCAGGTTTCACTCTAGTCGGATTATCTTCGCCCTCCTACTCCTTCATGAATGGTTCCGGAATATTTCGGAATCTCTGCTGGATTCGACCTCCGTTCGGGCGGGTAGCGTAAGGGGCACTATTGGAAGTTTCTCTGAAATGCTCACTTTCGAGTGATGGGTTGTGACAGAAGGTGAAGACAGAAGACGGTGACAGAAGCAAGGTAGCCAACAATGGCTGCCTATGTGTTAGTATTTCTACGTGTCTTGCCAAATATTATCCGATTCCTTAATAGGCAGTTTGGGGAATCACCAACGCCACTAAAATCCAATATATAGTATATAACTTACTTGTGAAATTGACAAGAGCCATTCCTGCATAACTTGACCAAGTGCAAATTTCTGCCATTTTTGCGATGATGGAACCGTGTCCGGTCGGGAGCTTCCGGCGTTGCTGGAATGGAGATCATGGTTAAAACAACTCTTTATTCAATGTCGTGCTCCCATGTTTTCCATGGACACAAGACCTCCTTCTTTGAGGAATACAGATTAGTTTACAGAGCAAAACAACACCAGAGATAGTGCCAAGACTTGTAAAAAAAGTGACACACTGTCGAATAGCAGGGACACCAGCAAAAAGAGAACTTAGCAAGCGTTGCCATGAGAGCACAAAAGTTCACTTTATTTTGATGTTGAAGTATTTAGAAATAACTTATTGTTGGTTTGCTTATTAAGAAAGTGCAAAAGTGCAGTTTGAACAAGTATGCGTACTATAATAAGCAGAGGCGTTACTGGCCAAAAAGTTTTTTTTTTTCGGGGGGGGGGGGGGCAAAGTATATACCGAATGGCTGTTCATTTTTTACCAACTGTTTTTGCAGAAAAAAAAGACTCAAAATAAGAAAAAACAAGTGATTTTTGTTTTTCCCCAAGCTCGTTTTTCCAACTTGATCAGCTTTGAGCCTGAAGAGGACCCTTGCCGAGGAGGGCTGAAATATAGCTCTAATAAAATTCAGCTGACGTATCCATTTTGCACTGTCAAATATGATTTGGTTATGAATGGCCGACACATTGGGGTGGTTGCATCGCCCTCCCCCCACATATGTGATGCCCCTGGTAATAAGACGTAAACAGCACATATAGCACTATGCAACTTCTTACACCTATGTGAACAATGAAATGAAATAGTCTATCAACAAGTCAAATCTTTGTCACACTAGTTGCATTTTTGATCAGAATTCTCCTCACAATTCTCCTATTTTGCATTTTTGGACCATTCAGATGAAGCGAATTCTCCTTTTTCTTCCATTTTTGTTGGAATCGAGAATAAGGAAAGCCTCCTGATTCCAGCCAAATTTTGCAGAATCGAAAAGTTTCTCCGATAATGAATTCTCTATTCTCCTCTCCACGTTCTCCTCCCTGGTTGGTCAACAGAAGTTGCGTTTTTTGCCTTTTCTCCGTAGGTCGGTTAACCTACCTATTTGCTACTATTGACCGTTTTTCGTCTTGCCGGTCGGTTCGACTGAGCTCTAAAAAACGGCTTATATATAAAAACAAGACCAAAGGTTCCGATGGGATCCCAAAAATTCAATATTTGATCCAGACAATTAGGTTTTGTCATCGCCAGATCCAGTCTTCGCCAGGCCAAACAGCTAGTCATTAAGAAATCCAAGCTCAGATATGGATTCAGCATGTGCGTTTACCTCTATAAGCCGATGGAAACGATCCTAGCTTACTTCTGTGAATTTTGCGGTTCTGCCGAAATTCAACAACTACTTGTCCGGCGAGAAACTAAAGCTCAAAAACGGATTCACCGTATCTCCTTACCCCTATATCCAACATCTAATCAACTTGAAATAAAAAGTTAACTTTTAACAAATTTTCCGGTTTTGGCCGGATTCTGGGCGATCTACTTGTCCGGAGATAAAACGGTTTTCGTATTCTTGTTCAGCATGCCTTCTTACCCCTACATCAAACATCTAATCAACTTCAGATAAAACTTTAACTTCTAACAAACTTTCCGGTTTTGGCCGGATTCCGGACGAACTACTTGTCCGGCGAGAAAACGGTGTTCATATTCTTGTTCAGCATGCCTTCTTACCCCTTTATCGAACATCTAATCAACTTCAAATAAGACTTCTACTTTTAACAAACTTTCCGGCTTTGGCCGGATTCCGGACGAACTACTTGTCCGGTGAGAAAATGGTTTTCATATTCGTGTTCAGCGTGTCTTCTTACCCCATAATCGACTATCACATTAGCTGTTTAAAAAAATTTTGCTTGCCCCTTAATTTAAACACCCTCCCCCACCCTTAAATGTAAAGCTACAGGGCCCATCTACGAACTCGACCTTACTCTTGACCCAAAGAATGCTCACACCAAGTTTCATCAAAATATCTCATTCCCTTCGAGAGCTATCGTGCTCACAGACGGACGGACAGACGGACGGACAACTTTTGCGATGTCATAGGTATCCCTCCACTTACGTTTTGGGATCCCAAAAACGGCGTCTTTCCGTCGCACGCCTATCTCTCCAATGAAAATTTTGAATTTCGCGCCGTGCCAAGACTGTAGGTCGGTTGGCCGAGGGGTGTTCCAATCCTTGGTACTCTCTGTACACCCTTTTCCCGGCACTGGCAGGCACCGACAAAAGTCGTATGCTCCGGCACCGGTGCCAGCCATAAGTTATGCGAATTATCTTTCAAACACTTCTAAAGATGCTTATTTTAATGTTTGAACACGTGGATAACGGTGCCAGCACCAACCAGGCACTACGGCACCGGGCACTTGCTGTACACTAAAATCAAGAGTGGGAAACCTCTCGGTTTCGGCGCTGTGAAACCTCTTCGGCCATAAGTTATGCGATTTATCTTTCGAACACTTCTAAAGATGCTTATTTTAATAGTTGCGTTTTTTGCCTTTTCTCCGTAGGTCGGTTAACCGACCTATTTGCCACTATTGACCGTTTTTTCGTCTCGCCGGTCGGTTCTACTGAGCCCTAAAAAACGGCTTATAAGAAAACATGGCGTCATCCTGTCGCCGGCGCCTATCTCTCCAATGAGAATTCTGAATTTCGCGCCGTGCCAAGAGCGTAGTCCGGTTGGATGGAGCTCCCGTCTCAGTCCACAGGTCGGTTAACCGACTGGCGAACGGAGCCAAAAAAACGGCTTATAAGAACTCAGGTCGGTTAACCGAAGGAAAGAAAACGGCTTATAGTGGGAAATCTTGTAGGTCGGTTAACTGGATGAAGGCAAAAAACGCAACTAATGTTTGAACACGTGGCTAATGGTGCCAGCACCAACCAGGCACTACGGCACCGGGCACTTGCTGTACACTAAAATCAAAGAGTCGGAAGCCTCTCGGTTTTGGCGCTGTGAAACCTCTTCGGCCATAAGTTATGCGATTTATCTTTCAAACACTTCTAAAGATGCTTATTTTAATGTTTGAACATGTGGCTAACGGTGCCAGCACCGACCAGGCACCATGGCACTGGGCACCTGCTGTACACTAAAATCAAGAGTGGGAAACCTCTCGGTTTCGGCGCTCCGCTAGTATTGGAGAGTGACGTGGAAAGTGAACACAAAAACGCTGGATCATTAGGACCGAAAGTTACCCTGAACCGAAATACTGGTTACCCTGAACCGAAGTATGTTGGTTGGTGCGGAAACAAGCCCTAAACCACGGTCGGACCATGGTTTCGTAATATCAGATACTACGATAACTGGCCAGATACTACAGTGACTACAAGACCCAGGCAAGACCGTGGTATCAGATACCATAGTATCTGCAAAAATGCAACTACTGCCCAACTAGATTTTTTTCTAGTTGTCTTCACTAACGGGATCCTCTCAAGCTGACCAGAATTCCTATCTACACTACAGGAGGGGTATGCAACCTCGAACTTTAAATGAACTCGACTCCACCCTAAAAAGGTTTTCAGTCATAACAAGGTTCTAACTGTCAAGATGGAAACCTGTGATGACGGTGTAAACTAAATTATATTGGAATTCCGTAAAAGCGTGACGTCACACCTATTTGATGTAATTTGCCTATAAAAACAAAAAAACTGTAGTTTATTCCTAACGGTGAATATATATTTGAATATATATATACAGAGCCGAGCGGCCAGCGAGGCGCAGGTTGCGTTAACATTTATAAACCGTACTAGGGACAATCAAATCCTACTTTGGGGTCCTCAATCGCAAGACGTCACTATTTACGTCATGACTTACAGAATTCCGTTACAATATAGTCAACATGTGATGACCTTGGACCCTTTTCGACTGCACAGGAGTTTGCTTGTAAGATTTTCAGGCCAAATTGAGGCTATAAAAATTTGAGGTTAGATTGTAGCCTGTAGGAGGGGTATAACATTCTAACTTAGAATGTTATACCCCTCCTACAGGCTACAAGATTTCTTCCGTAGATTTCTTATCCCTGTAAGTGCTACATTAGTCTGTTAGTGTGGTTCCCACCTAGGTCCTATAGATCCTGTATACTTACATCATTAGCAAGAGGAGAGGAAAATTACAATTTTGTATTATTTCATTATTACATTCATAATTCTTCTGTCAATATTCTTCTTCTTCTTCTTTCTATCGATCGTAATGTTTTCTTTCTATATGAGTTCGTAAAACCTCAGCAGTTTGAGTACCTACATGTCGTCAATCGGGTGACCTTTCTTTTTCGATAACATGTTGTGGACTGACACAAGGCGCAGTCTTGTCGTTCCCCGAGGACTCCTCGTGAAGAGCCCGCGTGTTTTTATGGCACTTGCACACCGATCACTTCTCGGTCGGTTGGTCTGTCGGTCCAAAGTGTCGGTCCACTGTTCTCGAGTATGGGTACTTCCAGAAGTGCTAGGACGATGAAACTTGCCAGGCGTGTCAGGGACCCGACCAAACTAGCTTATAAATAGTCACTTCCCCGATCCGACCACCGTGGGGAGAGTGGAGGGACGGGGAATCCGGAATCTTGAGGCAATTCCAACGGGTGATCGGATCTTAATGCAACTTTATATTTGGAAAGACCTCATGTCTCAGATGTCCAGAATCAAGTCCGGACCGGATCCGATGAATGTGCGGGGGATCGGAGGGGGAGCCGGAAATCTTGTGACAGGCATAGAATGGGACGATTGGGATGAAACCTGGTGGGAAGAAGAAGCACAAGCCCTAGATACATCATTGAAATAGGCAGTTGCTCGATACGACCAAACGGGAGGAGCGGAGGGATGGGGAGTCCAGAATCTTGAGGCATGTATAACTTTCGAACGGGTGATCTTGATGGAACTTAATATTTGGAAAGTACTCGTGTCGCAAATGTCCCAAATCAAGTCCGGACCTGATCCGGTTAATGTGAGGTGGGGGCGGTTGGCGGGGACATGAGCCCATGATCGCTTTTGCCTCAATTCCCTACATGCAAACATTTTTTTTTTTTTCGAGTTGATGTCGGGGAATCCAAGTGCCAGTGGATGTTCCCCGATAAACAATAAGGCTTTTGAGATCGAAGAACTGAAGTTTCAGTGGGTAATGTTCCCCGATATGCAAATATTGGTTTTGTTGAGTTGAGGTCGGGGAATCCAAGCGCCAGGTGCTAATCTTTCCCGATAAACAATAATTATACTGTAGCCATTATTGGGATCAAATACATTTATTTGTATTTCCTTCATCATTTTTTCTCGCTTTCATTTTCGTTTTCTCATATTTTATGTTCTTGCTATTTCTTTTCTCATTTTTCTTTTTATTTCTTTTCTTATTTTTATTCGTTTGTTTTAGACTACTTTTTTCTTATCTCAAAACCATTATTTGCTTATCTGGGACTGATCTGGGAGCATTAGCCCCTGGCACTTGATTCCCCGACCTGAACAACCGTTATGCTTATCAGGGAGCATTAGCCCCTGGTATTTGGATTCCCCGACGTCACCTCAACAAAATCAATATTTGTATGTCGCGGAACATATTAGTCCTGGCACTTTTGGAATTTTTAAGTATCGTAGAAGAAATTCAGAAAAAATCTCGGAAAATCTGGGAACCCAGATTCCGGAAGGTGAAGACCCGACATTTAGTATAACTATCGCTGCTGGCACGCTATCTATTGTTTTCAGGACAAAATAAATTCTATAGATGGCTCTAGTCATGCCCGCTGAAACCGACCAGTCGCTACTCTTCCATTCCTGCAGCCGAAGAAAGGATTAACGCTAGAAAGGAGCTGTCAAAAAGTGAAATAGTCCAGGGTCTTCTTTCTCCCAAACGTCAGGTGCGCTTGATGGGAGTGAGGGTTTGAGTAAAGGAAGCAAGATGTCTGGAAGTTGTTGTACTAAGAAGCAGAAGACTGGAAATTCCTCATTCACTAGCTGCTGCAGCAAAGGAAGTGACAGTAGCCACGACCTTCGCTCCCATCAACAAAGCTCATCCAGTGAAAAGACACATGCCTTGACAAAACATCATTCACTGTTAAATGGGCATGGAAAGAAACAAATGACCGTTGCTCACCCAGAGATGTGTTACTTTTGTTTTGATGTGATTCATTCACATCTGCATCAAAAAGGAGAGCCACCGAAGCTAAACCAATGGCATTCGGAAGAGTAGTAAGTGAATTATTTTATTCCTCTTGGGGCACCCTTTTTTATGTCCTGTTCAGATCAGTTGTTTGCTGAGTCCCTTGATTTTGAAGGAAATAAGGTAAAACATTGAAATTCGGACACATATTTACGTTCTTTTTCTTCTTCGACGATCGTGAGGACAGCGTTGCCGGTATCGTTTCGGGAATTAGGTTTGTTGAAAGAGCAGAATGTCGGACGTTTTCTGGGCCTCTCCCGGGGTTTTTATTTCTACGTGAATAAAAGCTTTCTGGCGTGGAAGGGATGCCCCTCTGCTTTTGTGTTCGAACAGGGAGTAACCATCTCGAACAGCTATCGGACATTACGGACATACACTTGTTCTTTATGCTTTTAGTAGCGAACGGACAAAATACAACTGTCCGAATAGCTTTATGTCGTCAAATACGGTGTCCAAATAAATATTTATCACATAACTATTCGAACAAAACTAATGACACAATATATCGCAATCAGTGCAACATTTACCAATTCTAGCAACTTAGCTACGTTAGCCACCTTCAACAGAAGCACTGACCTTTTCCCGGCAATTTTTCGCTTTACGGAACCACTTCAAAACAATTAAAAAGTAAAATTTGGCAAACCTTTTAGTCGAATTTTCCCTCGCCGAACTGTTACAGCGTTGCCATAAAGTAGCGGCAGTCGAGTTTTTGGTTCTCGCAACTAATGGCTATTCCGTTTTGTCTGCAAGTGCTAACACTTCGCCGTGAGAGATGAAAGAAAACGTCCGATTTGAAATGTTCGGTCAACGTGTCCGAATTCCGATGTGTTCGAATTTCAATGTTTTACCTTAGATCAGCTCCTACTACAACCCACAACCTCTCGAAATTGCTGGAGATATCCACTGTGAAAGTGCAGTAGGCTAGCCTACCTTTTGTATGCAATCTTGATTGACATTGCCAATAGACATTTGCAATGTCTTATTGTTTATTGAGAACTTAGTTCTGAGCCAGTTGGTGATACAGGCAGAAGCGTCACTACTATGGGGGGGACGCCCCCCCAATGTGGTCGGCCAGTCGGTAAAAAATAGCCAAGTCAGCGTGAAGTGCTGCAATTTTTAGTAAAAACAGTAAATTTTTGTCTTAGAAATAGTCATTTTTTCTTAAAAACAATAAAAAACAGTCGGTTTTTCCTAAAAATAGTCGATGTTTATTCGTTTTTTCCTTAAAATCAGCTGATTTTTCTTCAACACGTTGGTTTTCTTTCTCAATAATAGTTGTTTTTATTCGCAAAAATAATCGGTAACATTGACCAGCCAGTCGGTAAATGCCTTGTCCCCCCAAACATTTTGGCTAGTAACACCTCTGAATACAGGTGTAGAGCAGTACAGTCATGTGTGAACATTGGGAACATGTTTCAGTTTCTCTTCTCAAATTCATAAGCCAGCTTTGAGAGACCTTCATTTAGGTTTCAGTCGAAGCTGGTACATGGCAGAAGGCTTAACTGACATAATCTACGTCTCTGATTGTTACCCATTTTCAGTCCCCTTTTTGTCACTTGGAAAATTGGAAAAGACAAGAGGTTGCGAGGCTGCATTGGGACATTTTCTGCAATGAGATTGTCATCAGGCCTCAAGGAGTATGCCCTATCCAGGTCAGTAGCATAATTTGATCAACTCTGTCAACACTTGATTGGAAGCACCAACACCACAGATTCATAGTTGTTTTTTAATATTTGCTTGCCTGCCTTTAGTGCGTTAAAGGATTGCGTCCTGTTGTTGTTTTTTGTTTTTTTTCTTGTATTAGGCTAGTCAATACTGATTTTCTTTTTCCGGAGTGAAGAGTAATAATAATAAACCTAGTCTGCCTTTACATTATCATTAGCCTTCCTTCCATGGTAAAGTCTTTGGGATCCACTGACCCTTGTAGACTTTTTCTTGCTGCAGCTTGGCTTAACTTGATAGGCTGTGCTCCAGGGAGGGTCCTTTTGCCTAGAAAATGATGATGGTTGAATGGTCTATGGCGTTCTAGACTTTGATGTCTGCTTTCGTTAGTAGATCGAGGACATCTCTGTGAATCATCGTTTCTTCTGCTGTTAGTTATTTGCAGGACAGGCTTATTGTTGCGATATCTGGTTTTAGACCTAAGAATCTAAACGTTGATATCATTTTCTTCCTCCTTTCTGTCAAGTGTCTGCATTGAAATAGGATAAGCTGCAGAGACTCTTCCCACTGGAGACAGAATCTGCATAGAGGGGATGGGCTGAAATAACTCCTTTTTGAGGAGTACTGATAGGCTGTTGAATCTGAAGAACGTGGTACTTCCAAGTCTTGTTTTGAATGGGGAGACCAGAGGGGCTTGAAGAGCTGGGGTAGTCTGCTGTCGCTGTCGTCTGTTTCCGAGAACGTCCATGAATGCCATTGGTCTGTTAATGGATGGGAGGTCTCTGCTAATGCATTGTTGGGCGGCTTGATCTGCAACTTCGTTTCCGTGTAAGGTGCAGTGGCTCAGGACGTGCTGAAACCTGATGACGGCCTCTTGGATTACGTTTCTGATATCCGTTAGGTCGTAGTCTCAAGGTTTCCCACTTGATGTTTTTGACTAGCAGGAGAGCTGACTGCGAGTCGCGAAAGACAACGATTTTCTTCGTGGGAGGGGGGCGGGATTCTCTCTTTGGAATTATAAGCTTTAGAAATCGCCACCCTTCGCCCTCGTTTCGCTTTC
The DNA here is from genome assembly GCA_023053555.1 of Branchinecta lindahli. NCBI lineage: Eukaryota > Metazoa > Arthropoda > Branchiopoda > Anostraca > Branchinectidae > Branchinecta > Branchinecta lindahli. The sequence goes on along the minus strand of JAKZAO010000004.1, from coordinate 2,984,227 downwards.
CTACGACTACGACTTTTTAACTTTTTCCGGCCGACCCGAGTTTGCCAGTCAAGCAGCGCAAACTTGGCCGAAAGTTTCAAGGTCCGTCGACAACTCTTTAAAAAATAATGGAATGAGAAGCTACAAAATTTATTTTTCATTGTGGAAGACCAATAAATCTATCTTGTGTTTTGGCCTCGTTTTTCTTTGCTTGGCTTTTTCAAATATTTTCCGTCGAACCTCAGTGTCTATCGAACGATGATGAAAGCACTTGCAACCGCGACAGATCAACCAGCTCAGTCAAACGGAAGAGGGTAATTCCTCCTGGGCTATGATCACAGTCGAGGTGCAATTGTCAACCCACCACCAACCAAACGGAGAGGAAACGAAGAGGATAATTCCTCCTGGGATCTGATCCCAGTTGGGGCTACAACAGCGCCATCCATCCACAAGAAGAGGATAATTCCTCCTGGGCGGCGATCCCAGTTGAGGTGCCAGACCGAGCTATCAGCAGCTCACAAGAAGACCAACCTGAAGGCGGAAAGAGTCGCGCTCCTCGGATGTCCCGATGCCATAGATCATCATCAGAAGAAGAAGGAATGTCTTCTGTCTCGGAGAGCGAGCAGAGTCGGAAGGCGCCGACGAGAATCGCCAATATCACGGGGCAAGCACACAAGCCTAACCATTTTATTGTGAAGATTCCTAGTACGAGTTGTGCTTTAAGGAGTATAAATATTTGGTGCTTCCTAGTGGATTTTGTTGTTGCAAAAGCAGGGCAGAAGGCTAATTAATTGATCAGTTAAGAAGGAAAACTGAAGGCTTAAAGCAGAAATATAAAAATGTTATTTCTGCAAGAAATACAGTGCTTACCATCCCTACAGCCTTTCTGATTCTTCCAACACACGAAAAAGACAAGAAGACAACAAGAAAATCCAAAGAGACACGCCAGGTTTCAGTTTGGCCTTATTACAATTCAGCGCTCCAAGTGGAGTAACAGTCTCCTATTTCCTCAGGCTCGACACTTGTGTAGACATAGTAAAAAGTCGGTTCCATAGGGTAAAGGGTGACTTTCACTCTTTGCTGCTGAGACATATGTCAAATCTCAATTACCCGGGACGCAATGACAGGTTTTCCACTGCAAACCTGTGGATCTATTTTTTAATGTCTCATCCAACTGCTGACGGTGAGGCTAACAGAAACTAGTCCTCTTGGAACCGGGGAGAGGGAAAAGAAAATTCCGTAAAAAACAAGCTAACTAATCCAATTTTCTTTTAAACAAGAAAATAAAGAGTAAAAGCAGTAACTATGGCCGTGAAAAAAATTACCAGTTGTATAACATTATTCTATCTTCTCTATTTGCGGGCGTAATCCTCGTAGGGATGGACTTTCGGCTTCTCTGCGGTTTATTTCTTGAACCCCAAGAGCAACACTGCAGAAAAAGGCAAACATACTTGAGTTTCGACGTCGCGATTGCTTTGGAAAGGTAAACAGAAAGTTTATGTAGCATCTTTAAAAAGGAACAAGACGAAAGGTTCCGATGGGATCAAAAAAATTCAATATGTGATCCAGACAATTAAGGTTTTGTCTTCGCCAGGTCCAGTCTTCGCCAGACTCCTTGAAAATTTTTACTCTTAAAATTTAGAAACAGATCAAGGCCAAATAGCTAATCATCTAAGAAAAGCAAGTTCAGATATGAATTCAGCATGTGTGTTTACCCCTAAAAGCCGATCGAAACGATCCTGCCTTACTTCTGCGAATTTTTCGGTTTCAGTGAAATTGTGGAACTACTTGTCCGGCGAAAAAATATAGCTCAAAAACGAATTCAGCGTATCTCCTTACCCCTATATCCAACATCTAATCAACTTCAAGTACAGTATAACAAATTTTCCGGTTTCAGCCGGATTCCGGACGAACTATATGTCCGGCTAAAAAATGATTGTCATATACGGATTCAGCATCTCTTCTTACCCCAAAAACAGACATCTAATCAACTAGAAATACAACTTTTCCATTTGACAAATTTTTTGGTTTGGGCCGGATTCCGGGCGAAGTACTTGTCCGGGTAGAAAATGATTGCCGCATATGGTCCAGCATGTCTTCTTACCTCTAAGTAGGGGTAAGAAGACATGCTGGAGATCAAGATTAATTTAACTAATTACCACTTGGATCAAGATTAATTTAAGGTGACTCTGATTGAAATATCATTTTGCAGTGCATTCAAAGATAGCCGCTTCTCACCTATCTCAGTCGACGAGCTTTGTCGGCTTCATGTGTCAGTTTCTATATTGGTGGGATTTGAGGACGCACGTGACTACATGGATTGGGAGATCGGAGTTCATGGAATCAGGATCGAGTTCCCCTCTGAAAGAGGCTCTCGCAGAAGCGCCACCTACCTCCCTGAAGTTGCATCTGAGCAAGGTCAGTAATGAAGTACGGAATTAAAGCCACAGAAATCTTGACTACGCAACTTTCGGCCATCAAACCGACCTGGGGGCTTATATAAATATATAAGGTTTGTTATCTCGAACCCCCTCCTTAATGTTCCCAAAGCTAGCTGGCAGGCCCTTGCCCCTTATGCACTGTAAAAGTTCGCCCTTGACCGTGTTGACTAACACACCGGGATAGTAGTCAAGATGTCGTGCGTTCGATTCCTACTCCCGGCACACAAACCTTCTGCTTTTTATGGCACTTGCAGCCTCTGGCTCAAGTGCCATATACCGATCGCAATTCCGTCCGTCGGTCGGTCGGTCGGTCCGAATTATTTTGTCCCACATGTTCGAGTTAGGGTACTTCCAGATGTGTTAGGACGATGAAACTTGGCAGGAAAATCAGGGACCCGACCAAACTAACCTGGAAATAATCAGTTTCCCGATCCGACCATCTGGGGGGGAGTGGTGGGCCGGGGAATTCTGAGAATTAAGTAGTTTTTGTCACACTTTTTCGAGTTGGGGTACTTCCAGATGTGCTAGGACGATGAAACTTGGCAGGAGCATCAGGGACCCGACCGGATTAGCCTGGAAATAATCAGTTTCCCAATCCGACCACCTGGGGGGGAGTGGAGGGCTGGGGAATCCGGAAAACTGGAGTAATGTGTAACTTTCGAACGGGTGATCGGATCGGAATGAAACTTAATAACTGAATAAATTGCATACCTCTGAGGTCCCATTTGAAGTCCGGACCGGATTCGACAGCTATGGGGGAGTTTGGGGGGGGAGACCGGAAATCTCGAGAAACGGTTAGAATGGAGGGATCGGAGTGAAACTTGCTGGGAAGAACAATCATCTGCTCCAGATAAATCGTTTATACATTTGGACTGGATCCGGAGAATAGAGGGGGGGTGGAGGGGGTTTCCCGGAATTCCGGTAATGGCGGTTTTGGGGATTTTCACGATGAAACTTGGGAGGCGAGTCAGGGACCCGATCAAACTGACTTATAAATAAAAATTTATATGATCCGATAGTCGTGGGGGGAGTAGCGGGAGGGGGAATCCGGAATATTGAGTCATGTGTAACTTTGGAACGGTTGATCGGATTTGAGTGAAATTTGATAATTGATCAGAGGACATGTCTCTGGTGATCTTTGTCATGTCTGGACCGGATTCGACAACAATGGGGGGGGGATTGGGGGGGGAATACGTGACCGGCTCGGATTGGGGAGATCGGGATGGAACTTTATGGGGATAATAAAGAGATGCTCTGGATAAATCACTTACAGAACCGGATTGGCTCCGGCGACTGTGGGGGAGTTTGGGGGGGGGGGTCCGGAATTCCGGTGATCGCGATTTAAGGTACTTCCCGATGTGCTAGGACGATGGAACTAGGCTGGAATATTAGAGATTCGACAAGATTGGCTCAGAAATCGCCACTTCCCAAATCCGACATTCCTTAAAGTACCAATCTTGACCGTAAATTTAGAAAAATACTTTTAAGCAAATTATACATTTTTATGATCTCCATGAGCCCATTGTCATTTTTGCCTCAAGGGTTTTGCTTACAAATGAAGTTCTAGCTCCCTTAAAGTGCACATCTGAACCGCAAGGTCGAAAACTACTTTTTTTTTAATCAAACGATAAGCTACATCTCAACCCATGATCATTTGTGCCACAAGGGTTTTGCTTAAAATTTTATCACCCTTAAAGTGCACATTTTAACCGTAAAGTGAAATTTTTGTTTTTACCAAACGGTATATATCAATGATCCATAAGGCCCTGTGATCGTTTTGTCTCAATAGTTTTTCTTACAGATGCATTTCTAGCGCCTGTAAATTGCGTATCATTACAGCCAAGTTCTAAAACAAAATACTTTTTCTCTAGCTCCCTTAAAGTGCGCATCTGAACCGCAAAGGTAACCTTAAAAGTACCTTTGATCAAACACTACATCTCAACCCTTGCAAGTGCCATATGAGCTTACAGCTCTTGTTTTTTCTACTAACTCAAAAGTCGAATTCTCGGAAACTGCCCGGAAACTGCAATGGTCGTAACGAGAATTTTTCTTACTCTCAATATCGACTCGGGGTACATTCTTGATATCTCAGCTAGCTCCCGAGTCAAGTTTGAGTCAAGTTTTCTGTTCCTTTAATAAGATTTGTTACCCATTTTTGAAGGACCTCTCTCACTTTGTCTGCCTTTTATATTATCCCTTATGAAATTATTACCCGCCTTTCGCCATTGTTTCGTTTTCTGCTTCCAACTTTTTATCGCTTTTTTGGCTGAGCCGAGTTTTCCCAGTCACGCAGCGCAAACTTCGTTGAAAGCTTTAAGATCCGCCGACAACTCATTCACAAATAAGGTCATATGAAGCTTAAAATTTGGTTCTAAATTTTAGAAGAACATATCGATCTTGTGTTTTGGAGTAATTTCTTGTGCTTGATTTGACAAGTGTAGTGGGTTACAGTTACAGTTCTGCAAACTCAAACGCTGCAGCATCCCCTCTTCGAATGCAATAGACCATGCTCAAAGCTAAGACTACTCGGATCCGAAGTCCTGAAGCAAAACCTTCCTCATGACATCGAAGAAATCTCCTCCATACCACTGCCCCCCTAGATGTGAACGAGCTGTGTTCCTGCTGATCATCACCGCCTTCGAATTCCTGTGCATTTCTTAAAAGCACCGTTCATCTCGGCCCAAGGTTGCCCCAACCTAACCTAACCACAACCAGCGATCCAACCTAACAAATGATCAACGTCTACTGTCAAAGAAGACAGTACATTCGTTCATAGTCGGAGCAAAACTACGGTGCGGTAAAGATGAAACAAAAATACTCCCGAATTGAAAAGTTTTTTAATTCTAGGTTGGGACCATATTCAGACTATCGACTCGCTGCTTAGAAAAGGGGGCCATAAGGGAACAGTAACCCCTGAGTTCCGCAAGCAGGTTCGAGTGGTCCGTTACCAGAGCGAAAAAATCAGTGCAAGCTACCAGGAATATCTTTCCTATCGCCAGAGCAGTGGTACATACTAAGTTGAGGCAAGATGATGTTATTGCTTTTTTTTCGATTTTTTTTGCGGTATTCGAAGCGTACTTCTTTCTCTTCATTTTCTGTGTATAGTAAAACGGTCTTTCGATATCCAGTAAATAAAACGAAAGTTCCCGAAGCAGCATAGCGTGAATCATTCTCATCTGGAAATGGAAATCAATCATTCTCATCTGAAAATGGAAATGAATCATTCTCATCTGGAAATGGAAATGAATCATTCTCATCTGGAATGGACAAATAAAACGTTACGCACACTGAACTTTCATAACAAAAACAAAAGTATGTAAACTACACCGAAACTACATCCGAAAAAAACGTAACCTATATTTGTTTGTCAATTTATTATTTTCTTCGAGTACCGGCTAAACTATAGGCGTTTTTCTGTGATCCCACAAAGAGCGTTTCCACGACCGTTTGCGTGGTCCACAAGTCTGTTTCCGCAACGAACAAGGTTTTTGTGGCTCACTGAAAGTCCAAAGTAGGAGCCGGGTTCGTTGACTGAAATCAGAACAGGGATCCTAACTCAAGGTAGAAGAAGAAGAAACTCAAAAGAACAGGGATCCTGACTTATAGTTAACTTCCATGGCATGGAGATGTGAACTGATTTGATGAATTTGCCTTCGGGCCGGATCCCTGTTCCTATGTCCGGCCTATCTGACTATTGTGTGAACAGCGTTCACAAGCCCTGTAGTAGCTCAAATAGTGGCGCGTCAGGATTGTAAGCAGAGAGTCCTGGGTTCAAATCCCGGCTGAGGAGCATTTTTATCTTTCACTACTTATAAAAAAGATCCTGACTTTCTTGGTTTTCAGAGCGGCTGACGGCTGCTTACGAAAGAAAGTGACGATATAGACACCTTTCTAGCGACATTTGAATTAACAGCTCAGTCACTGAAATGGGACGAGTCTTTTGGGGTTCCCAATTGGGGTTCTCAGATTTGACAAATAACTCGAGGTGGTTTTCGACTTTTTGGCTCAAATATGACGGGAAATTTGTATTTAGTGGAGAAATTCAATATTTAAAGCAGCCCTCTCACTGTTTACAGTTTATGATCAAATATTTTATAATAATTGAACACTTTAAAACTAGGCTCTGCTTTTACAAACCACCCACAGCTTTGGCTTTTCCCTTTACCCTTTTCCATGCCACGTTTGCGAACTTTGTTCTCGAGACCCTCTGTAGCTCAGTGGTAGAGCACACTGTCAGAAGTTTCATAACAGACAACAGAAGGATGCGCGGTTTCAACAGACAATGCGTAACAGACAACACTTCGGATGTTGTCTGTTGCGTTTTAATATGTTATGCATAACTACCATTGCCATCAGGAAGAGCCGAAAAGTCGCCAAAAAGCATATGCTGAATTTTCCGACATCATGACGACAAACAAAAAAGTCAATAGATGCTTTTTTTGCTGTTTTTTGGCTCTTACTGGCAATGCTTGTTCTGCATCACATTTCACGTATAACGTTTTCCAACACAACAGATAACATCCCAAGTGTTGTCTGTTACGTACTGTCTGTTGAAACCGCGCATCCTTCTGTTGTCTGTTATGAATCTTCTGACAGTGCAGTGTCCATGTAAGCCAAAAGTCGTGGGTTCGAATGGAGGACTTTCATCTTTCACTTCACTACTTATATAATCTTCTTGATAAGGGCCGTCTTCAGGCCGTAATATAAAAAACTAAACTTGCAATCACAAGAAAAATTTCAGCTGGTAATCAGTTTAGCATCACTATACAAGACAGGCGAAACTTCATTTCTGTCTACCATGGTTACTAGAAAAATGTTGACTAGATGTCCGGAGTCCGGGTCCTACTATCAAGATTCAGAGTTCATTTCAATGTCGCTTTGCATTTTCTCGAAACGACTGCTGATATTCAAAGTGTCGTTCGTCTCCAGACTACTAAGCACGAACCCCACGACGAACTGGAGCATCAGGTTTGCCACTAAAGCATTTGTATGAGGTCGGAAGAGTTTGGAAACCATCGGCACTATGTCCTTGACCTTTTCGGGCAGTCTGGCGCTCTGAAGACGAGAAGCAAACTGAAACGAATGGAAATATTAGTGTAAAGTTTGACTGAAAAGTCAGCCTATTTTATCTTGTATCTGGAATCAGAGGCGTTACTAGCCAAAATGTTTTTTTTTTTTTTTGGGGGGGGGGGGCAATGTATTTACCGAATGGCTGTTCATTCTTAGCGACTGTTTTTGCAGATAAAAACGGCTATTATTGAGAAAGAACTACTTTGTTGTCGAAAAATCGGCTGGTTTTTAAGAAAAACGACTATTTTCAAGAAAAAAATCAACTATTTTTACGAAAATCCGACTGTTTCTAAGAAAAACCGACTGTTTCCAAGAAAAAAATCGACCATTTTTACGAAAAATCGCGGCGCTTCGCTGTTGAGGAACTTCATTTTCACGATAGGCTCTCTTAGTGACGTTGAGAATATGAGTTGTGTTTTTGCAGATACCATGGTAACATGATGGTCATTTTGTCGGTTTTGCAGTTAGCGTGGTGTCTGATACTACAGTTGCTTTGCAAAAACGACAATTGCCGAATTTGCAGTTTTAGAAGTCATCCCAAAATAAATACTCCCACCAATTTGACAAAAATCTAGACTCTATTGCTGGTGATGATGAAAGTGACATGGATTTTTCGGATATATCGACCAGTTAACATGGTCAGGACCGTGGTATCGGATACCATCCCGACAAGACCAAATTCTCAGTTAGACCGCACAGTCTGAATATCACCAACGACGTGGTTTTTCCTACTATCGCGTACCGAAGAAAATCAAAGTCGCTGCTGTATGCTTGGCTGAAAAATAAATTCAGTTGAGCAAGTAGAGTTACCACAGGTTTGAAAGATATTTCACACAAATAAAGCCGGAGCACTGAAGAGACATATCTTTCTTCAGATTTCGCTATCAGGAGCGATCAGGCGACGTTCCGGTCGCTAGCCCCGGAGTCCTTTGTGAACTGTAGTTGCATTTTTGCAGATACCATGATATCTGATACCACGGTCCAAATTCGTTTTCGCAGTTACCGTGGTATCTGATACCACGATCGAAAGGTGTTTTTTCAGTTACCATGGTATCTGGCCAAGTACCATGGTATCTGATATTCAGATACCACGGTCGAGGACCGTGTTAACTGATCGCGGGTATCCGAAAAATTCTTCTCACTTTAACCATCACTAACACAAGAGTCTATTTTTTTGTCAAGTAGGTGGGAAAGAAATTATGTCACTCTAGATGTCAGCGAACATCAGTATTACTTTTTGGATGATTTCTAAAAGCGCAAATTGTCGTTTTTGCAGAGCAACCGTAGTATCAGATACCACGGTAACAGCAAAACGACTAATTGCAGATCCAGTTACCGTGGTAACAGATACCATGGTGCCTGCAAAAACGCAACTTGTGTTCGTGATTCGAACATGTTTGTTCGCCTTCCTGCCAATAGATTGGAAAGTTTTGTAACCTTCTTGATCAATTAAGGGACACAGGTCTAACAAAGCTAGAATTGTCTGGACGGTTCATGCGATACTGATAACGAAGCAAACAGTATATTACCGAAGTCGATGTCGTTAATCCGCATCGTTTTTGTCTGGTTTTTAGTTACATGCCGTTTTATTTTTTGTTGGTTCAGCATCCTTTTCCTGTTGGTATTGTGGTGGATTATATGATTTAGTTTTTTTTTTTTTTTTTCGCTGAGGACGGTTTGCCGGAAGTGCAACCGAAATATCCTGAATTTTATTTATCCCTCGAACATCATCTGAGAGGGATAATTAGCTGATCAAGAAAAAAACCGAAAATCTCGTTTTCATCATTTTGTTTACAGTATTACGTACGCTCAGGAGAAGAATGCTCTCCGTGGCCATGTCTGTAAATGCATTCTCCATGGTGTGTTCAAGTATGGTTTCATTGTTCAGGTGTCCTTTAAGACAAATTTTGGTTGAAAGTGAAAGGTAAACTCAAACAATACATAAAACGGATAAGTCAGCTACGATGCTTTGGCAGCGATATTTCGGCCCTTCTTGGCAAGAGCCAACCTCAGGCTGTCGAACGTCAGGGACAACCAGTAGCGTATATTCGATTTATTTTGGGTGGGGCGACAGCTCAGTGAAAATATGCGGCCGAATGCCACCCCTAATTGTCGGCGATTTTTTTCATTTTTTGACGGTTTTTAAAACTAAAAACACCTCTAGCAAGACTAAAATTCGACTCCAAATGACGATTTTGTTAAAAACGAGGCAAACAACACCTTTTAATCTTGTAATAATTCACTTACGACTCAAAAACTGTTTCTGAGATTTATTACTGAACCGTGATGTAAATAATTTCGATTGATCTTCTCAATTTGTATTTTATTAGCGTTCGTTTTTACCGTAAAAAACTCCTTTTCCGAGAATTTCGGGTGAGGATCGCCCCTGTCGCTCGTGTTTCGCACACGTTTTTCCCACTAAAAATCCCTTTTTCAAGAATTTCAGGGGGGCGATCGCCCCTGTCGCCCCCCCCCCTAATATATGCTACTGGAGACAACGTTGGGGAAGAAACGAACTTGTAATCTGAAAGGGCTGACGCATTTTCAGCTGACCTATCCGTTTAGCGATGTCAACTATGATTCGTGGTCAGCTTGGGCTGAAGGAATAATTAAGCATATAATAATTAAGCATTTAGTAATCAAGCAACAGTAGCCTTTCTAGGTGCACCACTGTACACTTAACAAGTCCAGGAATTACTACAGTGGTGATTCAGCTACTGGGTTAATTTTCTTATTCCTAAAAATTTTCTCTTTTTTTTGTCAGCATGTTTGGATCTAACAAATCTACACCGTCTCACACAAAGTTAATTTCATCTAGAAACGCCGTTTTCCAGACCTTTTAATTCTGAAAATTGTATTCCCCAGTTCCCAAGTAGAGCAGAGAACTATTTCGTCTGTGCTTGCTTGTGCGATCGAAACATTGCTTGTGGAAAAATTGTCCGATAATTGAGCTGACTTAAAATGCTAACTGTGTTGCTCTTTTGAGAATACTAAAAAGCTCTTTCGAAACTACTTACTGTAGCTACTCCAAGGGGGATAAGTGCCGCCGTATATACACCCCCAATTAATGCTTGAAGGAAACCAGACCGGATGGCAACACACGACGGGCACTCCGTCTTTCGGATCACGATGTCTTTGGTTACGTACTGAAAGAGAAGATGTATTTAAAAACCAAATATACGTTAAAGGACCCGTCGCACCTATAATACTAGTACAACCTACTTCCGTAATTGCTGCATTAATTCTTAAACCCGGAGACTCTAATTTCATATGTTACATTCTAACCCCGCTAACGACACTGACTTTTGCATTTCACTATTGTCCATGCAAATCATGCTCCAGACGAGCGTTCGCACATCATGCTATTCATGCGTAAAACCGGTGATCTGAATTTTTCCCTGTTGTTACTAGAGATCAATGGGCCTCGAAAAGGCTTAAAACAGCCAAAGCCATGGATAATTTGTTAAATGTAGAGCAAAGTAGAGCCTTTTTTTTATAGTATTCAACTATTTTTATATACTGGAAAATACACAGTAAATAGTGCGAGTTGTGCTTTAAAATTGTGTGTCACTCTGTGGTTGCAGAATGTGAAAATTTCTGGTTACTTTCTCCTGTTCAGTGTTTTCCTCTTTTTCGCATTACTCCGTTGTATATGATAAACGGGTTTAAGAAAATGTATTGTCATTATTATTAGCAGCTACAGTAGCCGATGCTGCAATACTAATATAATGCAAAAAAGCCAAGGGCCTTTCTGCCGGAACACTTTTACTTGTGCATTCTTTTGGCGTAGAGATCCCAAGAAATTCCTAAAAATATCTGCAGAATCGCTCATTAAGCCTCCACAAGGAATCATAGCTCATTTCCAGTCAGTATAGTCAAGGACAAATAATCTGATAGAACTTCTGTCTTTAGTCCCACACAGCGACTATGAACACACCCCGACAAAACCGTGGCAAGCTTGATAACCAGTGTATTGCTAACAGAATAGATAGGATACACTTCTCGTGACTTCTGAAGTGCTGAATCTCGGGAACAAGGATGGACGGAAATACTATTGAGGTAGAATGAACTGTTATCATTAGTACAACATATGTTTGAACTAAAGTTCAAAGAAGCATACCTCTACTGTACATGACAGTCACATCAGTTAAAAAATTATCTTACTGTATAATGGACGGCCCCAGCACAAAATGCCGGAAGACCTATAGATGTAATGTAAGTAGCTATCTTTCCATATTTGCCAACTTTCATAGTTCTTCTCATGGCATCAACCAAATAGACTGAGAAAGGAGCTGTGGCTGCAGCTGCTCCAAACATGCTGTACTTCAGATAAAGCCTGAAAAAATAGTCAATCAGAAGAAAGAATGCAATAGGCATGGACGCATGGTGACCATATTTCAGCCCTTTTTGGCAAGGGTCCTCTTCAGGGTCAAGCCGTTCAAGCTGGGAAGTGAACAAGAAGGGCAGAAATATGGCTCTAATAAAGTTTGGATGACATATCTGTTTATCACTATCAACTATGATTTGCATTCAGCTTGAGCTGAAGGAACATTTAGTGACCTTACCACAGTCAACCACAAACCCCTGATTTTTGGATGTCCCTATGCCAAACGCTGGATATGCCCTAGATATGCCCAGCGTTTGGCATAGCCTATGCTTAACACTGGATACCCTATGCACCCTATGCCTAACGCCAGATAGCTGTTCGCATTTTAACCCTGACCTACGTCACTACAGTTGAATTCTGATTGGTTGATTTTGAGCTTCACTCAAATCATCAATAGGCCTATTTGATTCGGCCCCAGTATCCAGCATTTGGCATAGTGTATCCAGCGTTTGGCACAGGGTATACCAAACGCTAGATATACCCAGCGTTTGACATGGGCATTCCCAAAATCAGGGATTTGTGGTAGACTGCCTTACCATCTCACACAGTTTTGTAGCATTTTGAATTCTCTGAGTCAAGATGAACTTCGTCTTGTCAAGCCAGAAGCACATATTCCAAATGTCACTACTAGAGCCCAGGTGAAAAAAATATCTCGTAAGTGACGGACCTCATGGAAATCCTAGCCTATACTCAGCCAATTCAGGACATGCTTAACCTTAAAGTTTAACTGAAAATAAAAATTTATTTTTGTATCATTTAACCGACTACACTGTATTATTTTGATTGTGTTAAGGGATTTTTTATTTCCACTATTTGCTCTAGTATGATGTTCAGAACATCTACGGCTGTCCTCACAACGCAAAATTCTACTATGTCGCAGAAAAACTGAATCTCAGTACAAACGCGGCTTTTCAGTGGTCAGTGATCAGCTCAAGGAAGAGGGCTCACTGCGTGAACACTTATTTTTCATAAACCTTTTTCGTCAAGCATACAACACAGACACAAGCAGATAGAGGTATTTCAAATCACAAGGAAATCCCACTATTTGAAAATCGATTATTCCTGAATAGCTAAAGAACGAAGTAACACATTTTCATCGGGTCTTCAAGCCTCTTTAAGTGAATAAGTCATGGGTACCTAGATTGTGCTATTACATTCCTTTTCGGTTAAACTTTAACTTACACTTCAGATTCTGGCTTCCATCTGTTGATGTAATCCAACTGTCTCTCGACTGCTTCTTCTTCAGTCAATATCACAGCACCAGGAGTTGGAGTTCCTTTTGCAACCGCCATGCTATTGAAAGTATGGTGATGTTAGTACAGACGGAGACGAGCTGAAGACCAGTGAGTTGCAATAAAGACACGTTCAACAATTTCGAAAATTAGGAAGCAGTTGAATACCGCCAGAAAATAAAAATCCCTCTTCAGTTTTGAGAAATATTTATATAGAAAATTTATTTTTCAAAATGTGCATAAATAGGCTTAGATCCATTAGATCCATGGTAAAATAGAAAGAAAATCATAAATATTTATTTTCAGATGCAACTATTTACTTTATTTTTCCAGTTTTCCCCATCCGTTCTTGGTTATGACTTTCGTGTTTCGAAGAAAAGAGGATTCAGTTTCAGTATTTGTTTATATTTATTTATTTGTGACATTTGTGTGTATCAGTATTCAGATTTGAGCTCAATTTTATTTGAGCATTGAGAGGTAAATTTGTTTTTGGTCCTTCCCCGAGCCGACCATCTAGGAGGGTGGAGGGAGGGGGAATCTGGAAAATTGAGGTACAAGTATTTTAACCCTTTCGACCCTGGCTATCGCCGTTATTTACCAGTCCACTCTTTTTCGTTACTTAGCTGCCATCTGGCATTGAAAACTCCAAATATGGGACCTGATTTTAAAACTAGAGGTCTTTACGGTTCGATCGACGTATCGTTCATTCATTTTTAGGAGAACAACTTCAAGGGTAGGCAGAACTTGCAAGAAATGGACCTCGGTGGGACAAAAAGTGGGGTTATTTCTAACTGGAAATACAGGAAAAGTACAGAGGTTTAATTTTCTGTTTCTGCTTATTCTTAATGACAGATCTTACGAATACACGCCAAGACTATAGCGAGACTGTTATCTCCAATAGGTCCACCGTAGGAATTTTTCAAACATGGACCATGTCCATGGCAAATGACGGACCCAGGACAGACAGGTAAAATTGGGGTTCTCGTCAAATGACAGAGTGTGGCTTCTATGAAGACTACTGACACTGGTACTTATATCTTATGTTCTTACTTTTGAGAAACGGGTGGATGGGTATACCTACTAATTGACCATATCTTCCAACTGGAAAAGCTAGGCTTTGTTCTGATGGATACTGATCAACCAAAAGTGGGGTCCTCGAATCCGAGAAGGCCCCAACGTGCAAATACTAGTTGCAAGAAGCTTAGAGCAGAAGAGGCGACTGACGTTTTTTTCTCAGTTTCGGTGACGACTCCATACTTAGCGACCTAGTAGATCCCAGAAGAAGGCTGCGAACCGATTGGGAAAGCATTTCGGTTGGGCTAATAAATTTTAGAGCATGTGGAAGAAGAGTTGCAGCAGGAACTGAACTACGAAGCTAACTCGAAATATCAAAACTCGTGAAGCTGGAGAAAGAGCTGAATGTAAGCGTTGACGAGCAGATGATATCATTCAAAAGGCAGACAAAGATGGAATAACATCTGCCTATTCGATAAAACCCTCACCCTTGGGGCTAGTAGAAACTTGTCCCCCTTGAGGCGTCTGGAATTACGTATGACTTTTGAGGTTCACCATGGAAAAACAACCCGCATCGGTAAAGCTTGTAACGAAGCTAGAGTGGACTTGGAGATGCTATTGTCCCCAGGCTTGTCAAACAAATACAGAAGCATGTTACTAGCCTACTATATTTTGTTTCCCCACCCTGCCACTCCCCTAACTCATCAAACAGACTGTCTTCATCCAGATAGTATAATACGAAAAGAAAGGATCGGTAAAGCAAAGCTGTTAGAAGAAAGCGAGATAAAGCAGAAATGGAGTGGTGCATGCGGGACCGAGATGAGCGAGTCGGACGAAGGAATTGGCTTGGTTCGCTGTCACGACAACAGCATACTCACTCTGGCTTCAAACAAAGTTGGGCCATGGAGAAGTTGTAAGACGCTGAGACACAAATGTACGTCGAAGGTCTACGTCCCGATGTCGCTGGAGACTACAAGCGTAACATGTGGGTGCGGACAATTTGATTACCTTACCGCTTCATGCTGGGTCGAAACGAAAACCAGAAAGTAGAAACGGAAGACATTCTTTCACGTCATTGACGTGATTATATATCATGCTGATAATTCGGGGCGACGTTTCGAGCATCGAGACCGTTCCTAGAAGCCCGCCTTTCTTTTCAAGTTGCCCACAGTGAATATGAAGGTACTGCATGACGACGGCGTGGTCGTCCATGCACAAATGATGCCATTTGTCACGACATGATGGGATCTCCTTACCCGCTATGTCAACAACAACAGCAATGCAAACTTTGGGGAACCAAAACATAAGATATAATAAGTCGAATTGCCTCCAGATCCACACTGACAGCCGGGATGCAATCTCCAGGTCCAAGAAAGGTCCAAAACGACCAAAAAAGGGTCAAACATCAAGTGTTCAAAGTGGGATGGTGTCTTTTGCCCCAATAAAAGTACCTTTGTCGGTAAACTTCCATTTTGCATAAATTTCCTTTGTTTCGTGTCATGGTACTATGACTAAACCTGTGACCTCAACACCCTCAGTCCGTCATTTGCCAGAGCTCTGGTTTTTACTCTTCACGCCCGGCCACGTCAATTGACAGACCCCTAGATTTCTAAGAATCCGTTGACCTAAGTGAATGAAACTTACACAAGTTCATATTGAACCCCTTAACACTCAAAATCAATTCGAAAATTTTTTTTAGCTCGAAGGAAAATAATTCGGGTTCGAAAGGGTTAACTTTGGTCTGGTGATTTTGGAACTGGTGATCTGATCTTAATGAAACTTGATATATAGAAACACCTCGTGTCTCAGACGTCCCACGTCAAATCTGGACTGGATCTGGTAACGTTGAGGGGAGTTGAAGGGGGTAACAGGAAATATTGGGAAGCGCTTAAGACTCTTAGAGTTAGAGTGGAGGGATCAGGGAGGGATTAGGATAAACTTGGTGGGAAGAACAAGCACAGGTCCTAGATATATAGAAGAAATTCTGGAAGCTCCATTAAACAACACAAACAACAAAATGACATAACTGGACCAAATTTGGGCACTGTGGGGGAGTTGGGGTTTCCGGATTTCTGGTGATCCCGTTCGATACTTCCTGATGGCTGCCTGATGGGATGGACGCTGGCTGGAACTTGGCAGACGTGTCAGGGACCCTAACAACAGACTGACTTGACTGAGAATAGTCGTTTCCCTGATTCGGTCATCATGGGGGAGTGGAGGAATGTTAAAGCTGGAATCTAGTGGCATGCATTACTTTTGAACAGGCAGTCTGGGGCGCGCAGGGGCCGCGACCGGATCCCCTAGTGACACCTGTGGGGTTTGTGACGGTCCCATGAGTGACGAGTCCCTTCGTCTGGCTGTACTTACTAGAGCCAGGAAATGGGAAGGGAGGGCACGCGTCATCAGCGGAGCTCCGAGTGTTGTCGTCATCAGCGGAGCTCCGAGTGTAGTAGAGCGTGGCTGTTGCCAACTGGGAGCATTACCTCGAAACTGGGGAGACAGCAACCATAGATAAATTTGGGAAGGCTAATGAATTGTATTTTTCAGATTTGTCATAAAAGCAGAAGCGATGATAGTGGGAAGAGCACTTCCATTATTCCACCGGCATCACTGCAAAACTGGGGAGATGCAATTACGCAACCATAGATAAATTGGCGAAGGCTAATGAGTTGTATTTTTTGGTTTTGTCGTAAAAAAGAAGTTATGATGGTAGTAGGGGCACTTTCGATATTTCACGGGCATCACACCGAAACTAGAGAGACGCAATTAGGCAACCATGGATAAATTGGCGAAGGCTAAAGTAGCCTTCGTGATGCCTATGAAATATCGAAAGTGCCCCTACTACCATCATCACTTCTTTTTTACGACGAAACCAAAAAATACAACTCATTAGCCTTCTCCAATTAATCTATGCTTGCGTAATTGCGTCTCCCAAGTTTTGCTGTGATGCCGTGGAATAACAGAAGTGCCAATCCCACCATCATCGCTTCTGCTTTTACGACGAATCTGAAAAATATAATTCATTAGCCTTCCCGAATTTATCTATGGTTGTGTCACTGCGTCTCCCCAGTTTCGAGGTGATGCTCCCGGTTGGCAAAAGCCACGCGCTACAACACTCGGAGCTCTGCTGATAACGCGAGCCCTCCCTTCCCATTTGCTGGCTCTAGTAAGTACAGCCAGACAAAGGGACTCGTCACTCATTGGACCAGGCGCAAACCTCGCGGGTGTCACTAAGGGACCCGGTCGCGGCCCAGACTGAACAGGTGCCTAGTATTTGAAAGAAACTTGGCAAGTGGAAGATGCGTACGGGAAGATGCGTAGTTAAGATGCGTACGGGAACGTGAGACGCGAAAAACTCCAAGAAACACTGAAATCCAAAGACTTCCCAGAAGCACTCATCAAATTCACAATGGACTTCCTAGAAGAAAGAACCATCGAAGTGAAAATCAACCAAGCGAGATCAGCC
The DNA here is from genome assembly GCA_023053555.1 of Branchinecta lindahli. Lineage (NCBI taxonomy): Eukaryota > Metazoa > Arthropoda > Branchiopoda > Anostraca > Branchinectidae > Branchinecta > Branchinecta lindahli. The sequence continues at coordinate 2,966,638 of JAKZAO010000004.1, read as the reverse complement.
CAGAAGCAAATCCACGAAGGACTCCCGCAGGGATCCATCCTAAGCCCCCTTCTGTTCATACTGTACATCAGCGAACTCCAAATGAGAAGAAGTCAAACTAACCAAGGGGAGTTTGCAGACGACCTCCTCATTTGGGAAAGAGGGAAGGACCCAAAAGAACTACGGAAAGCAGTCCAACAATCAGTCGATGACGTCAACCAGTTCTCCAAAGCATTCGGCCTCCCGATCTCAACGGGCAAATCAAAGGCTATAGTCTTTCATAGAAGGAAGTTGTCAACCCTCCCCGAACTAGAGATAGATGGCAGCCGATTACCCTATGAAGACGAAGTAACCCTACTCGGAGTAACTCTGGAGAAGAAGTTCACCCTACAGAGGCAAGTTCAAAATATAAGGACAGCAGCAGTAAACAGGATCCAGATGATGAAACGACTGGCCGGAACCAGGTGGGGCTCGGCGCCAAAGACACTCTTGGACTTCTACAAAACATATGTGAGAGGAAAAATTGAATATGCCCTCCAACTCATTGAAGCCGGACCGGAATCCCACATGAAGACATTAGAGACAGTCCAGAATATGGCAATTAGAATCGCCCTGGGGCTCCACAAACATACCCCCGTCCAGAAGCTTCACGAGATTGCTGGGCTGCCCACCCTAAGTGAACGAGGAAAAATGCTTCGGATAAAGTACTTCACGAAAATCCAGTGCTATGGACAAAAACACGCGGTATACGAAAAGACATTCGGCAATACAGCCCTACAGAGCACCACAAAATCATCATGGTCAAAATTCGTCGCGGAAGTCCCAGGATGGAAGGCAACGAAGGCAGAAGCACAGCCATTCCCAGAATCTCCGCCATGGACAATGGCCCAACCCATAGTGCAAGACCAGCTGATCCCATTGGACAAATCCCACTATGCTAGGGATACAATAAACCAAATATTCAAGTACGAGATGTTGACCCGTTTCGCCAACCACCTACAAATATACACAGATGGCTCAGTGAAACTGTGAAAGGCAAGAAGGCAGGAGCAGCAGCATGTATTCCCGAGTACAAGTTGAACATTACCATCTGCCTCCCGGATGGCACATCCATCCTTACAGCGGAGTTAGCGGCAATCGAAAAATCTCTGGAAGTGGTGACCCAAATGCCTCCGGAGTCGAGAGAAGTGGTGATTCTGTCGGACTCTCGATCAGCACTACAACTACTACACAAAATAAACTCTGCAAGTGAAGACACAGACCTCAAGAACATAAGAAAACTCCTTCAACTTCTTGAAGGTCAAAACATCAGCTGCAAGTTTCAGCATATCCCGAGCCACAAGGGAATCCAGTACAACGAAGAAGCGGACGCCTTGGCTAGTAAAGCAGCGGACACCCCATCCCAATCCCAACTGCTTACGATGAGAGACATCATGCGAAACCGTATATCCTCGAAGAAAATGCGGTTACTCCCGACACCCTTTAAAACACGTCATCAGTGCGTCACCTACTACAGGCTGAAGACTGAGACCCTCCTTCTAAACAAAACGTTGTTCGAATGGGGACTCCACAGCACACCAAACTGCAGAACATGTCACCAGGTGGAAGAAGACGTGCAACACGTGCTATTCGACTGCAAAGGAGACAACCAAACAGCCAGAATGAGGGCCTCGTGCCGGAAACTGAAGATACATCCGTCTTTAAGCGCCATCAACCTAGCACCCCTTCGGAAGTCGGAGGAGAAAGAACTCTTCCACCAGATGATCAAGATCCTACAGGAGAGGGAAGTCAGCTAGTTCCCGTTTGACCCAGGCAGAGATACGCCCAACGATGAAAGAAAGTACAGACGACGCAGGCCACCGAGCCAAGAAGAGAGGCCGAAAGGGAACGACGCCGTCGTCGCTCCCAATGGCTTGATGATTTGGATGATGAGAACTATTGTCCAGATCAGCTGTTCAATGTGAAGTCGGGATCGGATCCGATACTTGTGAGGGGGAGTTGGAGGGGAGGCACCAGTCTACCACAAGCCCCTGATTTTGGGAAAGCCTATGCCAAACGCTGGGTATGTCTGGTATTTGATATACCCTATGCAGTCAACCACAAACCCCTGATTTTTGGATACCCTATGCCAAATGCTGGATACTTAATGGCACTCCAACCCTGACCCTGCCCTGACCTACCTCACTATAGATGAATTCGGATTGGTTGATTTCTGAGGCTCACTCAAATCATCAAGATTTTATTGTGTTAGAGTATCCAGCATTTGGCATAGTGCATCCAGCATTTGGCATAAATGCTAGATATGTCCAGCACTTAGAATAGGGTATCCAAAAATCAGGGGTTTGTGGTAGACTGACCCTATGCCTAACGCTGGATACACTATGCCAAATGCTGGATACTGGGACCCAATAAAATATTCATGATTTGAGTGAAGCTAAGAAACCAACCAATCAGAATTGATATATAGTGAGGTGGGTCAAGGTTAGGGTACCAACAACTATCCAGTGTTTGGCATAGGGTATCCAGCGTTAGGCACAGGCTATACCAAACGCTAGATATACCCAGCATTTGGCATAGGGAATCCAAAAATCAGGGGTTTGGGTTGACTGGGGGGCTCGTAACAAAACCGCAATGTAACGTACCTTACCAGAAAACTCGTAACATACCAGAAAACTCGTGAAATGCTGAGAGTCAAGGGATTGGGATGGAACTTGGTGGGGAGAACTAGCATTAGGCCTAGATACATACAGGAGGGGTACCCAACCTCGAATTTATATAACCCTAGGTCATTTAGGGTGTCTTTCTTGACAGTTAGGACCTTGTTAGGACTGTATTGATCTTTCCTCTTAAAGTTTTTGGGCGAAGTTCGAGGTTGTAAAAATTCGAGGTTGGATACCCCTCCTGTATTTGATGTAGCTAGATCGTATCAGGGCTCTATGGGGGGAGTTGGAGGGGTCCCCCAGAATTCTGGTGATTGCGAGTTAGGATAGTTCCAGATGTGCTAAGTATAATGAAACTTTGCAGGCGTATTAGTGAGTTTGCAGTCACTAGTATTAGTGACCCGGCCACATTGACTTAAGAACCCGACACAATGCCCTATGTAAACTTGCATTCCTGGATCCGACCATTTTTGGGGGAGTGAGGAAAGGGGAATAAGGAGATTCACTTCTGTAAGTTGCGAATGGGTGGTCTGATTCGAGTGAAACTTTATGTGTGATAAGAATTGATGACCTAGACATGCAAAACATGCTTTCGAACCACATGCTGCCACAGTTGAGGGAGTTGGAGGGGGGGGGGGGGTCGGGACATGCACAAAAACAACCAACGGATGGACTGAATGGGATGCAAGTTGGACAGTACTAAGTTTATGTGGCCTAGATTTGTTATTTGACGTCCGAACCGGATACGGCCTTGGTGGGGTGGGGGGGGGAACCAAAAATTTGCAGATAGGCTATTTTCCAATTCCAGTCAAACTTGATAGATGGGAAGGAGAAATGCCAAAGATGCGACTTTTATGTTTTCGAGTCGTATTTGGTCACAATAGGACGGGAAGTACCAGAAATGTTGTGGCTCGAATAGCATTCGAACAAATGCAGCGATTTAATTGAAACTTGGAATGTAGAGAGAGCATATGCCCTCAATGACATATTTTAGGGTCCGAACCGGATCTGACCATGGTATGGTGAGGGGTACCGGAATTTTCCAAAAAATGCTCAAATTTGATTGACTTGATGTGTGGTAAGAGAAGATACTATAGATGATTCGTTTGCGAGTCAGAACTAGATTCGGCCTCGGTAGGGGGAGTTGGAGGGATGTACCGGAAATCTTGTGGTACGTCCAGGGATCAAACGAGTGGATTAATTGGGCTGAAACTTGGAAGTTAGAACAGTCATTTGCCCTAGATGATCCGAGGCAAGGCCGGAAATGCTCATACTTGAGTGAAACTAGCATGCATATCCTATTTCTAGGTCTGAACCTCTTTTTTGGATGGCGGGTGTATTTTGTGACGTTCTCATCTACTTTCTTGTATCTCCTACTCTTAACAAGTGCCATTTGAGTTTGTAGCTCTTGTTAACCAAACAGCACAGGCATGTAGGATAGGCCTATCTTACCTGTCAACAGTCCATGCATTCTTGTAAATCAAAGTTTTACCTTTGGAAAATACAATGTAATGCTACAGACAGAGTTTGCTGACCCTGATGAAATACCTCAAAATTAGCCTCAAGAATTCTGTGCAGTCCCAATTAGCATAGGTTAAGCTCTTGCATCTTGACAGTTTGAAAAAAAGAGTATTTTATTGTTGTATGGGATAGGCCAGAAAAGTTGGCTGAAACTCAGGCCATAAATGGCCCATTGTCTTAGTCCCCCAATCATAGTTGATGGCAAGCCATCACTCAAAGTACAGATGATGAATACATCACATGTTATTTCGTTCTTCTCGATTTAAGTTATGTTAATTTCAGTATCATTGCCCCAGAAGTCCTAAATTTCAATGTGCTATTCAAACACAGCAGATTTTACAATGTACCTAAAATCATTGTGTATTAATTTTACTCAATTAAAGTGCTTTTGGGTCTGGCTGACCTGGCAGCACTGGCAAAGCCAAGGCAAGCTCCAGATCAAGTAGATATGTGTGTAAAGGAAAAAAAAAATGTTGTAGTGATCTGTGGCACCATAAAGTGCATTTGAGTCTGGCTGACCTGGCAGCAGTGGCAAAGCCAAGCCAAGCTCCAAATCAGGTAGATATGTGTCTAAAGAAATAAAAGCCAGCAGAGGATATAGCTACTTCGTATAGGCTAATTACATTTGCACATGTGCTGTGTAGAAAATTTGAGTTACTGGTTAGTTAGTCTATACAGTACTACTGTACAAGTAATACAGACTACAGTATGACTGTACAAGTACTACAGTACCACTGTACAGTAATTCGGTAGCCTCCAGCTGTCAGTAGTAGGCTATAGGTATGCTTCTTTGAACACTTTAAACAATTCTGAACCACCCTGCTCAGAACCTGGACCAGGGCTTACTTTCACCTGGTTTCGCTTTTCTCTTCTGTAAGTAAAACAGTCAAATTCAACTAAAACTTTACATCTGTAAGACCCCAGTGTTTCAGGAGTTCAGGCTTCTTTTGACATAAAGAATGATTTCAGATTTGTTTTATGTCTCCTTCTTTTTACCTTTTGAATGTTCTCTTTTGTTGTTGGGAAGGACAAGGAGAAACGTTAAGACTTCTTTTTGTAGCTGATCAATAAAACCCCCAAATCTCGTTTTTTTGTCCTTTTAGTTTCTTAAATTTTGACTAGGCTAATGTAAAACTGTTGCATACTTCCTGTGCAATAATTTTGACATTGACATTGGAAAAGCAGCAGATTTTAGTAAAACGGTATTGATAAATAACTTATAACGATTAATAGTTTAATAATAATAAAAATAATAATAATCTAACTTTTATCATTCTTTGTGTGTGTTTGTTTGTTTTTGTTCAGTTGTTAATGCCTTTGGCTAGTATTTTATTATCTGTCTATAAAAATCGTATATTAACTAAATGCCATTTTTGTATGCCACTGGCATGTCCGGCACTTTATTTAACTCTAGGCTACTGCTATTTCCATTTAAAATAATGTACCTTATCTTAGATTAGCTGATAATTGCACTCCCTCACTGTTGGTTAGATAAATGGCTTTCTGCATTTACTCATGAGTTTCTGAACCTCAGCATGAAATTTGTTTGGGTCCAAATCTTGTCCAAATTAATAAAAAAAAATCTTAGTTTTCCTCCTGTGGTTGTATCTGCATTTCTGTATTTTTACATGGATCGTGTTGTGAATTAGTTTTAATCTCCTTGATGTCCATGGCTTGAGATTAGACTTTCATTTTGATTGGAAAAGGAAATGGAACTTTGATTTGACAGTTCAACAACCTGCACAGTTGCTTGTCTGCCTTTGCCTTCAAAAACAACTAGGCTACTTTGTTCTCTTTAGGGTGAAAAACAAGGTTCAGTTTTTTTGTTCTTAACGGTAATCAATACACAAAAAAAATAATAATACAATACTCTGCACCTACAAATATTTCAGGGTTTGAACTGGAGAAAAAAAAATACATCGGATGGTTCAAAGGCTGCTGCGCGGTTGTCATAGGCTGCTCACATAAGCCTAAACTGCCAGACTTGTCACTAAATACCTATATGATGATTTCCTCTATCTGTGATTTTTTTTTACTAAAATTAACTAGGCTATTGTTACTGTATGATTTAAAACGATTTGAAACCTTTATCACGATTCCCACGAAATATATGCCACGTTTTCAACTTTCGTAAAATTCGGAATTGAGGTACCGTACCCTATGCATATTGTTGGTGAGTCAACACAGAATGTTTTTGCTTTGGACGTATGAAGGTACTTTTCTTCCTTAAAGCCTAACTCAAAAGGCAGCTTATTTTTACATCTGATGTTTGAATACACTGAAGTATTTTCACCCAACTAACAGATTTTGTATTTGTTCAACCGATGCTCTAGTATAACGTTCAGAATGTGCGCTGCTTGCACGACTACCCAAAATTCACCCAGACGCGGAGAATTTGGATTTTAACAAAAGTCTGCATTTCCAGGGTTAAAGACGCTAAGCTCGGAGAAGTCACGGCTGAAAAAAAGTATGAAAATGATGTGAAGATATATCTTGCAAGGAATCTCCCATTTTTAATTTATTTTTCGGCAATGGCTTAGGCTACCTATGTAGCTGGTAAATATTTCAAGCATATAGGGACAAGCACGTTGAGGTACCACAAATCCGAAAGAATAAGTTCAACCGATGAAATCGATTATCTGTGAATTGCGGAAAAACGAAGTATCAGGTTTTCATGCCTGTTTAAGTGAATAAGTGATGTGTAACTAGACTATTGGATCTCAGCCCTATTCGGTTAAACTTTAAATAGTTTTCGCGGAGGTACTGCCCCACCCCAACCCCTGCTCCAGTCAATCAATCAATAATTTTATGATTGAATAATTTTATGATTTTATGAACCCATATATAATTGGCACAAAACGTGCCCATACTGAGTATATGAAAAACAACAAAGAAAATTAAACTATCGTGCTTTGTAAAAGTAGAAGTAGTCGAAAGTAGTGCTTTGTGCTCATATGTTGGGAAATGCCCCAATATATGCGTCCAAGGATAGGGCTGGAGATAGGTCTCTCAAATATGTAGGTTAGGCCTATGTTTTCCCCCCTCCCTTAAGTGTTACATCTTACTGACATCTAACTTTTCTTTCAGAAGTGGTCCAGAACTAGCACCGATGGATTCTTAAAAACGAAAAGACTTAAGAAGGGAGATGGTACTCATTGCATGAATCTCAGCCAAACAGGCACATTATAATAGATCTGACTTGATCTTCTCTGTTTAACTTGTTCCTTGTTGTGCCAAGATGCCAGTACGGAAACAAGGTAAGCTCCATCATTTTTCAGTATCGGTAACAGTTTAAGAAACATTATAGGGCGATTCTAGCGATCTGGAAAGCTCCGCTAGTTTATGCGCTTGTAGTAGCTCTATGTAATTTCAGATACTTAGAATCAACAACAGCACAAAATCGCCTGCTGTCAGTAAAAAAACAAACACAAACTCTTCTGAACTTATCTTGCAGCCATGAGATTATTTTTATTAGAGCCTATTGTGAAAAAAAAGAAAAAAAAACAAATTTAGTATTCAGATACAAGATAGGCCTACACAAATAAGCTGGCTTTTCAGTTCAACTTTAAAAGACACCTCACACGTCTCCGATCTATTTTAAAACTCAGTCCTGCTTTCCAAAAATTACAAACGGCCTCGGCTGTTTCAACCTCTCTCCACGCCCGTCGACTTGAATGACAAACGTGGTGAGATATGCATAACTGAATCTCTCTGACCAATCAGCTGATTGAGCGTAATAATCAAGAGCGTGACAAGGCTCGAAGAGAGCCAAAGACTGCAAGCGTAAAATCAGTGTAGTGTCAGTAGGTGAATAAAATACACCGTATGAATTGCAGAATCTGGAAAATTATCGTGGATGGGAATGGGGCAGAGGTAGAGTGGATTAGAGAGAGGGATAGATCGGCTAACCACCCTCAGTTTCTTACATACAAACCAAACACTGTGCCAGGGGTGGCCAACTCTCGATTTGAGTGTACACCGGTGACGCGGTGCCGGCACCGAATGACACCAGACGGCACCGGTTGCCACATGTTAGAACATTGAAATAATCATGTTTGGAAGTGGAAATCGCCTAATTTATCTCCGGCACTGCTTGTTTCGTCGGTGCCGGGGAATGGGTAACCCATCGACGCTGTGCCTTTATATTAAACATGGGGGTGAAGAAAAAGGCATAGACTAGTTTCTATATCGATCTTTTCATATTGTCAGGGGCTTAGGTTTATTTTGTTGCTGGGTTCGATGGCCGGGAGGCGCTGTTTCCAGTAATAGTCATCGGTGGTTTGTGCTGACGAGAGCAGTTTTGCCAAAGCGCATTATCAGGTGTTCAAGCCGCACTTTTAGGGGTGATATACTCAGTTTCGCAAGGGCTTGTTCGTATGGTATATCGCGGCTTCGGAGAATGGCCGTTGTTGCTGTCGATGTCCTGTAAAAGGTGCGCTGTGCGGATTGCAGCTGGATTCCACACTGAGAACGCGTACTCCAGCAACGAATTAACGTAGCACAGGCAAGCTTGAAGAAGACTTTCAGTACAGTCAGGGACCCATAAATTTCCTGTAATGACTCGCCATTCAGGGGGCCTGTCAATAAGAGATTTCTGGTGCGCTCTTGACCGAACGTCTGAGAGTTAGACAAACACCCACGGGGATAGAATACGCGAATATCCAGATAGACAAAATTTGGGATTGGCTGCTGGCGCCGTGTGGGAGGAGTCTCTTTGGCGCGCACGTACAATGCGGCAAACAAGAATGCCGATCGACTCAAGCGGGATTTTTGGAAGATGGATTTGGTTCGGTCATCATATCAGTCATCATATCAGTATAGAAGCATAGGAAATGACAGGCCTCCTGTAAGGAAATTTGTGGGTCCCTGGTACAGTAGAGGTATGCTTGTTTTAACGTCCCCTAACAGCGCACGATTGCCAAAAACGGACTAAAACCCATACCAGGCAACTTGTACTGCAAAATACTTGCCAAAAACGTTCAATTCATATCTTGTTTAGTCATGCTTCGCTCTTTTTGAAAATTTAGCCATTAAGTCTTTTTAGTGCCACCTGGTTTTCCTTCCACAATTTGAATCTTTTACTAAGTGTAACGTACCTTCCGTAACCAAGAAGATTGCGGTTCAAATCGACAGTCAAATAGAAGAAGAAATATAAATTCAAATATAATCAAATTCCTCAAACTTCAGCTCAAAGTTTGTGCCAGTAAAACCGTGAAATAGTTGTATATTAGCTGATCCTTTCCATTTGACTGTTTTATAAGCAAGTAACAAAACCAGGTTAGTTGAACAGTTTGGGAAGTGCTTAAATAAGCTTATTTCAACCCTAATAAATCGTGGACTTGTAGGTGTACAGTGCTGTAGGCTACCTAGATAGGCTACCAGGGTAGGACAGTAAGTAAAAAAGTATTTATTTGTAACCCGCCGTTAATACAAAGTGGAGTAAGTGAAATAAAGTATATCACATAAAAGACGCAAAGCAGTGGATAACGTCGTGCGCTGATTGGGCCCAGTTGTCCATGATTTTTGGAAGCGAAGAGGAAACATCCAGAAGGGTAACACTTGCATTTTGAATTTTGAACTTCTCCGTCAGTGTATGGTAATGCACCTTGGATCGCATCTTTTAAAGCCTTCGTCTAGTATAACTTACCTTGGTTTGCCATCGGATCTAGTTTAAAGCATACTAGGACCCTCCTGCTTGAGTTTTTAAGTGAAAGACTGCGAAGGACGTATGGACTTCTTGTTTCATGCAAATCCAGGTATAAGCGAGCAATTCTAGGAAGGATATACAATGCGTTTGCTGTGCCCCTTTTATTAGTATTAGCACCATTTTGGGAACTGTTTAATCAAACTGAAAAAACAGCTATTCGCCGACTGTTTTTCCGTTATGCGAAGTCCTTTTAGGTATCCCTCTATGGAAGAGCAATCGACGACTTGTGTTTAGTTTTGGCATAGCGCAACCATTTATAGTTATTGAAGAACGTCGGTTACGTTTTATGAATACTCCAGATCGTGAAAATAGTTTACTGAGTGCTTTTTTGTTGTGAGATAGAAGTGTATGTATTTTTTCTTTTCTTTTTCCTTTTGCTCTTTTGTCATTACTCCATGTTAGCACTTGGCGTGTTTTTTGGGAAATAAAATAATAATAATAATAATAATGACATAATTTTGACAAATGGAGCAGGTGCTTCGCATATTTAAAATGAGATGATCTCATCTTTTTGATCTCCTTCTTTCGCAGAACATGGACACCAGAAATAAATAATATAGATGGAGCGCAGAAGGGGCTGTACAAAGTTCACAAAGCTTTACGATTAAGGCGCCCCCCGTTGGGGACGATGCGCCCTTAGGCGCAAGAGCAATATTTTGACAATAGTGGCGTTTTTGATTGCCGATTAGTTCGGCGATAGCGTAGCCGTTTGACTTTTGGCGTTTTTGACGTTCGCCGGAAGCCGATAGCCGTAGCTGTTTCTTCTAATTTCTGTTTTTGTGCTCAACGGCTAACGTCTATCGCCTAAATTCCTGTCCATCGCCTATCGGCCTAGGACTCGCTGATAGGCGATGGACGTTGCCTCCAACGGCTATCGGCTGTCGGCTATCGAAAACAGTAAAAAAGCACGAATCGGCAAACTTCCTTCGTCTACCTGGGAAATTTTATCGGCGATCAAAAACGCCACTAATTAAGATGTGAATGTTATGCCAAGCCATTATAAAGAGTCAGTTAGAAAAGTGTTCAAACCAGCATACCCCTACTGTATCACACCCAAACTGCCTCATTTTGGTAAGTGTTCAGCGCTTACCAAATTAGTGCTACAGGAAACGAAGTTAGTGTCGAGTTAATCTTACCTTTAGTTATGAGTATGGTGTTGCAGATGCTCATCGAGCCTTGGAGCTGTTGGAGGATTACCACTGCCGACTTACGTCGCCAGAAGATGGAAACCTCAAAATGGCGATTGAGAAAGTAATAAGGATATTCAAATCCAGGCTGTTCCAGGCCCTTCTCGGTAAGTTCTACTTCCTTTGAGAACTTACTCCTCGGTAAGTTCTACTCCTCGGTAAGTTCTACTAAAGATCATACGAATTGCAGTCCTCAGCTATTCCATTCGTTCAATCTTTCGCGACCCTCTTTAATTCTCCTCCAGAGAAGCACTTCCAAGATCGGGGAAAGTAAATACAAACACTTCTGGCACCGTTCACCAAACTCACAGTAAAACTTCACGAAATTTCACAAGGAAAGAAAAAAGTTCGGTGGAAAAAAAAAGAACTGTCAGGGAGGTTGCGACTGAGATGACTCCGTCTCTTCCTTACTCCAAGTGTGTCTCTTCGCCCACACCCTCAAGACCTTGACTTGGTGACAGAAAGTCCCTTCTGTTGCCGCTGGAACGATACTTAGTTTTCTTTTACTTTGTTTTCTATAACTCCGCTATATCCAAAAAGAGGGTCGTAAATAAATACAAAATAAAGATTCTTCGTCTACCGTGCTGTCAAATGCGCCGTTGGAATGTCAGCTAGTCATATTCACTGGGAAAGTTCAGTAGAAACAAAGTTTTCTTAAAAAATGAACTGTCAGGGGGGTCGCAATTACGATAGCTCCTGGTCTCCTTGCAGTTCCACGAACACGCCCGCACTATCTTGGCTTAGACTCGCCGCCCTTTCACTTGGTCTTCCTCGGCGTCCGACGGTCTGTTTTGCGACGCGGCAATTGTCAGTTGAGTCTCGAGTTGAGTGTATTAATACTGGCTGCTAAATCCTACTTGAAGGTCTTAAGGGGACATTTTCGCATAAATGGCTCTGGAGTTCGGCATAAGATTCCATCGACTCTGGAGTTCGACATAAGATTCCATCGACGTGAAAATGTCACTGGATGATGCCGTCCACACGACAACGCGTTTAGACAGAGGAAAATACCATCTTTCTCTGCCAGTTCAACTGATCTCGAGGAGCGTCGCTGAACGGGAGACATCCAGGATGTTGACGTAACCCGTCGAGCGTTTCACGCAAAAATGGCCATTGAGCTAGATGGCATCGACGCGGAAACACCCGTCATGGTGATGGGACGTAACATCTAACGGAGCCATTTACGCGAAAATGTTACCTAAGATTTGTAGATGGCGCCATCTATCCTACACCTCACAGTTTATTTATATCGCCATCTATCCTCAAATATTGGTTGTAGCTCGCCACGCTTTTGTTGGGTGGCCCACGTTAAATATGGATGAAGCTCGATTTTGGCGCATATTCTTAAAGGACCCCTCTTGCTTATTCTGCTTTTTATAATATATCTAGCTCTCATAGAGAATTATAACTTCTAAAATCCTCACCTTTCTCCATTGTTTCGTTTTGTGCCTACGAAATTTTAGCGCTTTTTGGCCTTGCCGAGTTTTGCCCGTCACACAACTAAACGTTTGCCGGGATCATCAGCGTCTGCTGACAATTCTTTCACACATAAGGATCTGAGAAGCTTTTGTTCATTACTTCGTTTATTTGCTTAGTTTTCACACTTTTGAACCACGGCGCGATCAGTTTTCAAACGTTTTGCGCCCAGCCTCCGCATCGGAGAGCAGGAAGGCTGGACATAGTCGACAGGCGCTAACAAGAAAATCGCTAATTTCAGATGGAAAGTAATGGTATTTTTGAAAATGTTTTTTTTTCTGATCCCTTTCGTAGGGAAAATATTATTTCTAGTAAGAGTTGTGCTTTAAGATACTACAGGTGACTTCGGCATTGGACTGTGGGGGATTTTGGGGGCCATTAATCGACACTTCGTTTGTCGCTCACTCCTCTTGAAGGACCAGTCGTACCGATGTAATTTTTCCGTCCAGTCTCGTTCTCGAGATTTTGCATTTCTTAGGTCCATCTCCCTTGACAATATGCTGAATTTTACGTTCGCCGTGTTTGTTCTCTTTACGAGGCGTATCAGGTCTGTCCTCCAATTGCTCCTCCGAGTTTCTTCATACTTGTCCATTGTTTTTTCCATTTATTGTTGGTGGTCGCTTGTGTTCTTTTCTTCTTTTGGGTACTAGCCTCTCACCAACATTCCTAAAAGTGGACAGCGAAGTCTACTTTTGTTCTTACCGGCCGATCACTCGTGCGACTATATTCGGTAAATTTTTGTATTAAATTATTTTTGAAAACCCTGTTGGTGAAAATTAAGTTGGATTCGACAAGACCAAAGGTTTCGATGGGATCCCAAAATTTAATATTTATCAGACTTCTGATCCAGACGATCGAATCTTGTACATTTCCGAGTCTTCGCCAGACCCCTTTAACATTTTTGCTATTTATCCATAATCGACCGCTTGAATATGTACTTCGGTTATGGCCAAATTTGTTCAATAAAATTGTATCGTCAGCATGGACTAGTTCATTTTTTTTTTATTTTTTTTTAAGCCTCGTAGTTTCTCTTCTGTTCTTCCAGTCCAATATGAATTGGCCAGGTGACTACGCTTCAACTTGCCCTCGGTGACGCCAACGGTCTGATCAACTTAATTTTTTTTTTTTTAAACTTAAACACAGGACTGGCTTATCTATTTAGCGTCATCTACACTTTCCTCTATCTCTACGTTTATTTTAATTTCTTAATTATTTTTTCCTTCATCTTTCTAATCTTTACTTTATTTATAAAATTAGTTCATGAACAGCTCGAAGAGTAGAGATCAGGGAATTTCGGATTGTCCGAATGCACGCACGTTAACAGCCGCACATACCAAGAACGAAAAACCCGACACTGTGACACATAGAAAGAGAAAAATAGAAAGAAGAATGTGATGTAAGTTATCAAATGCACCTTTAGCATAATTTAAAAGGGCATATGCGGATTTTATCGTAGCGAAGTTCCTGCCGTAAGTGTATACACAATCGTAGCGAAACTGTCTCGAACCTTGATGACCTCAAAGTCTCTCATCTGTAACTGTTGGGATGGTGGAAATCGATGATGAAAAAAACGGAGGTGACCATCTGATGTTGACTTTCAAACCTGCCTCGGGCATGAATCAAGAAAAGGAATTGGAATCGTTTAGATCCTATTAGTTTTGTTGCTACACCCCTTTACCAGCAGTGAAAATTCTTTTCCAATAAGCTTCAGGCTAGTCTCTTGGTGACCGATTCCTCTATCGAACTCTTGTTACTCTGAGATCGTTCATTGCTTGAAGACCCCCCGCTGATGTAGCTGCACCGTTTGAGAGAGTTTGGGTTAGAACCCGGAAGCAACTCTACCCCGAGGAAGAAAGCCAAAAATTGTACGACTCCGCCTACGGAACCGTATTTGACCTTGAAAAGAAGAAAGCGCGGGAATATAAAAATTCTTTAGGATCAGCACCTATAAAATGGCACCAATGCTCCTACCGATCGCAAGTCTTGGAAAAAATACGTCTTTCTGAGGAGCGTTCTGCTGAAGCTCCGTCAAAATAGAACTCATCTGACTGGCATGGCCCCAGCATTACCGAAACTTGTTCATTCAGTGCAACGAGTATCTTTAGTATTTACTTTCAAGGCATCTCCATTTGAAAATGTCCCAGAGATCGGTCTTCGGTGTCCCAACATATTTTTTAAGTCTTCTCTTCCGACGTTGCATTTTTCTTTTCAGCGCTGCGATAAGCCTTTGGGTCAAGGGATCAGGGAATGTCTCACCCGTTTTTTTTTTGAAGAAAAAAATCCTTCTTGGGAAATACCTAAAAGTTTCAAGGTGTTGACAACTCGTGTTAAAACGTTAGGGAAGAAACTAAACTGATTGTTGCTGACGTTTTTGCAACACTTCACGTTGCCCAGGCAACGTAAATCTAGTTTGTTTTGAGATTTCTTATCATTTCTGCCTGACAGTCTCCATCAATAGTGTCATACAAACCGTCGAATTGTAAGTTGTAAGGATGCTCCAGGCTACGTGGCCTTTTATGTTGCGTGTTTCCTCATATATTCTGTACAAAAGGGGCGTCAGCTGTTGGTAATGTGTCCAAGGGGGAAGTTGGGGGGATTTATTGGAGAAAGTCGTTCGTGTAGTTTTCGTTCTCGTCTCCAACTGCCTGCTTGCAGACTGTTCATGTAGGGGAAGATGCTCTTAGCTTTCCACTTATCCCAGACTTTGTCGGCCGGATTCTGTAAACATCTTTAGTTGAATTCTTGGCCAAGGGGGAATAGATGGACCTCGTCTGCTTCATATATTGTTGGGGGGGGGGGCTGCATTGCAAGTGGTCAGCAGGTCTGCGAAATTTATAGTGGCTAGCTCTGTGCAGCAAACCCTTGGTTACGATAAAGGAGTTTTTCTTGGGTTCTGTCGAGGGAAGATCTCAATAAAAAAAAAAAAAAAATTGCTACTGAGATTAATCTTTTCTCTAATGAAATAAGATTATCACTAATTTGGATTAATCTTATCCCAGTATAGATAAAATGAATACGAGTAGCAAATACTACAGTTAACTTTAATCCTTACGCGGAGAAACTTTTTACAGTGAACTCATCACCTGCGCAAGACGTAAAAGTTATTATCCTGTGGGACTTCAGCTTTGAAATGGTCTGCTTCTTAGAGTCGTGGGGGGGGGGGGGCTGCGGAAAGAGGTCAGCACATAAATTAGAGTCATGGTGAGCTAGCCCTGAAAAGCAGAGAGATCCATACAGGGCCGTATCTAGGGGGGGGGGGGGTAGGGGCTTTAGATGTTTTTCGGGTTCTTATCGAGTGGGGATCTCGACTTCGTAATGGTGGTCAGCTTTTTGAGTTGTTTGGGGTGCTGGGGCAATGTCGACCTCATAATTTTTTTGGGCACGCTTTCTGCATTGTCAAAAGTTTGCTAACGTTTAAATAGGGCCTTAAAAATGTTGTTTGAAGATCAGCTCGTCTCTGTATAACATGATAACAGCCACCTTTTCCTTACACCTTTTCCTTAAGATTGAAAAAAAAAGGCACGCACATTCACTTCCTTCTAGTTGAATGAATTTATTACGTGATTTAGCCTTACGGCATTTCACAACTAACAAAGGACTAACTAAACACTTAAAATAAACAACAAATCGCATCATTTTGTACAAATAATCTAATAAAAAAATAAAAAAATAATGCTACTTGCAAGCGGCTTTACCCCTTTGCTCACCACCTGGATCCGTGAACATAATGAATTGAATGATAAGCAATGCAATATCTGTGAGTTTGAAATATCAGCATGAAAGTTCACCCTTGCTAATATTCTTAGTCTTTCTTTCATTTTTATTTCTTTTCTCGCTCGGAGAATTGGTTGCTCTGTAGGACGGGAATGATTCATGCCTGAATCTGGGGTAATCGATCTCATCGTTTTTCTAACTTGAGCCTGAAGAGGACCATTGCCAAGAAAGGCTCAAACTAAAAAATATCACTCTCCTCGTATTTTAGCTTCAGCCGGAACAGGACCTTTGCTAAAAAGGATGGAAAAATCGCTAAAATTAACATAAGCTGACTTATCCGTTTAGAGCAGTGCGCAGTCAAATATGATTCGCTGTCAGCTTGGGCTGAAGGAATACTAAGGTTCAGTATCTGAAACATGATTTTGTGCACAACAATCTGTCTGCTAGTTTTCCCTAGCTGCGTTTAGTCCTCGGTTTAGTCATGATTCCTCGTTTGTTACCTCGACGTTTTCTTGCTATGGAACTGACACCTCTGACCCGAGGTTTTGGATTCGTTGTACTCACTGGAGCCGACATTTCTTGAAAGTAATCCTTTTGTTGGCGGAAAGACTTCCTTTGACGCAAACTTTGGGAGCAAAAAATTTCTTGAAATGCTCGAAGAAGCCACTTAGCGACAGGAAAGATCGAGAGAGGATCGACCGTTCCTCAATTTCTTTCCACCTGAAATGTTTCACTCCTCTATGGATGAATGAATGTAATGAGAGATATTCCTTCAGCCCAAGCTGACTGCGAATCATAATCATATTGCATCGTCAAAAACAATGTACTGAGATTTAAAAAAGGCTATTTACTAAAAAAAAGGAAATAATGCAGTACAAGGAAAGAAAAGGAAAAATCTCACTTAGCTCTCAATAACGAAGTGAATGAACAAAACCATACCATTTCATTTATATTTTCTTTCTTGAGAATGTCTATTGCCCAATATTGGCGTGTCTTGTCTTCTGAAACAGAAGCTGAGCAAGGATTAGATTTACAAGTCTGTGTTTGAATACGGACTTTAATATTCTTTTCGAATTGCTTGGGGTGAAAACTGGATTTAATTTGGGAAACTGCGGCTGTTTTTGCTGCGCGGTCAGGTCACTGAAATAGGTCTTTCTGCATTTAGTCTTCTTTTGGTTTTGTTGTGCCCTGAAATTGTGAATTAACAGCTGCTAGCGACTTCGTTGCTTTGCCGCAGGTCTTAGGTGTTCGAACTATGATCAGACATCATTCTTCCGTGATAACTAGTATCAGCTCACGATTCTGATCTTACCAACATCGATGCAATGAAAGGGAAGCGGTAAATGTACCCTCTTTGTAGCAAGAACAAATAAGCCAATAGAACCTCCGTCTTTGGTCCCATGCAGCGACTATGGACACGCCAAAAAACTGAGCAGACGCGCACAATGTTAAACAACCAATTGTCGCCTACTCTCGGTTTTTGGGATCCCAAAACGTAAGTGGAGGGATACCTATGACATCGCAAAAGTTGTCCGTCCGTCCGTCTGTCTGTCTGTGAGCACGGTAACTCTCGAAGGGAATGAGATATTTTGATGAAACTAGGTGTGAGCATTCTTTGGGACAAGAGTAAGGTCGAGTTCGTAGATGGGTTCCGTAGCCCTACATTTAGGGGTGGGGGAGGGGGTTCAAATTAAGGGACGAGCAAAATATTTTTAAACAGCCAATGTGATAATCTATTATGGGGTAAGAAGACATGGTGATCACGAATATGAAAACCATTTTGTCGCTAGACAAGTAGTTCGCCCGGAATCCGGCCAAAACCGGAAAGTTTGTTAAAAGTAAAAGTTTTATTTGAAGTTGATTAGATGTTCGATCTAGGGGTAAGAAGGCATGCTGAACACGAATATGAAAACCATTTTCTTGCCGGACAAATAGTTCGCCCGGAATCCGGCCAAAACCGGAAAGTTTGTTAAAAGTAAACTTTTTATTTGAAGCTGATTATATGTTCGATTTAGAGGTAAGAAGAGATGCTGAATCCGTATATGACAATCATTTTTTAGCCGGATATATAGTTCTTCCGGAATCCGGCTAAAACCGGAAAATTTGTTAAAAGTTAAATTTTAATATGAAGTTGATTAGATGTTGGATATAGTGGTAAGGAGATATGCTGAATTCGTTTTTGAGCTTTATTTTTTTCGCCGGACAAGTAGTTCTGGATTTCGCCAAAACCGGAAAATTCGCAGAAGTAAGGCAGGATCGTTTGGATCGGCTTCTAGGGATATGCACACATGCTGAATCCATATCTGAACTTGGTTTTCTTAGATGATTAGCTATTTGGCCTTAAACTGTTTCTAAATTATGAGAGTAAAAATGTTTAAGGAGTCAATCCTCGCCACTGACTGATTTGTGAAAACTCTCTGAATATCGAAGACTCCCTAAATATCGATTATATTTGCAATACTCCTTATATACTAGATTTACTCTACTGGAGAAACATCAACATGCTGGTTTGACTGCCACACTTTTACATTGAATCTTTCTGTCTGCTTGAATACTTCTTTGTCTGAAAGAACTCACGATGGTTCATTAGAATAGCGAGTCAGCGACGTATTTCATGAACTATCGTGGAGAATCGGTTTCTGCTCGGGGAGTGTGGGATCCGTAGGCTATACAGAGCTATACAAAATTTGGAAACATTTTCACTACCCTCACAGACAACGTTGGCTTTTTCGAATTTCCGTCAAATTGCCGTTGTCATTTGACTGATAGTTTTGTCAGACAATTTACGAGGTATAGTATTTTCTTATTTGTTCCTTGAAACAGCAAAGCCCATCCCAACCCTTTGGGGACCAAACAGTATGAACGTCGAGGTAGAGCCGACGGACCTGGTATAGCTCGCGAAGGGTTACCCACTCCCCAGCACCTGCTGTACACCTTTCCCGCCACCGGGCGGCACCAACCGAAATAGGCGGTGCCGGCACCTCGGCCGGCACCGGTGCCGACAGTAAATTGGGCGATTCGCCTTTCAAACGCTTCCAAAAATGCTTATTTTGATGTTTTAACACGTGACAACCGGTGCCGACTGGTTTCAGCCGGTGCCGGCACCGACCGGGCATCGCGGCACCGGGCACTTGCTGTACACTAAAATCGAGAGTGGGCAACCCCTTGATAGCTCGTTGCCGCTGGGTGACTTGAAAGTGATATTCTGCGCGGTTTGTTCCATAAGAAGTTTTCCCGGAGAGGATTGTCAAATCAGCGACGCGCCATGTTCCCAGTGCCATACTTGGCATTACTGGAATCTGTCCCTCTGTATCCAGTTCCTCAGTGATAAATCGTGCTCATATCTGTAATAAATAAAAGTGGGAGACTTGAAAATAGGGTCGAGGTTACATGGGCCATAAATCGTCAGCTTATTTTTTTGGTGATTGAAATAATCAATATTCGTGACACAAAGCTGTTTTGTGATTTGCTCCTGTGTCGTGAAGATGCACCAATGAAGACCCGTAGTTGGAAATCAAGATCTTGAAGAAGCTTGAAGTTGTACGGAGCGACAGTCGAAGTGGGGTGTCCTTGTGAAATGTTGTTGTCAGTGAACCAACGAAATGGTGTGAGCTTTAGCCTCTTGGGTTTCAATTGTAACCTGCGGCTTGAAGCATAAATATTGAGCAAACGTTTTTTTGTGGCAAGAAATCTGGCTGTGCCCCAGAATCCCCCTGATCGTAAACTGACTAGGCCAAGCAGCAGGTGGTGAGACAACAGTCATCCAACCTTAAAAGGGATATCCTCTTTCCGAGACGAAACGCCAGTTCTATCAGACGTACCATCAGTCTGGCTGCCGTCAGCCATGTTTACTGTTATTTTGAACCCTTGGTCTTCAAAATCAAAAGAATATCCGAAACGTACTGACCAAGTTCTGAGTGGAAACATTTGCTGAGTGACAAAGATACTAAACTTCCATGGGTTCCATGGGTATCATGGAAAAAAGCACCCTCGAAAAAAGAACAAAAACTTGAGGAAGACCTGCTTGACAGAAGTTCTCTGACGAATATTTCCGGCTGAGAGGGGCTAACACTATGCTCTTCAGTAAATAACAATAACTGTGCGTCTGGATCGCTTTCTCGTGACATCCTTTCGAAGGACTTAGCCTATCCCACAGCAACAACTTCACATGGTGTTGCTCCTCCCCCAGGGCGGAGCAAAAGAAACCTGTCACTTGTCACACTTGACTCCTCCCTCAAGGCAGAGACTCATCTCCAGCAGCCAATCCTAGGGCTCCTTGGACTTGGTTAAATTTTAGTCAACGAACCCGGCTCCTACCTTGATTTTGGACTTAGTCAAATTTCAGTCTCTAGGGGCGTCGCGCCTGCAAGAGATTGCACCCTATTTAACGGAAACGGGTCTCGGTCAACGTTAGCATTACTGACCACTAGAAAGCCAGGCTTGACTCGAAGGTGCAAAACACGGCAAATAGGACGCGATACTTGCTTTTGTTGTAAAAGTTTGAAACCTCCAAGATCTCATTTCTGCCTAAACCTAGGTTCAATACTTTGATTAAACAATGAAGAAAGGATTGGAGAAATGTTTCCAGCAACCCACAAGCTCAGAATAGTTACCAAACGCTGATGAGCCTCAAAGTCGAAATGCGACGCAGGCTGTTTAATTCTTCGTTGTTGCTTGAACCGTAGTTGGTAGAAAGCCTACTCACAGGAATGAAGTTCGCGGTTTCGCCAACAGAAAAACATACTCTTTATCCTACGCTATGTTTTCAAGACCATGAGAACGATTTGCTTGTGAACCATCGGAGCCACAGTAGCGAGGGGAAGCGATTAAAGGGCAACTCGAGCTTGTGAAGCTAAAGTCGGCTGTAGGAACTTCAAAGGCTTTCGTTCGTCATTGCTTGTAAAACCCGTAGAAGCCAGGATGTCGAGGTGGATTGATTACAGAGGCAACATGCAACTTTGAAACTTGCACATTGTGAGACCGTAAAAGGTTTTTCTTCGTCGTTTTCACATATTATAAGGCTTCACCAAGCTTGATGGAGTATCCTCTGACAGGTCGCATATTAAGTGGATTTTCCGCGTACTTAACGCGCCAGTAATTGGCTTCCTAATGTGAAGAACGCTTCTGACAGCCTCCAGGATAATGACTTATGGCCTTGTTTGGTCTAGCTTGGACGGTTCACATGAGAGCTGAAATGGCAAAAGAAAAACGGAAACATCGACCGAGAAATTACGCATTGTGCTGCAGACCGGGGGAAGCTTCGACATCCTTTGCCTGTGAAGCAGTTATTCCGCCCCCGGCCGGGTTTCAAGATGGCTCCCCAGGATGTAATGGATTCCTTTATCGGCGACCCAACCAACTGGTGCATGGTGGATGTCTTCATACGGTGTGTGGCTCGTCTAAAGACAATGTAAGTGAGCCACTGAGCCCTTTCCGGCGGCGTGAACCGGATTTAAACCGGAAACCCCTGAAACCTGCCTTAAAGAAGTACAGTTCATATTCAAGTTGGAATTTGAATTCTAGTGGACTCCCGAATGGAGTCTGTAACGGCGGTCTACATCGCGATAAACGGCTGAGTGAATACTCATCTGAGTGGTGTGGGAATGACTCCTTCCAGCGACTGAACAATCAGAGAGCCGTGTCCGCCTACGTTGGCAACTGCCCAAGCGTTACCTCTCTTAATGGCGGATTAAGCGTAAAAAAATCCCTTCGCGAGGGATGCAACGTGAATATTGCCCCGGCCAATTGCCAAGGTGGATTTCATTGTTTGGACCACTGTCGGAAGAGGAACAGCTTGAGTGAGTGCGAGGGCACCCCGGGGACAACTAGCTTTCGTGATTCGGCTCCTAAAGCTAATGAGCATCAACCTCTTTGTACGTGTCCGGACTCGTGGCGTCGGCAGTTTGTACGAAAGGAGTCTCATGGACTTGCTGATGGCTGTGATTTTAACGATGAGCTTGACAGAGATCCCAGTTCGGCTGAAATTTGTCTAGATTCGGCAAGGACTTCCAGCTCATATGAGACATTAACCAGGAAATGGAATGGAATAAACGGGCGGCCAATCTTCCCCAAAGGTGACACTTCTTTTATTTACCGGTTGGAATACCACAGAGCCTATCGATTGTTTTATCTGTCCGTCAATCGGGCTGGTCTTTCTTGCTTTTGGATTTATTCATGAATGTGTGGAATGATTCGCGTTGTCAAAAAACTATTGGCACGATAACATATCCTTCTTTTATTTTGCTCCGTCTTTCAGACTCTTTAAAGCTAAACCGAACAGGGCTGAGATATGACAGTCTGGTTACCCATCACATTTTCGTCAAAATAGGGTAGGAAACCCGACAAAAACGCGTTACTTCTTTGATATGTTATCCACGAATATAGAATTTTAGCTGACGGGTTAATTGTTCCGCAATTTTATCCAGAGATGGGCGAATCCGGTCATGAAATGATTCGAATTTGAATCCAGGACTAGGTACGAATCCGATTCCGAATCCACCGTCTCGTGCTGAGGATTCGAATCTGACCGTAACAAAAATCAAATTATGTACTTAGGATATAGTTTAAAAATCGGAGGTGACAAAAAGCGCTGATTTCTAAGGTAGTCAGATAACGTGATAGATTACTGAGGATGGTTGGTTGTGGAGACCAAAAAGTTGGATTTCCTAAGTACACTGTGTAAACGGACACTGGAAGGATGTAGACTAGAGTTTGAGCGGATTAGTAAGACTGAGGGTTTGAAATCCGAGTCCAAATCCAGCCTGACAAGCAGAAAATTTGAATCCAGATTCGTCCATCTCTGATTGTATCTCTATACGGACAACCTTTATGTTTGGAATGTTTAGCAACTACAGCGGCAAACAATTGCCGAAAATAACCAGCAATGGCGGATTTCATTATTCATGCCAGGAAGATGAAAGTGACTTGAATATGGAAAGTGACCAGGAAGCACTTGGCATTCGCCCATGCATGTTGATTCTGATGTGATTCTGCAGTCTGGAATAGAACATTTCAGGATCTTCACTTTGTTGGCCATTCAGATGCACTCTTTTGCAGATATTCAAATAATCCGCCACTTGACGAATTTTTATTTGTCGTGCAAGCAGCGAAGAGTCCCAGCGTCACTACTAGACTACGCGACGAAAAAATAAAAATCCCTTAGAGGAGTCAAAGTAGTTCAGTGTATTAAAAATCAAAGGTATAAAAATAAGTTAAACTTTAAACTATTACAAACAAAACTGATCACATTACCAGCAGGGTTGCCACTCGAACAAAATAAATGGTACTAACCGTCCAAGCCGCCTTCATGCCTTCATGCCCATTTCCCAATGCGCCAGCTAGTTCAGTAAATCCATTGTTTGAAACTACATTTTTCAAAACACTGTATATACGTATCTCGTTTTATCATGTTTTAACACTAGGCTGTATACAGTTTAAACAACACTACACAATACAACATATCTCCTACATATATTAATATACAAAACTTACACCCTTATTTTATTCACTCCATCCATTAATCTCCTTCTCTCCCTTATTATATTTCCCTCTACCTTCCAAATTACTTTTCTTCTCACCAAACATAGGCTCTTCGCATTAAAAAAAAATGCTCTCTCTCCATAGAGCATTTTACTATGGTGGCCATATCCCTTACTTTTATCTTTCTTTCCATTACCTCTTCCCCGTTCTACTCCTCAAATTTCACTTTATGGGATCTTTAACTGACAAGGAACAAACTTACAACAACAAATCGAATTTGCTCAACCCATTTCCAAAAAATGCCCTTCCAATTTATTGTTCTTGTTGTGAATTTGAGAAAAATGCCTAACTACTAGGCTGCGCGTAGTACATTCATTATTTCATTCATTCATAGGATCCAAAGTTCAAATCAAGCATCTTTGTATTAGAAAGTTGTCAAACTTCTGACAGTGTGGCATTCGAATTTTTTACGGATCTTTTTTATTCATTTTTGTTTACAGTGCATTTTAGCTCAAAGACAACGTTTC
This sequence comes from Branchinecta lindahli, assembly GCA_023053555.1. Lineage (NCBI taxonomy): Eukaryota > Metazoa > Arthropoda > Branchiopoda > Anostraca > Branchinectidae > Branchinecta > Branchinecta lindahli. The sequence goes on along the minus strand of JAKZAO010000004.1, from coordinate 2,942,388 downwards.
TGAAAAACCACCCATTACAATCATTTTTATTTCAAACCGCGCTTGACGTTGATCTTTCGGTTTGAAGTAATAGTTAAATTTGGATTCTAGTGAACATTCCGAGGAGACTGAACTTGTACGTTTTCCCTCCAACTTTTTCCTCGAGTCCTTAGTCCAAAATTTCCCCCATTATCCTTCCTTTGAAGTAATCCTCGAAGGATATTATCCTTGTGTTCGAGGGGCTGGAAAGTAGATAAGAAACTCTCCGGGAAAATGAGCGTAGTGGCCGTTGATTGATCAAGAAATACCAAGTATTTGCTTTCGGAAAATTTGGCTTTGGGTTTTCGTTTTGCTATAATTTAAACCCAACAAGATCTTACCGGTGCATGTTGAAGTGCCCGTACTAGCAAAAGTCGGACAGAGCAATAGCATTGGTTCCCAACCGATGGTACGCGTACCCAAAGGGGTACGAGAGACCCTCGCAAGGGGTACGCGAAGGTCCCAACATAATCTGGAGCTTTAATATCTCGCCTCAATTGTTTTTGAGTCTTCTGACTTAGTTTCAATCTTGTCCTCTTAAGACCAGAAACTCCGTCGTAAGCAATTTCAGAAACACATTTTATGCCTTATAATTGATGACAATAAATATGGTCTTTTGACGTTCTTGATCATGGTTACAAGTAGTAAAACAACGATTTGTCAAAAGAGGGATATGCAACGTTTATTTTCGTGTTGTGAACGGTCAGCTTGGCTTTAAACCTTATATTCGAAAATGAAATTTAAAATAAAGGACCAAAAAATAAGTAAGAACGCGACCAGAGTGTGGTCTATAGAGCTCGGCAAAAGACGGAACAAAAGTTCCTATCTTTTTTCTGTACAAAATTGCAAGCACAGAGTGGTTCTACTTTCCTCCAAAGTGGTGAGCTGGAGATTATTTAAAATATCGATGTACTTCGGGATGTACGGGACCTTTCCTTGACCGTTAATAATTCTGAAGGCTTTTTTGAACGTTTCCAATTAGAGTACTTTGTTCAGCGACAAGCCCGAAACTCCAGACAGGATATACATACTCGAGAATTAATTAAAAAAAACTCGAATAAAGCTGAAGTGCCACTACCAGTTATCTTAACTATCTTTTACCGTTGTCGCGTTCTAGCTTGTTCCAGTTCTTTTAATTTATTCTTCCATCTGAACTTTTTTCTTAATTAAGGCCATAACTTCATCTTTTTTTCCCAAGCTTGAATAATCTCAGTTTTAATGGAATAAGTTCTTTGACTGTTCCGTTAACGAATCGCTTACCCGGCGAGCAAACTTGTTTTGTCACTACTGGGGAACAAGGTTGGTGTTTTTCGCTTCATTTTGTTTTAATCATTAACTTTCCTAACTTTTAACATTAAGTCCATTCACAATCTAGTGTAGTTAATGGCGCCACATCCTTCCAAGTTTCTGCAGTAATCCACATTCAAAAATCTTAGAAGTCTGTGGTCTGAAATTGGACGAGAAGAAAATTCAGAAATTGTATAATGAGTTTCAAACACACGCAGGACTTGAAATTCTAAATGGTAGCTGCCGCCCGGGGGGGGGGGGTGTAGAATTTTTGTAGGTTTATTCACATTCCATCTAGAATAGTCCCACCTTCCGTGGTGGGAAAAAATAAGAGTTTGATGAAGTTTTTGGTCTGAGCACATAATCGTGAATCAAGCTGGAGTTCGTTTGCATCTTGGAACCTAAGTCGAGAGCATGCGTTCTGTTCGGGAGAATAACGGGATCAATGTTTCGATGGGATCCCAAAATTTAATATTTGATCGAGACAATTGCTTCTTGTAGGTTTCCGGTCTTCGCCAGACTCCTTGAACATTTTTACTATTAAAAGATTAAGGCCGATGGCTAATCATCTGAGAAAACCAAGTTCAGATTTGGATTCAGCATGTGTGTTACCCCTATAAGTCTTATCGACTTTGACGAGATTGGTCGAAACTTCCTGCCTTACTTCTGCAAATTTCTGGTTTCAGCCGGATTCCGAGTGAACTACTTGTCCGGCAAAAAACGAAAGCTCCAAACGGATTCAGCATATCTCCTTAGCCCTATATCGAACCTCTAGTCAACTTCAGATAAAACTTTTACTTTTAAAGCACAGAGGACTCTAATACGCTATTTTACACTCCATCCCTCTCCCCAACAGACCTGCTTACTTCCGAAACCCTTACCAATTAACATTCTTCCATCTCGGATTTAGCTGTCTTCGGCCGCTTTTCAGGCTGAACGTCACATTGCGGGGTTGCCAAGCATTGACACGAATTTCTGCATTGCCGCTACTTATGTTTCGGAGAATTCGTCGTTGGTTCGTCGTAATATTTCAAATTGGCCAAGCGCTGTATCAAGTCGGCTTTGTGTATTTGTAGAAAGAAAGTTGTGTATTTGTAGAAATGTCTAGCAGTAGCAGCCCTAGCAGTAGTGAGACCAGTGCAACTAGTGAGGAGGATTTTCTCCCGGAAGAACAGGGCAGCACTGTGGTGGATATTTGTACCAGCCAGTTGCTCCTCCAGAAGTGTCCTCATCTTCTCAAACTTCAATGAGAGTTGAGCCATTAGGCCCACCACGAAAGAATGATGAAGATCTTTCAAACTGGTATGTACTTGACAGGTTACTGTACCATAGTAGATTAGGCTACCAGTGGCAGTAAAGTATAGTAAGTTACTGTAGTGTAGAGGTATGCTTCTTTCAACAGAATCCGGAATTATGGTGTACCATGTTTGGCTTGGAGTGTAGCGACTGTAACAGATGAATTATGGATGTAATTTGAAAAGGATTTGTTAGCATGATATACTCAGAGATTACAGTAGCTACTTAAAATGATACTGTAAAAATTAATGGAAGGAACTAGTTTTTGGGCTGGAAGATAGAAGTGAAACTTTGGCCCAAAACTTTTTATTTGTTTTCTCTGAAATTTGTGAGCATTAAATCAAAGTAAAATTGGCGAAAATTGTTTTTTTCCAAATTTTATAAAAACTTAACTTTTTATGCCAATAAAAAGCTTCGGAAAGGACCTAATAAAGTTGGCTTGAAAACTAAATAACATGCAGGAATTCTAGCTGCCGCCTTCTGGTATGATTATCATTATTTTGCTCTTAGTCAAGTGAGAACAGTAGTTACATTTTTTGCCGACTCTCCTTCATCCATTGTTTTTCGGCATCCCATCCAGTTTGCCGGTGACAAAAAACCGCCTTATTTTGCACTCAACATGAACAGTTCGAATTTGCTTGGTTGGAGGGAGCTCGATCCTCAGTCCAAGAAAAATGGTGGCAAAAAAGGGCTTATAAGGATTTATGTCTGCTAACTGAGGGAAGTAAATGGCTTATAGTGGGAAATCCTCCAGATCGGTTAGCTGGATAAAAGTAAAAAATGTAGTTAATAAATTAAGAATTGCTGTGATTTCATGCCTCTAGCCACCAAAATCTGTTACTAGGTTGAAAAGTGCTGCAAAGCTTGTGCTTTGTACAAAGCCTTGGAGGTTGTTTTGGGTTGTTTACCTGGACTATTTTGTGCTGCAAAGCTTGTGCTTTGTACAAAGCCTTGGAGGTTGTTTTGGGTTGTTTACCTGGACTATTTTACGTATTTTTAAAATTGTTGGGAAAAGCTTGAGAACTCTTACATTCTTATTTGTACTAACTAAGGCTATATACAATCCTAAAAAAAAAGAGACCCCAGTTCAAGCTGATTAAATCTGACAGACAGACAGCTAGACGAATTACAGTAAGGTAATCTGTACAAAAAGCTTGAGCACTCCAGTAACATGACACAGTATTGATTGTTTGAGCCAATAAAAAATATCTGCATGCGATAAATATTTTTTAGCTTGTCAGTTGGGACCAGGCAACTTGTCGCAAACTATACCCTTTCTTTAGAATCATTTTTGTGTGCAAGTCCCTGACCAGAAAATTATTGCTGACACAACCGGACATACAGACAACCAAACTGGTCAGCTCATACTTGAGTAACGTGGGATAGACTATGAGAAAAGCTTGAGCACCCCATAACACCACACAATATTGATGGTTAAAGTTAAATCAGATAATACTACCCTGCCATTAACAATTATTTATACAATCCTCAGAACACTGGTGACTGATGTAGTCTGACAGACCAGCAACCAGTTCAAATAACACAGAGTTGGGTAGACTAAGAGAACCATTTTTTTTTAGCTTGTCAGGGTCTTCAAATGGCAGGCTACATTTCTTTTGAATCCTATTTGTATGCAATCCACAGAACATAGCTTCACGCTGACATAGCTTGACCGACAAACAAGCAGACTGATTAACAGGGAACTTGGGTATGGCCAGCCAAGTGCACTAAGTCTGTGTGGTCTGGCTGCCTTTCTGTCAAGACTGTGTCAGTTCTGTTTTGAAAGTAGCATAAATAGGAATCATCGGACAGCAATGAGGAAGCTTAAAGTTTAACTGAAAAGCCAACATTTTTGTGTCATTTAGTTGAATACACTGAATTATTTGGATTCTGGAAAGGGATTTTTTTGTTTTCCAACATCTGCCCTAGTTATGATGTTCAGAATAACTGCGGCCGTCCCCACAGCGAAAATTCTACTATGACGTGGGAAATTTTTATCTAAACACAAACAAGGCTTTTCAGTGGGCAGTGGCGATATTGGTGAAGATTGCTTAGTGCCTGAACAAAAAGGCATGAGGGTAAAAGGGTAAGGCATACAACAAAGGTACCAAAAATCACACGGAAATTCCACTATTTGAAAATCGATTATTCCTGAATAGCGGAACAACCAAGTAACGCATTTTCAGCGGGTCTTCAAGCCAATTTAAGTGAATAAGTGATGGGTAACTAGATTGTCCTATCTCAGTCCTTTTCGGTTAAACTTTAAGCACTCTGCAATACAAAACAACACTGGAGAGTTGATTGAAATGCTTTAATTTTTACAGATGCGAATACAGAAAACATGATGTCTGGCCGATAGACGCACATAATTCATAATGTGATCTACCAAGTGCAGCCCAGGATTCTGACCTGTAGTGGCCCTATGCATCACAGCATTGTATCAAGATTTGTACACTCACAACAACAGCCATGTTTGCTAAACCCCGCTGACTGGTTCCACAGAGAGCTTTAGTAAATAGGTGAGTGTTTATCCTTGAAATATAGATTGTGATATTTGTTTTTGGGATCCAAAAACGTAAGTGGAGCGATACCTATGACATCGCAAAAGTTGTCCGTCTGTCCCTCTGTCTGTAAGGACGATAAATCTCGAAGGCAGTGAGATATTTTGATGAAACTTGCTGTGGGGATTCTTTGGGTCAAGAGTAAGGCCGAGTTCGTAGATGGGCCCTGTAGCTTCACATTTAGGGGTGAGGGAGGGGGTTTAAATTAAGGGGCAAGCAAAATTTTTTTAAACAGCTAATGTGATAGTCGAGTATGGGGTAAGAAGACACGCTGAACACGAATATGAAAACCATTTTCTCGCCGGACTAGTAGTTCGTCCGGAACCCGGCCAAAACCGGAAAGTTTGTTAAAAGTAAAAGTTTTGTTTGAGGTTGATTAGATGTTTGATTTTGGGGTAAGAAGGCATGCTGAACACGAATATGAAAACCATTTTCTCGCCGGACAAGCAGTTCGCCCGGAATCCGGCCAAAACCGGGAAGTTTGTTAGAAGTTAAAGTTTTATCTGAAGTTGATTAGATGTTTGATGTAGGGGTAAGAAGGCATGTTGAACAAGAATACGAAAACTATTTTATCACCAGACAAGTAGTTCGCCCGGAATCCGGCCAAAACCGGAAAATTTGTTAGAAGCTAAATTTTTATTTGAAGTACTGATTAGATGTTGGATATAGGGGTAAGGAGATACGCTGAATCCGTTTTTGAGCTTTAGCTTTTCGCCGGACAATTAGTTCTTGAATTTCGTCAAAACCGCAAAATTCACAAAAGTAAGCTAGGATCGTTTCGATCGGCTTATAGAGGTAAATGCACGTGTTGAATCCATATCTGGGCTTGGATTTCTTAATGAGTAGCTGTTTGGCCCGGCGAAGACTGGATCTGGCTAAGACAAAACCTAATTGTCTGGATCAAATATTGAATTTTCGGGATCCCATCGGAACCTTTGGTCTTGTTTAATAATTCTAGGTGATAGGTTTACTGAGACCATGAAAGTACCATTAAAGTACCCCTCTTGATTATTCTGCTTTTTATAATATATCTAGCTCCCATACAGAATTATAAGCTTCTAAAATCCCCACCTTTCTCCATTGTTTCGTTTTGTGCCTACGAAATTTTAGCGCTTTTTTGGCCTTGCCGAGTTTTGCCCGTGACACAACGAAACGTTTGCCGGGATCATCAACGTCTGCTGACAACTCTTTCACACACACAGATCAGAGAAGCTTTTGTTTGTTACTTCTTTTATTTGCTTAGTTTTCACATTTTTGAACCACGGCGCGATTAGTTTTCAAATGTTTTGCGCCCAATCGCCGCGTCGGAGAGCAGTAAGACTGGACATAGTCGACAGGCGCTAACAAGAAAATCGCTAATTTCAGATGAAAAGTAATGGTATTTTCGAAAATGTTTTTTCTGATCCATTTCATAGGGAAAATATTATTTCTAGTAAGAGTTGTGCTTTAACACTGAAAGTAAACTGCACATACTTTCAATTTCTTTAGGTTTTTACTTGCAACTGTCTAGCCCCTCTGCTCACCACCTAGATGCGGTCAAGAATAAATAAGGGAAGAATTGAGAAGTCTTGAATCATGCTAGATACCTTTTTGCCCGGGGGTGGAGCCTACGCGGTGCCTGTCCTAGAGTAATTATTGGCGATAGTTCTTCTGATCGCCGATAGTCCTTCTGACACGAGAAAATGGTATGAACTAAGTTTTGAGTAGAGAGTACAAATTAGAAACAAAACATGGTAATTCTTTGATTACAGTTTGCCAGCTAATTGCCTTAAATTGTCCAAGCTTAATACCAAGGACAAGAAACGAACAGGCCTAATCAACTTTCTGTCTTTGCTGTGACTTTAGATAGACACTTCATAGGTTTTTTTTTCTAGGCAGCAGCTGCATTGGCATCACCAGTTTTACCAGCTTCACCACTCCCAGGGAAAAGGAATAGATTTTGTGTTGATTGAAAGATTAAGAATTTTTGAATGATTGTGAAGTACACAGATTTATTTTTACATAGCCTATCGTGAAGAAACTTTGCCTGTGATATTGGAAGTTACTCTGTAGAACTCATTGAGTGTGCTCTACCCTTCGTGAAAGTTACTACGCTGACCGTTTCAACCTTCTCGAAATAAAAACTCATAGCAAGAACAAGTAATCTGACAGAACCTCCGTCTCTCTATCTCTGTAATATGTCTATCGGAGTTGAATATTTCCCCATACCTTGTCTGCTACGAACGAGCGGAGGTTACTAGCTTCGCGCCACATCACGTTTCGTTACCTCTACAAATAGCTAAATCGCTGTTTAAGTCGCTGGTGAGGAAAAGTAGGAGTCAAAGCTGATTGGTTCTATGGACGCGCTCCAGCGCTGGGAGTAGGCTACGCCTCCTGCCAGCCTCCTTCACTACTTCTTGTGCTATAAGCAACGGCGAAGACGGAAGAGGAGAAAACGAGTATTAACATCAGCTCAAAGCTAGAGTAAATACATCTAGGTCCGCTCAGTTTGGTCGGGGTTTTCATAGTCGCTGCATGCGACTAAAGACAGAAGTTCTATCGGATTATTTGTTCTTGCTAATAGTAACAATTTGCTTACCATGCTCGGGAGCGTGGTAACTACGGATCCCTGTAACGTGATTGCCGATTGGCCCGATTAGCGCGTAGCATGGTATTCAGCCGAAAATAGAAAAATGTGTTCCAGCCTTGACTCCAAGAAGCCAAAATTCGTGACGTCTTGTGTAGTAACTACGGTAAGTAGGGTCGAACACGCTCATTTCTTTCATCTAGATCGCAAAAACGACATACAAAAAATTAGATTGAGACCTAGTAAATATGGATGATATGGACAATGACACCTTCTCGACTTTGGGACAATCCCTGGAGCAATTAGCTCCCTTAGGTAATTCAAATTGTGATGTGAAAGAGTCCCATTCATGCTGAGATGCAATTCATGTAGGAGCAAAGTCCGTGCTGGCCGAGATTAGCTTTGGATTATATTAATTTTATCTCAACAGTGATATTTTTCGAAATGACACCCTGACATTTCCAATAAAAGCCCCCCACCACATGGTTCCAACATACGAAAGGAGCCTGAACTTCTGATAGAATAGAAGGATATACCATAGCCTATATATTAGTGATGCATCTAAAAGTGCACATGGTAAAAAGGTAAATTACAATAAAGCAAGCAATTTCTCTGCTGCACTCCAGCCCTCTTCTTCTACTTATGTTACATCTGAAGAAACATTGAAGTTCTGGGAGCTGTTCAAGCATAGAATAGAACTGGAATAGCATTTTTTTTTTCATTTGTATAGGGTTAAATCTGAATTCAGGGTTCTGTTCCAAGATAGGATCCTCAAGTTACAGAAACAGAATATGCATGCTGCCTCAAACATTTGTGTATAGCCTACCCACAGTCTGGAATAACTTATGTCAAATACAGAGTAATTTGACCAGTCATACACTAGTATACTTTCTTTTGGCACAGTGCTCCAAAATCAGGGTATGCCCCAAGGTATGAGCACTGGTGGTCACACGCTGGGGCACCATGAATTAGAAAACGAGTGTGCTAATTGCCAAATGCTAGATATACCAAGCATATCAGCGTTCGGACTCGCCTATAAATTCCAATAAATTCCTATATTTTAATGCACTCCTATAAAATGCCTATATTTTGGCTAAAATCTTATTATTCCTATATTTTCCGCTGAAGAGCACTAAGAACATTGCTCCTGATTTGCAATTTTCACTGCTCGTTAAGTAAGCCAAGATGTGCTTTTCTTTGCTTTTGACTCTGCTTGTAGATCTGTGCTGTCTTTCGGTGTAGATCGATAATTAATTACAACTGTTGAGCTGTTTGAACTCAACTAATGCTTTGTGTTGGGCTTAGTAAGCTGCTTCTGCCTGGGCTATGCTGTTGTGTTGACTTAGTAGCCTATGTTTTTTTTTTGTCATGTTGGGCCTGTCCGAAATGAGCGAAGATCAGTATATAGGCTAGCAGTCTCTGTTTAATGAGACTGGAGTTCTTGCGACTTATGCGTTTCCTGGCTGAACGCTATTTAAAAGGCTGATGCGAATACGGCCCAGTTTCGGACATATCCACATTTTTTCTTTTTATGGTCTTTTAATCTTGGGATGCTATTTTGCAGGTGATGCTTGGTAATTAAGTATGGGGCCTACCAAGTTTAATAGTTCATGGCTTGCTAAGACGGATTGCAGCGGTAGAAAGATTGGCGAATGGTTTAAGACTGGGAACACCAGTACTCGTTCTTTTGCAAACTCTGTTTGAAAAATTTTGGTTGCACTGCTGGGGTTGCTCAGCTAAACCAACATATGCGATCTGCAGAACACAAAGCCGCAGTTACTGCTCAACTACATCCACTACAGCTTCACCTGACCGGACAATCTCGAGTTGATGAAACAACCAAGGATAAACCATTAGTTGGTACAAACATGTTTTGTGAGCGTGTTGCCGCTTATAAAGCTGGCCGCTTATGGGCACTTCAGACGGTACAGAGTTCCATGTCTGCTAACTCTTCAGACCATATTTTCGCAACCTTCCATGCGATGTTCCCCGGTAAGATCCCCGACGGAATGTCCCTATGTGCGAAGAAACTCACGTATCTGATCACCGATGCGCTGCATCCTTACTGTAAGCAAATGATAAAAAAAAAAAAAAAAAAAAAAAAAAATGCAGAAACTCGGGAAATGACGAATTTGTGTAACCAGGCATCCCACGCCATCTACCACAGATCTGATCCCGAGGACTTCCGAATCCTATATTTGGCCTATATTTGGGCCCGGGAAATCCTATAAAAATAGGACAGAGCCTATAATCTGAAACGAACCGACCTGTCCGAACCCTGGGCATGCGATATACAAAATCAAGGTTTGTGGTAGACTTGTAGGCTACTGTGCCCTTACCCTTGCTCCACCATACCATTTCTCATATCTTGCGGGTGTGGCATGCCCGAAGCTAACGTTGAAGCAATATCCCCAAAAATTGTGGGTAGGGTATGCTTCTTACAACTCTGAGTCTAGAATGTATTGACAATTTGACTGAAATCCATAGAACAACCATTCAAAATTACTTTTAGTCGACGGGGTTAGCCAGCACAGGGTAACAGGAGTAGGCAGAGGCTATTTGAAGCTGATGGTATACCCCAATTAGCTAAAGATCATGAATTTGTGCGGCAGATGGACCACCTTAGTCCTGACATATAGCTTCATGTCTTCAGGGTTAGCTCCATTATTATCACATCTTGCTGAGGTTGTTGACTTGGAGCTTTAGATGAGAAATATGGCGCTACAGGTGAAAAATTTTAGACATTACCGCCAATTTTGACATTAGGGTGTTTGAGCCTGAGCCTGAGCCATGTTTGGAGATTCTCTGAGAGCTCAACTGTTGGTGTCACGGATAACTATGCCATACCAATATTAAACGTTACGAGAAATTCAATCTTACAATCCAATGTTTATACTCTATGTCTGAGCGCTTGCACACTTGTTAGAGTGTAGTAAAGCAAAACGTTGTTGATAACAGCAATGCAATACGCTGTTCATAAAATCCAATACCGAATTATCGCCAGATGTGCTAGAGGAACAATAACAATCACACGTGAGAAGGGGGGACAAGTTATCGGAATGGAGAATGAGTGATTAGGCTTTCGGCTCACACCGACCCGCTAATTAGCCCCGTCGGAAAGTGGTTCAGCAGTCAGCAATGATGTCGGAAGCCAAAACTGACAAACTTGATGTAGACTGATAAAACAGAGTTGGATTGAGAACAAACAGAGGTAGAGGCATTTTATGGAGTTTCAAGTATGGCTAGGCCTGAGACAATTTGGAAATGGCCAAACAAATCCAGATAAACGTATACCTCGAGGTAACATGTCATTGTTTACTTTATGCCAGCGCATCTAGCGGCCAAAAAAGAACTAATCTGGATGTAATTTTATGAAGAGCGTATGCGACCAAGCAGGGCCTTCATTTCAGTTTGTTCCTCAGTGATGCCCAGCAGCAGCAGCTTGATGCTAGCAGTGCTCAAGACAGAAGTAACCAGAGCGCCTCAGGCAATTATTTTTTTTGTAACTTCCCATTTTTTGGCAAACTTCCAACTTCCTCCCATACAAATTCTAGCTTTTAGTATGGCTAAAATGTCGAGCCTAATGCCCAGCATAAATGATGCACCCGTCCACCAATAAAAACTGTTACAAAGCCCCTCTGGCAAAAAATTTCGAAAGCATCTGTGATAAGAAGGGTGCCAAAATGGCACCATTGGTATCCCAAAAAATTTCCATCAACTAACGAAATACAACTGTTAACCCAACTCAAAGCTGCCATAATGAGATTATTGTCACTGTTATATCGTGAGATCAGAAAAAAATAATGAAACCGGAAAAAAACATGAGTCGAGATCTCAAGTAAAACCATGAGAAGTGGTAACACTGAAGCCAGTAAGACACCTTACCTCACAAGTGTTATTTCCATAGTTTGATACATACTTCAAGGCTGCAGGGGCCAATAACCTCCTTGACTGCTTGAGATGAAAATTAACCCATCATAATGCAGATGCAAAATACCAGAGGATTCAAAAACAACTCTGACATAATACAGCCACGCAATAAAGGGTGTAATTGGTGTGAAACTGAAGAAACCTCTGGCAACAATCACATAAATCGCACTTTCTTGAAGATTTGGAATTCACGTCTCAGAACACATGCACCCAAGCAATGTTGAATATTTTGGTTTGTCGGGAACGTCGATCTCCATCGTACACCGAGGTACTCAGGTTCTGCAAGAACTCGAAAGCCACAAATTCGGCAGCGACGGCGCGTGCCATTTGGAAATTCTTTATTCTTGAGGTATTTACATAAATTAAATCGTAAATACTGTCCTCTGTGCTTTAAGAAATCTTCCGGTTTAAGCCGGATTCCCGGCGAACCAATTTTCCGGGTAGAAAATGATTGTCACATACGGATTCAGTATATTTTCTTACCCCTAAATCGAACAATTAGTCAACTTCAAATAAAAATTTTACTTATAACACATTTTTCGGTTTTTTACCGGATTCCTTGGCGAACTACTTGTCCGGGCAGAAAATGGTTGTTACCCCTAGATCGAACATGTATTCAACTTCAAATAAAACTTTTACTTTCATAGATTTTTCCGGTTTTGGTCAGATTCCGGCCAAACTAATTGTCCGGCGAGAAAGTAAGTTTCAGATATGGATTTAGCATGTCTCCTCCCTCCAGATCTATTATCTCGTTGGCTTTTGAAAACTATTCTTTTCGCCCCTTAATTTCCTTCCGCACCCTTAAATATATAGCAATGGGGCCCATCTACGAACTTGATCCAAAGTTTCAACAAAATATCTCAATCCCTTCGAGAGTTATCGTGCTAATAGACAGATGGACGGACGGACAACCTTATGAAGTAATAGGTATCCCGTCACTTACGTTTCGGGATCCCAAAAAGAAGTAACACATTATTAGGTAAGAGTAGGGACGAGGGACCCGTTTCGGTTTTGCAAAGGTCCAGATTATTTCGTTGCAGTCAACTAGACCATGATACTAGTGGTTAGTGGCGGGATACCTATGATGTCGTTAAGTTTACCTGTTCTGTCTGTTGGTCACGAGAACTCTCGATGGAGTTGAGGTATATTTGTGTTGTTTCGTTACATATAGCGCATTATTGCACCCGAGTGAACCGAGTTCGTCTCGCTGCTTTTTCTGCAAATTGCAAAATTAACAAAGTAAAGAACTTGAACTGGCTCCTACGGCCATATGGCTAAACTGACAGCCTAGAACCGAGCTTTAAACTGCTGTCCCTGGACCCTATTGCTCTCAGCTCAATCGACGAATAATACAACCCGCTTTTTCACTGCTATGATCACGGCATTACAGAAGAACTGCGGCGAAACTACCAACCCCTGTCTTGCCTTTCCTTCACAGGCACAGCAACATGAGCATCCGCAAATCCTGGAATTGTGATCACGACAACCAGATTATAGTTGGAAATGATATTCCCTGCGATTAGAAGCTTATATAGGCAATGGTCGGGAAATGACACGTCAAAGTAAAACACAAAAAAGCTAAAACATTATTGGGAAAACATTAGTCAATTATTTTTCTCGAGGTAATCAAGGTTTTGGCGGGCAAAATGGGGCTGGAAATACGTGTTGAAATCGTGGTTGAGAATGTGTATTCGAGGGGTTGCCGGCACCTGCTGTACACCCTTTCCCGGCACCGACCGAAATCGTATGTGCCGGTCATAAATTAGGCGACTCATTTTTCAAACGCTTCTAAAAAAATTTATTTTGATGTTTTAACACATGGCAATTGTGCCGGTACCGGGCACTTGTTGTACACTAAAATCGAGAGTGGACAACCCCTCGCGTGTACTATTCGCGAACTTTGTACAAAGAGCAACACGTCGGTCTTCAAAGGTTGTGAGGCGGAATACTTTGAGGAGTAGGATGTAAGACACTTTACCCTGACAGATATTTCTCAGGAAAGCCTATCTACCGTCAGGCCGAAGTGCCATATCGGACTCCAAAACAGCACCCCAGTATTTTCTTTCAAAAGCTCATGAGGAGAACAAAAGTTCGCCCGAATACTGAATGCAAATGTTGTATTGTTTTTGTTCATGACCGAAGGGCTTCATTAAAGTCTTCGATTCATGTTGGCGAAAAGGTGGGAGACGCCAAAGACAGTAAAGTGGGAGACACCAGAGACAGTTATTGTCTTTGGGAGACATCATAATTTTTCGATGGGTCGGATTTTTACGAACACACTGTTACCTTTGTTTCCTTCAGAATCCTCACGGCAGCCAACGTTATCCACAAAGTACTTGAACCGAAAACAAATAATTTGGTAGAACTTCTGTTTTAGTCCCAGTCCCATGCAGCGACTACTAGGAATACCCCGACAAAACTGAGCGGACCCAGATGTATTTACTTTACTCTACCTTTGAGCTGATGTTGATACCCGTTTACTCATCTTCCGTCGTCGCCGTTGCTTATCGCAGAGAACATAGTGCAGGAGGCTGACAAGAGGCGTAATCCGCGCGCTGACCCGCTCTGGAGCGCGTCCGTAGAACCAATCAGCTTCGACTTCTACTTTTCCTCACCGGCAGGTTCACAGCGATTTAGCTATTTGTAGAGGTAATGAAACGTGAGTGGCGGAACGCTACTAACCTTCGCTCGTTCGTAGCGGACAGGGTATGGGGAAATATTCGACCCCGCTTTGTCATATTACAGAGATAGGGAGACGGAGGTTCTGTCAGATTATTTGTTCTTTCTTGAACACAGTTGATTCTAGAAAGCAAGGTCGCCATTGCCCATTAACTATTCATTGATCTCCCGCCGAAGGTCAAAAGATTTCGAGAAGATGGAGTGGTATGGATTAAAACAACTAAGTATGTCACCCTGTGAACGTTTGCATATGTCGGAAGAGGAATAATTCCTCATCTGCTAGTTTGACATTTTTATTTGGTCTCGGAAGCTGAATATTATTTAGCTCAATTTAAGAATCTTCAAGAAATCACTACAACGAATTTAGTGTAATTTTAGTATAATTTGATATTTATCAACGACTTTAGTATAATTTATGGCGTTAGTTTATTGTGATCTAGTTTACATCCTTTCTTCTTTGGACTTACGGGAATTAACAAGAAAAAACAGAAAACAAAATACTAAAAGAAGTCGATACTAATAATTACTTTGTTTCTAAATATTTTCCATGTACCTGCTAAAATAAAAATAAAACATTTTGTTAAATCCATAGTCAAACTATGATCCCAGCCTCCCCATGTCGGGCGCTTCCGACCCGCGCCACTAGATGACCCAGCGGTCGGATCGAGTCGTGGCTTCATCTTGGGTCTTGGCTTTATCTTGGTTCTAGACGTTGCAAGTGCTAGAATGCTTACGATGCAACTCCTTTAAACATCTATACATCTGTGTCTCCTTTCATGAAGTGAACGATACTGGCATGGCTCCTATAAAACTATTTTTTTTTAATACGGTACTATAAACTATAACTATAAGTTATAGTACTATAACTATAACAATCAACTCAAAAACGTTTACTGGGCCTTTCGTTGTTGGGCGCTTCCTTTCGTTGTTGGGCGCTTCCTAAATTTAAATAAGTCTTGGATCATTGCATTAAGTAAATGTAACGACTCTCTTTACTATAATATAATCTCTGAAGTGCTGTTCTCGTGAGTGTACGGCATCGCATGCTTTTACGACGAAATCCGAATCGTACCAGTAGTAAAATTGGCGCTCAGTTAAGCTGCTTTTGTACTCCCCAAGGAATTGCCCCGTTTCCGACTGATATTTTGAAAGCATCAAGAAGATGCTCAGTCCATTTGGGTCATTTAAGCCATATGATGATGATGATGTTGAATTTTACTACGCTGTGAACAAGCAAAGGAAACAGTGCAGTAATAAAATAATTACGTTGAGCTTTAGCTAACGAGGCGGACGCGCATAAAAAAGCAAGGAAAAAAGTCTTATTTGGGCTAAAAGAAGGTCTTTTCCGTGAATGGCAAATGGTCGAAACAGATACCTGGAGCAGTGTTGCCAGATGGGAATATTTCCCGCCCCATGGGTTGTTTCTGAGGGCTGGGGCGGAAGATTTTTGCGATGGGCTTGGGGCGGGAAAGTGGGCTTATTTTTTTTAAATGTGGCTTGTTTTGGGCGTTTTCTTGGAACTGGGGGAATATTACTGTTACAAACCAATTATTTCTTATAAAAACTTATTAGATTTCTTTTTGGGGTGTCTTTCGAGCAGTTTTCAGCTATTTCTAAAAGTTAAGTCATTGCTTTGGATTTGCCTTTTTATGGCACTTGCCTTCCGGCCAAGTGCCATATACCGATCACTTTTCCGTCGGTCGGTCTGTCGGTCGGTCGGTCGGTCGGTCGGTCGGTCAGTCCGGTGATCGCGAGTTAGGGTACTTCCAGATGTGCTAGGACGATGAAACTTGGCAGGCGTATTAGGGGCCCGACCAAACTAACTTGGAAATCGTCACTTGCCCGATCCGACCATCGTGGGGGGAGGGAGGGGAGCCGGAATCCGGAATTTAGTGACATGCATAACTTTCGAACGGGTAATCGGATCTTAATGAAACTTGATATTTCGAAAGACACCATGTCTCACATGTCCCAACTCAAGTCCGGACCGAATCCGATGAATGTGGGGGGGGGTCGGAGGGGGGAACCGGAAATCATGTTAAACGCTTAGAGTGGAGCGATCGGGATGAAACTTGGTGGGTGGAACAAGCACAACCCCTAGGTACATCATTGACAGAACCGGACCGGATTCGTGCACTGGGGGGGGGGAGTTGGAGGGAGGTTCCGGAATTCCGGTCATACGGAGTTAAGATACTTCCAGGTGGGCTAGGACGATGAAACTTGGCAGGCAAATCAGAGACACGACCAGATTAACCTGGAAACAGTCACCTTCCCGATCCGACCATCGTGGGGGGGAGAGGAGGGAGGGGGAATCCGGACTCTTGAGGCATGTATAACTTCCGAACGGGTGATCCGATCATAATGAAACTTGGTATGTAGAAAGACCACATGTCTCGGATGTCCCATTTCAAGTCCGGATCGGATCCGATGAAGCTGGGGGGGGGGTCGGAGGGGGGGGGGGTCGGAGGGGGGGGTCCGGAAACCTTGTGACATGCTTGGAGTGGAGCGATCGGAATGAAACTTGGTGGGAAGAACAAGCACAAGCCCTATGTAGATCAGTGACAGAACCGGACCGGATTCGAGTATTGTGGGGGAGTTACGGGGGGCGGGTCCGGAATTCCGGTGATCGCAAGTTAAGGTACTTCCAGACATGCTAGGACGATGAAACTTGGCTTGAAAATTAGAGACTTGACATGATTGGCTAAGAAATAGTTAGTTCCCAGATCCGGCCATCCCTTAAAGTACTAATGCTAACCGCAAAGTGCAAAAAAATACTTTTAAGGAAAATATACATTTTCGTGATCCCTATGAGCCCATGATCATTTTTGCCTCAAGGGTTTTGCTTACAATAAAATTCCTTAAAGTACAAACAATACTTTTGAGCAAAATACATTTTCATGCTCCTGATGATCATCTTTTTTGCTTCAAGAGTTTTGATTACAGATGATTTTCTATAACTTGGAAATAGTCACTTGCCCGATCCGACCATCGTGGGGGGAGGGAGGGGAGCACTACTATCCATTCACATCGTACTACGATGACTTGAATACAAGATAAAAAGCTTGCAAGTGCCATATGAGCTTTCAGCTCTTGTTAAATCTAGTTTCAGTCTTGACCCCAGGTTTTCACACAGACTCGAAATTTATTTACTCTTTTTCAGGAGTAAATGAAGAGCCCCCTCCCCCCGGATCACTCCCTGAAATCAGCTTTAGTTGATCAACAAAGATTTTGGTAAAATCGAGCCGGGCTTGTTTTCAAAATTCCAGGGCGTTTTTCTGCAATCACAATCTGGCAACATTGACCTGGAGGTCCTGGGCAAGAGATAGTAACTTCACGCAAACGGTAACTTCTCTACCGGCAAATAGTTTGACGCAACGCGGGAGTCCTTAAACGTCGAGGAATGGATACCTAAATTTGAAGTATTTGAAATAAATAGGTCCTGAAACTTTTCGTCGGATAATGCAACGTAACGCATTTTAATCGGGTCATCAAGCCTTTGTGAATGACTAGACATGAATGACTAGACAGTCAGATGTCGGCCCTATTCAGTTAAACATCAAACGTGTTGTCTCTGAGCGTGTTCCTGGCTTTTTTTTTTTTTTGCGTCAGGGTTGGAACGCATTTTTATATTTTCGGCAAAATGTCGTGCCACGGGTCAATCGGACCAGTCAAGTCACAGAGATCGTAGTTGTCACGCTTACTACGCTCACAAACGTTGTAAGTGTATCAAAACAATTCGGTATAATAACCGAGATACGGTAGTTATACAGAATCCCGAACATGATATCGGTATATACTTATTTGGTATAATAACTGGGATTCGGCCATTCGGGAGTTACCACGAACCTCGAAACTCGGAAGAGGTTGAGTGAAGCACTAGTTGAAGACAAAAGGACTGATTTATGATCTCATCGATAGTTCTTACTTTTATTTTGGATCCCAAAAAGAAGATTTAATCATGCATGTTTCGAAAATAATAAACAGGAATAAAAAAAAAAAATAGGTCCTGAAACTTTTCGTCGGATAATGTAACGTAACGCATTTTAATCGGGTCATCAAGCCTTTGTGAGTGAAGAAGTGATGAATGACTAGACAGTCAGATGTCGGCCCTATTCGGTTAAACATCAAACGTGTTGTCTCTGAGCGTGTTCCTGGCTTTTTTTTTTTTGCGTCAGGGTTGGAACGCATTTTTATATTTTCGGCAAAATGTCGTGCCACGGGTCAATCGGACCAGTCAAGTCACAGAGATCGTAGTTGTCACGCTTACTACGCTCACAAACGTTGTAAGTGAATCATTATTGTTACTTACTAGTTCGAGAAGGTCGGAACGAAAATAGTAACTAATAGTTACTGTTGTTAGGAGGGTGGAACACGCTCTGTATGACACCCTTTACAGGTACTGGAGGTCCACCAGACTTCCAAACGGTTTTAGCTGCCTGTAACATTATTGTCTGTTTTTATGGCACTTGCAGCTTCGCTCAAGTGCCATATACCGATCACTTTTCCGTCGGTCGGTCTGTCTGTCGGTCGGTCGGTTCGGTGATCGCGAGTTAGGGTACTTGCAGATCTGCTAGGACGATGAAACTTGGCAGGCATATTAGGGACCCAACCAAACTAATTTGGAAATAGTCACTTCCCCGATCCGACCACCGTGTGGGGAGTGGAGGGAGGGGGAATCCCGAATATTGACGTATTTATAACTTTTGAACGTGAAATCGGATCTTAATGAAACTTGATATTTGGAAAGACCTCGTGTCTCAGACGTCACACACCAAGTCCGGAATGGATCCGGTGACTTTGGGGGGAGTTGGAGGGGGGGGGAACCGGAAATCGTGTAACATGTTCGGAGTGGACGGATCGGGATGAAACTTAGTGGGAAGAACAAGCACACGCCATAGATACATAGTTGACAAGACCGGACTGGATCCGAGCACTGTGGGGGGAGTTGGAGGGAGGGTTCCGGAATTCCGGTGATCCCGACTTAAGATGCTTACACATGTGCTAGGACGATGAAACTTGGCAGGCGTATTAGGGACGCGACCAAACTAACTTGGAAATAGTCACTTCACCGATCTGACCACCGTGGGGGAGTGGAGGGAGAGGGAATCCGGAATATTGACGTATTTATAACTTTTGAACGGGTAATCGGATCTTAATGAAACTTGATATTTGGAAAGACCTCGTGTCTCAGATGTCACACTTCAAGTCCGGAATGGATCCGGTGACTTTGGGGGGAGTTGGAGGGGGGAACCGAAAATTGTGTGACATGTTCAGAGTGGACGGATCGCGATGAAACTTGGTGGGAAGAACAAGCACAAGCCCTAGATCCATAGTTGACAAGACCGGACCGGATCCGAGTACTGCGGAGGGAGTTGGAGGGAGGGTTCCGGAATCCGGTGATCCCGACTTAAGATGCTTACACATGTGCTAGGACGATGAAACTTGGCAGGCATATCAGGGAATTTACAATTTTAACATAAGAACAGTCGTTTCTCCAATTTGACCATTGTGGGGGTAGTGGAGGGAGGGGGAATCCGGAATCTTGAAGTTGTCCAACTTTTGAACTTGTGATCGGATAAATATTCCTTCAGCCCAAGCTGACTGCGAAACCAGAAACATGGAACGGGATCATCAGCACAAGGAAATTCAGACCCCAAGCTCCTCTCTACAGAAAAACTAAAATCAACCCAACTGCAGAGAAATCTCTACCTGGACAGAGACCCAACCGAGCAGCAAAAACAGCAGCCGTGTCCAAAATGAAATCTCAGCAACCTTTTTAACTCCAAGCTACTCTCCAAAAGGAAGTTCACCAATTTAGATATTTAAGACTAAGCTAGAATCTTCAGTTTGTTATCACAAGTTTCGTTTTTTCCATCTTGAGCGGCTTTGAGCCTGAAGAGGACCCTTGCCAAGAAGGGCCGAAATATAGCTCCAATAAATTTCAGCTGACTTATCCGTTTCGCACTGTCAAAAAAGGTGATCGGATCTTAATGAAACTTGATATTCGGAAAGAACTCATATCTCATATCTCAGATGTCCCATTCCAAGTGGGGACATGATCCGATCAATGTGGGGGAGTCGGGGGGGGGGGATTTTTTGACACGCTTAGGAATACAGCGACTGGGATGACACTTGGTGGGAAGAACAAGCGTAAGCCTAGATACATCAGGGACAAAATCGGACCGGATTCGGTCACTGTGGGGGGGGGGCTGGAGGGGGGTCCAGAATTCCGGTGATCGAAATTTAAGGTACTTCAAGATTTGCTAGTACGATGAAACTTGGCTTGAACATTAGAGACTTAACAAGCTTAGAAATAGTCAGTTCCCCGATTCGACAATCCCTTAAAGTTTAACCGAAAAGGACTGGGATAGGACAGTCTAGTTGCCCATCACTTATTCACTTAAATTGGCTTGAAGACCCGCTGAAAATGCGTTACTTGGTTGTTCCGCTATTCAGGAATAATCGATTTTCAAATAGTGGAATTTCTGTGTGATTTGTGGTACCTCTAATTTGTTGTATGCCTTACAAGAAAGATTTATATGACTTTTTTTTTGTTCAGGCACTAAGCAATCTTCACCAATATCGCCACTGCCCACTGAAAAGCCTTGTTTGTGTTTAGATAAAAATTTCCCGCGTCATAGTAGAATTTTCGCTGTGGGGACAGCCGCAGATATTCTGAACGTCATAACTAGAGCAGATAGTGGAAAACAAAAAAATCCTTTTGCAGAATCCAAATAATTCAGTGTATTCAACTAAATGACACAAAAATAAGTTGGCTTTTCAGTTAAACTTTAAAGTACTCATCTTAACCGCGAAATACAAAAAATACTTTTGAGCAAAACCTACATTTTCATGATACCCATGAGCCCTTGATCATTTTTGCCTCAAGGGTTTTGCTTAGAAACGAATTTCTAGCAACCTTAAAGTGCGCATCATTACAGCCAAGTGCAAAAAATTTACTTTTTTCCCAAACAGTATATATTCTTGTGATTTTCTCATCTCAAGGGTTTTGCTTACAAATGATTACAACAAACCCACGAATTGGCGAATTCCTACTTTCATACTTTTACCAAGCCTTACAAGTACCATATGAGCTTACAGCTCTTGTTTTTTTTTTTTTTTTTTTTACCGCTGAAAGACATGTTTACTTACTAATACTAAAATTGTTGGTGTCGCCGAATCGCATCCAGGTAGTAAGCAAAGGGTTAGCCATTTGCGAGTAGGAACGTGAAGTGTATGACTGTGCGCTTTTTTCAGTGTTAATGGCACTTTCGGGAAAAGGTTCCTGGTGTCGCGGTAGACAGGGGGGTTTAAGCCGAAACAGCATATTGTGAGGCACTCTTTAAAGCAAGAGCGTTCTCGAAATATTGGCCGGGAATGAGTGCTCCACTCCTTCCCGAATATCCTTGTGTCAGCAGTTCTGCAGTCACATCTGCTAGTTTCTTTGGAGACTGAAAGGTTTTCAAACTAAGCTGTTTCCGGACTGAAGGAAACTAATTGCTGGTCAAAATTGTTAACACGTCTCGTGTTAGGATTTTCTCGCGTTATCTCTTGCCTGCAGCTGACAATCAAATGAAAGGGAAAATGAACATATTCGCGCTTCGTAGGAAATGAATCAGTAGCCTCTCGTATTAAGACAGGGGGAGGATGGGGGTAAGATAGGAGGAACTAGTTGCATAACCGGAAGTCCGACCAGTCTCCGGGCATGAGCCCATCTGCTCGAACAACCTGGCAGTGGGTATCCTCAGCACCTTTTCGGGATCCCAAAACATAAGTGTAGGGATACCTATGACATGGCAAAGTTGTCCGTCTGTTCGTCTGTTAGCACGATAACTCTCGAAGGGGTTGAGTACCAGGACTCTTTGGGTCAAAGTACAGGTCAAGTTCGAAGATGGGCTCTTTAGCCTTATATTCAACTTAAGGGACGAAGAAAATATTTTTAAAAGCTAATGAGATGTAAAGGAGACATGCTGAATCCGAATATGAAAATCATTTTCTCGCCGGACGAGTAGTTCACTTTAAAAAGTAGTCAGGTTAAAACCGGAAAATTTGTGAAAAATAAAAGTTTAATCTTAAGTTGATTAGGTTCAATCTAGGTGTAAGGAGACATGCTGAACACCTATAGGAAAGTTGTTTTTTGCCGGACAAGTAGTTCGCCCGGGATCCGGCCAAAACCGAAAAATGTGTTAAAAATTAAAGTTTTATTTGAATTTGATTAGATGTTTGATTCAGGAGTAAGAATACATGCTGAATCAGTATATGACAATCATTTTCTACGAGGACACATTGTTCTGAAACCGGAAAATTTGTTATAAGTAAAAGTTTTTTCTGAAGTTGATTAGATGTTCGAACTAGTGGTAAGGAAGCATGCTGAATCCCAGAGCAAAATAACACTAGGGAGTAGCGCCAAGACGTATCCTTTCCATGCTTCGCAAACGGGCCATAGTCGTAGCGGATTTAGAAATTTCTAGTAAAGCTAAGACGCGGTCTGCACACATCTTGGAAACCAGGGAGGTTGTATCTTTTTTCTGCTGTGTTCAGAATATGAAGTTATTGGAGCCATCACTGGTGCACGACCGATTGAGTTTCAGTAGGGACGTTCACTATCGCTAGTGGTGCTAGTGTCGCTGCTATTCGAATATGTGTCACTTTTTCAAGTCTTGGCGCTACTCCCTAGTGTTATTTTGCTCTGCTGAAACTCAATCGGTCGTGCACCAGTGATGGTTCCAATAACTTCATATTCTGAACGATTGCCAATGAGATCCTTGTATCTCATGGAGGAATTTTTCTACCAAAAAACGGATGATATATACTTCGATCAGCTCATCAAGGTCTATCGATTGCCGTTGAATTTTTTTTTTATCTGTATTAGTTCAAAGTTGACTTTTTTGCCGTAGGCCAAAATATCACCACTTAGAAAGGAGCAAAGGATAAGCTGTAATTTCTTTAGCAGTGAGAGAACTTTTAAAGTTTAAGAGGTTTGTGTGACACTATTTCTCTTCCTCAATCCCAAGTGTAAGAAATGGAATGATAAACTCAGCAGAAATCACGAACCGAGATATGTAGAAACAATAGATGGCAGCACTTTCGGACCCGTGGGAAAATGCCACTTTTCTGTTTTCTGTTCTGATATATTGGCTGTGGGGCCGGGGAACTGCCGCACGTATTTAGCACTTATGGATTTTAGTCCATCTTCAGTTTGAAACTGGTGCCTGTCTGCTTGCCTGCTAGAACGCAGCTTTCCACTCGAGAGCAGAAACACGGTTTGATGAAACGAAAGCTTGGCTGCACACTTCAGATACTCCTCTCTGACATAGGCTATACAACTCCACATCACTTCGCACACCATAGGATCTGGCTCGAGGACAAGCAAAAACCATCCTTTTTGGCCCCAGGCAAGAGTTCTACGGAGCAATTTCCAGAATGTAATGTCATATTCATCAATCCGTCCTGAGGTCCACACTTTCCTTAAAAACCGCACAGGTTAGACCCTTAAGCCGCTTTCACATTGACGCGTTTATCTTGCGTAATCTGATGCGTACGCGTCGATGCAACGCTATTCTTGCGTTGCGTCGACGCGTACGCATCAAATTACGCAAGATAAACGCGTCAATTTGAAAGCGGCTCTATTGTTGCGTTGCGTCGACGCGTACGCATCAGATTACGCAAGATAAACGCGTCAGTGTGAAAGCAGCATTACAGTTTCCAGGAATAAGCTGAAATCGGGGTGCTAGAAAAAAAAAAACCGGGACAAAACCAAAGTGTTGCTCTCGCAACACAATTACAAATGGCTTACTCTATTTCACAAACCCGAGTTGGTACTCATCTAAACTATTTATATATCAATAGTGGATTTGGGTCCTGTAAGCGATATTTACCCGGAAATAGGGAGTTTCAGTACCATAGAGGCAGCGGTAGCAAATATGCACAGTAGAATACCGGCAAAAGGTAAATCGGATGTTGTCCCTCGAAGGCAGGGACCAAATTTGGGAAAGTTGTAACACACGAGGATGGGGAAAATCGTGCTCTTGTCCAATTCTAAAAACACTCGCTCAAACCGCTATGTTCCGTGTTGCAAAATAAATAGATTTTCAAGCTGAACTTTTTTGTTCGGCATTTTTCAAAACAGGAGCCGTGACCAAATGAAATCTCATCACCGACTTTCAACTCTAGCAGTTCCCAAAGATAGAAGGTTGAAGTTTCGAAGACGCTAAGAACTTCAGTTGTTTTGTCCCAAGTTTTGAACCTTGCCAACTAGGGCAGAAATGTCACCGGATAAGAAATGCACATTTGTAAATGTCCATTTACAGTCTTTGCCTAAACCACTGTCCCTCCAGTTCTAAAAATCGTTGCTGTCGTTCGCAATGGAGACTGGCGCCAGTTTTGCTTACCAGCTAGTCTAAGACAAAGACCTTAGCAGAGGGAACGAGAGGACACTTCCTCAAAAGCTTGTCGTGGAAAATCGAGCAGTTCGAGCAACCCGCTGCCTAGCGTTTGGGTGCCGAACTGCAAAAACGCTAGACGGCGCGTAACCGTTACCATATGAAAGTAAACAGACGAAGAGTAAAGTGGGTCCTCTACAGAGACAAAGAACACTAGAGGCGTATTCTCGCCGTTCCCCGAGGACTCAACTTGAGGAGTCCCCGCGTTTTTGTTTGTCCCGGGGACTCACTCCCCGTGTTCTCGACAGTCCTCACTGGCGGGGAGTGCTCCAATTATCATTATCTTTTTAGGATCCCAAAACGTCATTGGAGGGATACCTGTGACATCGCAAAAGTTGTTCGTCTGTAAGCACGATAACTCTCGAAGGGAATGATATATTTTGATGAAACTTGGTGGGAGGATCATCCGGGTCAAGGGAAAGGTCGAGTTCGTAGCCTATAAAACATACATGTTTTTACCGTAAATTCGAAACCCCTCCTCTGCCTCTAAATATAGGACCAAAGGACCCGTCTACGAACTTGACTTGTACTTTGAATCCTCATTGAACAACATCCTCTTGGACAACATATTTCCTCGTTTGAACATTATATATCAAACCCTTCGACCTTCGATTACACTAGATCTCTCCGACGTCCATAGAGTAAACAAATGAATGTCATCAATTGGTCGACAAATTTTGTGTCCGGTTTTTGCCGGATTCAGGGTGAATTACTTGTCCGGCGAGAAAATAACTTCCATATTCCGATTCAGCATATCTCCTTACCCCTAAATCAACTATCTCAATAGCTTCTCAATGCCCCTTAATTTGAAACCCCTCCCCCACCCTTAAATATGAAATTTTGTCTAGAAATTTTTTTCTCGTGATAGACTTTTCTCGTGAAAACTTGTCTCGTGATATGTAGCCCAACAGGTATCAAGTTGAAAATTAAGGTTTAAGGTTTAATGGAAAAATTGCCACAATAGCAAAAGCTAAATAATAGGCAACAAATACTATTTGTCAAATAGAAAATAAATAAACACACATAAATAAGTGACAACATCTAAATAACTTTACCATCAACAACGGAACTGAATACATAAACAAATCAAGAACCGAACAGGCAAAAATGAAGGATAAACGTGAAACGTTTAAACTTGTTTACTTTGTACACGGTGATTTTCTTTCTTATTTTACTTCTTCTCTCACTCACTCCGCTTTTGATGTTTGTGTCATCTAAGCGGGTAAAAATAAAACATTCCTTCAATGTGCTTGTCTGCACACTTCTGAGCTTCTACAGCAAGAGCTAGAAGTTCATACATCACTTGCGAAACTGGGTCAGAGGATGAAAGTAGGAATCTGCCAATTGTGGGTTTGTTTTGATCATGGTCCCTTGAAAATCAGGAGAATGTATAATTTGGTACAAAGTATTTTATTTGTGCACTTGGCTGTCATGATGCGCACTTTAAGGGCGCTACAAATTCATCTGTAAGCAAAATCCTTGAGGCAAAAATGATGATGGGTTCATCGGAATCATGAAAATGTATATTTTGCTCATAACTATGTTTTTTTATTTTAAGGGTTTCACTTGTAAGCAAAACCCTCGAGGCAAATATGATCATGGGCCTCTGGGCATCATGAATTTATATCGTTAGGCAAAAGTATTTTTTTCACTTTGCGGTTAAGATGCGCACTTAAGGGAGCTCGGTGTTCACTTCTAAGCAAAACCCTTGAGGCAAAATTGACATAAATGTTATAATGATATTACATAGGTACTGGTAAAAATGTTAATCTTAATTCTGAGGATTGACTCAGCATGATTTGTAATCCCATTGGTACGGTGATTTTAGCGATTTGATTTTTAAATCTCCTTTTCCGCTGTGAATTAATGCACAATAGTCTTACCATCTACAGTCTCTTACTTACCAGAGGTATCTTTTCAGATATTCAAGAATTCTATGAAGTCACTCTGCTCGACGAATCGAAAAGCAATCAAGAAAAGACGAGCGAGGCGATTCAGATGGCCAATAAGTGGGAGTCGAACCCTGGACTGATTCTGCCGAGGGAAATGTATCTGCACTTGAAAGAGGTAAGTTACTTTTACCCTTTGGTGTGAGGTAGGCTACATTTTTATTTTAAAGAACCATCGTTATCTTTGTCAAGTGATGAACGAAATATATGATGATGGTATTGTTATTGTTTATTTGTAACCCACGTCACAAACAAGCTATGCCACTAGTGGGAAAAATGAAAGAAAACAACATACAATTAATAAAACAACCCAAAACAAACACATATTCAAACAATGCACAATACGGACACGTCAGCTACGAGCTTTGGCAGCGATATTTCGGCCCTTTTTGGCTGCAACGAACTCACAGGTTCGTTTGTTCCCCAACGTTGTCCCCGACGTACGATGGCCTGACGACGACCCTTGCTAAGAAGGGCCGCGATATCGCTGCCAAAGCATCGTAGCTGACATATCCGTTTTCTGCATTGCATCAGGGACCCATAAATTTCCTTTACAGGGGGCTTGTCATTTCCTATGCTTCTATGTTGCTATGTTGACCGATCCAAATCTAGTTTCCAAAATTCCCCACTTGGGTCGAATCGGCGTTTTTGTTTGCCTCATTGGACGTGCGCGCCAAAGAGACTCCTCCCTCAGATCGCCAGCAGCCAATCCCTAATTTTGTCTATCTGGCCTTGGACGTGATTGGACCGTGGGTATTTCTCGAACTATCTTCCGAGCGGTCAACATAGCATCAGAATTCTCTTATTGACAAGCCCCCTGAATGGCGAGGCATTACAGGAAATTTATGGGTCCCTGATTGCATTAATATATATTTCCCAGTCAGCTTGGGTTAAAGGAGTATTGGAAACAAACACTTTTGCGAACAGACATATATGATGTGATATTTATTTACATTTAAAGCGCAGGGGTCTTACCAAACAAAATAAATAATATAAACACAGAACGGAACTAACACATCGTTACGTCACAGTGACCGCCACACGAATGCCTTTCCATTTGTAGACTAGGCACATTGAGGAACCTCACCAGGTTTCTCAACCTCAGAAAGGATCATCTGCTAACGCATATTTTTCACCAACCAGTCCCTCCCGTGAACTCCCCCTTTCCTCCTCCAGTTCATCACACCCATATACAACAAAACAATGGGTTTGAACCATTCGATTTATTTGTTCTCTGCTCAAACCCTGAAATAGTTTTGAGTGCAGAAAGAAAAAAACCTAGAACCAGAAAAGAAAAACCTAGACATTAAGGACCAAATTTCTCTCTTATAGACGCACTCAAGTCTTTCTTCTTTTTCTATGTACATAGTAGTTGCGCTTTTGCAGATACCATGTTATCTGTTACTACGGTAACTGAATCTGCAATTTGTCGTTTTTGCAGTCACCCATATAATAAACTACGCAGAGATTGTCCAGAAGAAGGAAAGAAATCAGGCGAAACTAAACTGAATTTAACAACCCTAATTGAAAACAGTATAATATGCATGGCTCTGTTCTAAAAAGAAATAACACTGCGCTGATACACACATACGGTGGCTCTGCAAAAACGACAGTTGCCGAAATTGCGCTTTTCGAAGTCAACCCAAAAGAAAAACTGATATCCAGTCACATCATCAAGTGCTAAACTTCTTTGTCACCAATTTGACAAAGTTTCGTGAAAGTGAGATGACTTTTCAGATACCACGATTAGTTATCACGGTCGGACCGTGGTATCTGAATACCAGGTACCACGATAACTGGCCAGATACCACGATAACCGCAAACACGCCTTTTGACCGTGGTATCAGATACCACATAACTGCGAAAACGATTTTAGACCGTGGTATCAGATACCATGGTATCTGCAAAAACGCAACTATTGATGTGAATACGGTCCTCCGTTATTTTTTGAACTTAAAGACGGTATCAAAATACGTTGTTTCTGCCCTAATCAAGTCTTCTCTCTCAGTCAACCCATCAGTCCATAATTTCATTACCCATATAATAAACTACACAGAGATTGTCCAGAGGAAGGAAAGAAATCAGGCGAAACTAAACTGAATTTAACAACCCTAATTGAAAACAGTATAATATGCATGGCTCTGTTCTAAAAAGAAATAAAACTGCGCTGATACACAGCCACAAATGGATCAGCTACGTCGTACAGAATCATAACTGTGGGGTTACGAGCCCATGGGGAAAGTCCTATTCGGTACTTTGCATACTCAAAAACACTGCATGCAGTTCTTAAATCGATCATACTAAGTAGCTTCCAGAAATTAGGGATAGTGTAGGCGTTAGAAGACTCTAGTCAAGGCATTGCTACTTTAACGTGTTTTACCGCTAACTCATAGACCATACGCTGTAGCCTTAGTACCGAAATGCCTAGCATTCTCCTGGAGAGCGTGTGCTCTCCAGGTCAAAAGTTAGATTTATCAAGTGGTAGACCCAAATAAGTTAGGGACGACGAAAGCTGTATAACTTACCCTAACTACCTTAATTCGCCCCTTAATCGAACCTTACCTATAGCGTTACAGAAATAGAGCGCCCAGCTCGTTTTCACCGCGAAGGTAAATTTAACTTACATTGACCCGTGATAATCTGCGTAAAATAAGAGGGCTGAACTTGGAAAGCAGCTAATAAATCGAATTGACCAAGAACCAACTTTACTTTATTCTTGTGCCTGCGTTTATTTGAGCATGCCTTCCTCATTCAGATGTAAATTTGTTCCCCCTCCCTCTCTAATGAACTCATGTCTTTGTCTTTTCTGGTAATGGGGTCTCTATCTAAAACGGCTCTTTTCTTTGTGATCCTCAAGTTGGTATCCGGCCCGGAATCCTCGAGCCGTAACGGGTACTTTCTAAGCCGCTTGGGAACTGGGACATTAGATAGGGAGTCTTTAGCTTTGAGTAGACAGGATTAACGTCAACAGACATCGATCAAATCGTTTTTTTGCGATAAATGCTTTGAAGAAAAGAAAATAGTTCTTTATTATGATTAGAATTTCTAGGCGTCTGTGTCTGAAGTATGGCCGATTTTGCCTTCAATACATTATTATAATTGTTACTATAGTCAGGTAGCCAGACTTCGTATCTCGCTTACTCTGTTTGCCCCCCACCCCCCGGGTATGGTGTACTCATACCCGGTACAGGAAGTACAAGTGCACGCGGGGTGCAGGACTCGTGAAGACCAGTACACAGCGTATTTACCGAATTTGACCTTCTAACTAATTCACTGGAGACAGTGCCGTCTTTTACTTTTGGTGGACCCTAGGCCAACGTTGGGTTGTTTGGCCCTTTTCATGAGTCAAAAACGTAAGAACACCAGCATATTAGCACATACGATTCTTGGTCGAGCCACACTATGATTGGTCACATGTGAGCATAGTTTAGGTAAAGTAAATGATGACGGTGCAACATAGCTGGTCACACTCTGGATCGATAATGAACAAGGTAATACGGCTAGCACCCGTAGGCCGTATCGCTAATTTCTCAACAGTATACACCGGACGCTTGGCCTCTCGTTTCCCTTGGCCCTTCAACACCAGCCTAACCGGCCTAAGGGTAAAGACGGCACTGACTGGAGAACATATATAAAATTAGTCATGTAATTAAAAGGGTCAGAAAACAGATTCAAAGGATTTCGACAATAAAAGTGACTAATTCTACTGACTGTTGTTCAACTCAACAGAACTTTGAAAGAAACTCCTTCGAAATCTTTCGTGCTTTGTGAGGACGGGAGTCAGTTAGGGAACTTTTTGAGACTTGTCGCATTGCTGTCTATTTCGGACGGGCGAGTAGGGTTTGGGGATGATGGGAGGTAATCAGGGAGCAGGCAGGGTCTTGATACCGAACTGAAGGCATATGAGGTTTATTCTCGGGTCCAAAGTGGTGAGCTTGGACTTACCAAGCGAATAATGGTAAGGAACTTTCCCTTCGCTAGTTATGTCTAAGTGGTCGTTTTTTAATATCTCATCGAGAGAGAGCTTTTGTACTCCCCCTGTAGATGGCGGCGTAAAGCCAGATCGTAAAAGCCAGATATTCGAATAGATTCATAATCAGTCCGGATACCGTCTGTTATAGCGTGGTCGAGCGGCTTGGGATCCGTAGAACAAAGCCTTACGGAGTTTGAGTTCTCAAGGCGAACGACTTCTAAGATCTCAGGGATCTTTTTAAACAAGGAAAGGTCGAAATCACTTTCAGTGCCTTTTATTTAATTTTTTTTCACGGTGGAGGTGAGTAGAAAATTCTGAGCGGAGAAGCATTGTTATTTTGTTCTGAGTTTGAACGGGCGAGTATTACTGTTGAAGAAGGTAATTGTTTTTCATTTATCACTCCCGTGCCATTCATGCTCAGTCATCTACAGAGAGTAATTTATTTTTTTATATTTGTATTTGTGTGTGTGTAAGTATTTGGAGTAATAGAATATCCTGAACTTTTACAGAAATTGGGATCAGTGGATCTGAATATAGATATCGAATTTTCTGTTTGAGTTTTATCAACCTCAACGGATCAACGATGTTTTTATTTCTTACTTCTAGTGTTTGGCTCTTTTCGAGGCGGATGATTCGCCGTATTGCGGATATTCCGCTTATTGCTTCCAAATAGTCAGAATTACTGGTTACGGTACGCATATTTTTTCGTGTTTCTCATCAAGACCAAAGGGGCCATGCGGGGCCGAAAATAGCCTGGACAGGTTTGTAGTCTTGGAGAAACCTCGCAGAGTTTCAAAGGAGCCACGTATCCTTCATTAGAATTTCAGGATAGAAACCATCCCAGAATGTATAGTCTCCTTGGGATTTTTTTTTTTTTAAGAAATACGAAGTTATTAAAAAGTAAATACCTTCTTCCAAGAAAATAACAACAGGACACATACAGGTTTGCTCGCATAAATGAAATGTGTATTCACTGGATGTTCGTGCAGTATTGATCGAATAGTATTGATAAGTCTCTTGACACAAACTAGTTTGTTCTATCACCTATATACTATACAGAGACTGGTATGCGACCGAAATGAATTACATTCATACAAACTACCTGGGGGACAACCGGTTTGCCTTGCGGCGCAGTAATAGGCTACGGAGGGTAAGGAATTACGTGGTACAAGTGAGGGCAAATACTTATCAGCATTGAAGCTTTGCTTCGTTACGGGCTCGACTTATTTGTTATCTCTAATTTCTTGGTTTGCTCAGAACTCAATAACTCTGAAGGGGGGACACCTGTCGATGAGGGCGTAATGCACGACATAAGCACTTCTGCCAATACCTTACCTATCTGCTTCCCTTCGGTGTATTTGTTCTTCAGTTTCCCTTTTAAGAAGTCAACAAACTTTTCCGCCTGTCCATTCGAACTTGTGATAAGGGGCGGGGTGGGTCAGCTTTATACCATTTTGGCGCAGGAAATCCGACATTTCTACGCTGATAAACTGCGGTCCGTTACCAGCCACAATTTCGACAGGAATACTCGAAACCTCAAACGCTTCCACCCACTTCGAATACGCATCTACCATCACCAAAAACATACGGTATGGAATCGACCCATAAATCAACATGCACACGTTGCCAAGGGTAGGCTACTCTGTTTTCGGCCACGAAACTACACAGGCATGGGGTTTAGGTTGAGTTGACTGGCACGGAAAAAACTCGATCAAAGCTTTCAATGTCACAATCAATACTCGGCCACCGCACCAAACAACACGCAAGTGACTTCATTTTTACTATACCCGGACGACCATCGTGCGATTCATTTGAAACATACTCGCAAAAACATTCCGGGACAATTACTGTCAATCCTCTAAACAGACAACCTTTCTCAGTCGTAATTTTATTTCGCACCGTGTGATACCGCCGAAAAATCGGATCATTCAGAGAAAATTTGAATCCAAACACAAACGCGGCTTTTAGTGGCCGCAGCGATCAGCTTGCGAAAAGTAGCTCACTGTTTGATCACTTATTTTTCGTAAATTATTAGTCAAGCATATAACACACGTACTAGCCCGTAGGTACCACAAATCCGACAGGGAAATTCCACTATTTGAAAATTGATTATTCTTAAATAGCGGAGAAACGAAGTAACGCATTTTCATCGGGTTTTCAAGCTTCTTAAAGTGAAAAAGTGATTGGTAACTAGATTGTCCTATCTCATCCCTTTTCAGTTAAACTTTAAGCATATAATTAGCGGCAGACCTTGTCTCTTATTCATGTAATTCCTGAATGGCATCTGGCATCTAGTAAAGTTGTCGAGGTCAATCAGACAAAGGCGTAAGACAACTTCCCCCAAAAAATGTTTAAATTTATTTCTTAACCCACAATTCTGCAATGTAAAACAACTGGAGAAAAAAACCCTCAACAAGAGCTGCAAGCTCATATGGCACTTGCAAGCTTTTTAGCTTGTATTCAAGTTATCGTAGTAGGATGTGAATGGATAGTAGCTGTGTCAGTGTGATGGGTTGTTTGGTACTACAGTTACGTTCAAAAGAAATGGTCACTTAGTTATATTTGCTGTTGTATAATATATTTGAACAATTTGTTTTAAATATTTTGACATCTTATGGAAAAATCAGCGAAAATTTAAAGCACTTCCTTTTCGACGGTGACGCTCGGGAGGTTCCGATCGCTCCATTCTAACCGTTTCACATGATTTTCGGTTCCTCCCTCCGACCCCCCCCCCAGATTCATCGGATCCGGTCTCGACTTGAAATGGTATATCTGAGGCATGAGGTCTTTCCAAATACCAAGTTTTATTAAGATTCAATCACCCGTTCGAAAATTATGAATGTCAATAAAATTCCGGCTCCCCTCCCTCCCCCCACTATGGTCGGATCGGGCAAGTGATTATTGCCAAGTTAATTTGGCCGAGTCCATTATACACCTGCCAAGTTTCATCGTCCTAGAACATCTGGAATTCCGGAACCCCACTCCAACTCCCCCCGTAGTGCACGAATCCAGTCCGGTTCTGTCAATGATGAACCTAGGAATTCTTTTTGTTCCTCCCACCAAGTTTCATCCCGATCGCTCCACTGTAAGCGTGTCACATGATTTCCGGTTCCCCCCTCCGACCCCCCCCCACATTCATCGGATTCGGTCCGGACTCGAATCGGGACATCTGAGACATGAGGTCTTTCCAAATATCAAGTTTCATTAAGATCCGATCACCCGTTCGAAAATTATGCATGTCACTAAATTCCGGATTCCGGCTCCCCTCCCTCCCCCCACGATGGTCGGATCGGGCAAGTGATCACTTCCAAGTTATAGAAAATCATCTGTAATCAAAACTCTTGAAGCAAAAAAGATGATCATCAGGAGCACGAAAATGTATATTTTGCTCAAAAGTATTGTTTATATTTTAAGGAATTTAGTTGTAAGCAAAACCCTTGAGGCAAAAATGATCACGGGCTCATAGGGATCACGAAAATGTATATTTTGCTTAAAAGTATTTTTTTGTACTTTGCGGTTAGCGTTAGTACTTTAAGGAATGGCCGGATCTGGGAACTAACTATTTCTATGCCAATCATGTCAAGTCTTTAATTTTCAAGCGAAGTTTCATCGTCCTAGCATGTCTGGAAGTACCTTAACTTGCAATCACCGGAATTTCGGACCCCCCCCTCTAACTCCCCCACAATGCCCGAATCCTGTCCGGTTCTGTCACTGATCTATACATAGGGCTTGTGCTTGTTCTTCCCACCAAGTTTCATTCCGATCGCTCCACTCCAAGCATGTCACAAGGTTTCCGGACCCCCCTCCGACCCCCCCCCACCTTCATTGGATCCGGTCCGTACTTGAAATGGGACATCCGAGACATGTTGTCTTTCTACATATCAAGTTTCATTATGATCCGATCACCCGTTCGGAAGTTATACATACCTCAAGATTCCGGATTCCCCCTCCCTCCACCCCCCCACGATTTCGGATCGGGCAGCTGACTATTTCCAGGTTAATCTGGTCGCGTCCCTGATTTACCTGCCGAGTTTCATTGTCCTAGCCCACCTGGAAGTAACTTAACTCCGTATCACCGGAATTCCGGAACCCCACTCCAACTCCCCCCACAGTGCACGAATCCGGTCCGGTTCTGTCAATGATGTATCTAGGGGTTGTGCTTGTTTCTCCCACCAAGTTTCCTCCCGATCGCTCCACTCTAAGCGTTTAACATGATTTCCGGTTCCCCCCTCCGACTCCCCCCACATACATCGGATTCGGTCCGGACTTGATATGGGACATCTGAAGCATGACGTCTTCCCAAATATCAAGTTTCATTAAGATCTGATCACCCGTTCGAAAGTTATGCATGCCACTAAATTCCGGATTCCGGCTCCCCTCCCTCCCCCCACGACGGTCGGATCGGGAAAGTGACTATTTCCAACTTAATCATTTGGGGTCCCTGATATGCCTGCCAAGTTTCATCATCCTAGCTTATGTGGAAGTGCCCGAACTAGCAAAACCCGGACCGACCGAACGACCGACCGACAGACCGACCGACGGACGGACAGAAATTGCGATCGCTATATGGCACTTGGCCGAAGGGCAAGTGCCATAAAAACCATAGAAATACGATGCAAGGTATACAGGAAAGTAAGCAGAGGAAGGCGGGAATCTCTGGTGCTGCAGCAATCAGAAATTCTTGGGAAAGAAAACTTCCAGACAATATCCTACTTCCTGTGGAAAAGTTGCAATGAAGATGACATGTCTTTCGGCAAGCACTAAGGTACCTTTTTATGGCACTTGCCTTCCGGCCAAGTGCCATATACCGATCACTTTTCCGTCGGTCGGTCGGTCAGTCCGCTGATCGCGAGTTAGGGTACTTCCAGATGTGCTAGGACGATGAAACTTGGCAGGCATATCAGGGACCCGACCAAACTAATTTAGAAATAGGCACTTCCCCGATCCGACCATCGTGGGGGGAGGGAGGGGAGCCGGAATCCGGAATTTAGGGACATGCATAACTTTCAAACGGGTGATCGGATCTTAATGAAACTTGATATTTGGAAAGACGTCATTTCTCAGATGATTCAGGTCCGGATCAAATCCGAATAATGTGGGGGGGAGTCGGAGGGGGGAACCGGAAATCATGTGACACGCTTAGACTGGAGCGATCGGGATGAAACTTGGTGGGAGGAACAAGCACATACCCTAGGTACGTCATTGACAGACCCAGACCGGATTCGTACACTGTGGGGGGAGTTGGAGGGGGGTTCCGGAATTCCGGTGATACGGAGTTAAGTTACTTCCAGGTGTGCTAGGACAATGAAATTTGGCAGGCAAATCAGGGACTCGACCAGATTAACCTGAAAATAGTCAACTTCCCGATCCGACCATCGTGGGGGGAGTGACGGGAGGGGGAATCCGGAATCTTGAGGTATGTACAACTTCCGAACGGGTGATCGGATCATAATGAAACTTGATAGGTAGAAAGATCACATATAGCTCGGATGCCCAGTTTCAAGTCCGGACCAGATCCGATAAAGGTGGGGGGGGGGGGGTCGGAGGGGAGAACCGGAAAACTTGTGACACGCTTGGAGTGGAGCGACCGGAATGAAACTTGGTGGAAAGAACAAGCACAAGCCCTATGTACGTAAGTGACAGAACCGGACATGATTCGGGCACTGTGGGGGAGTTAGAGGGAGGGGGGTCCGGAATTCCGATGATCGCAAGTTAAGGTACTTCCAGACGTGCTAGGACGATAAAACTTGGCTTGAAAATTAGAGACTTGACATGATTGGCTTAGAAATAGTCAATTCCCTGATCCGACCATCGTGGGAGGAGTGGAGGGAGGGAGAATCCTGAATCTTGAGGTATGTATAACTTTTGAACGGGTGATCGGATCTTAATGAAACTTGATATTTGGAAAGACCTCATGTCTCAAATGTCCTGTTTAAAGTCCAGATGTAATCCGATGAATGTTGGGGGGGGGGAGGTGGAGGGGAGAACCCGAAATCTTGTGACACGCTTAGAGTGGAGCTATTGGGACGAAACTTGGTTGGAAGAACAAGCAGAAGCTCTAGATACATCAGTGACAGAACCGGACCGGGTTCGGGCACTATGGGGGGAGTTGGAGGGGGGTCTGGAATTCCGGTGATCGCGAATCAAGGTACTTCCAGATGTGCTAAGACGATAAAACTTGGCTTCGAAATCAGACACTTGACAAGATTGGCTTAGAAATTGTCAGTTCCCAGATCCGACCATTCCTTAAAGTACTAATCGCAACCACAACGTACAAAAAATACTTTTTAGCAAAATACACATTTTCGTGATCCCTATGAGCCCATGATCATTTTTGCCTTAAGGTTTTGCTCACAAGTGATTTCCTTAAAGTACAAACAATACTTTTGAGTAAAATATACATTTTCGTGCTCCCGATGAGTTCATCATGTTTTTTACTTCAAGAGTTTTGATTACAAATGATCACAACAAAATTGACGAATTCCTGCTTTCATCCTCTGACCCAGCCTTGCAAGTGCCATATGAGCTTCCAGCTCTTGTTTATAATAAAAGAGGATACAGTCGAGAACACAAAAGATAGAATGATTACAGAAATCGATCGGAGCCGATGTAGAGCTCGTCTGTCGTACCGCCACATGCGGCGAAATTTTGGAGGGATCAAATCGTTTTTTTTTCTTTACGTATCTTTTCCTTCTTTTTGGGATCCCAAAACGTAAGTGGAGGGATACCTATGACATCGCAAAAGTTGTCCGTCCGTCCGTCTGTCCGTCCGTCTGTAAGCACGATAACTCTCGAAGGGAATGAGATATTTTGATGAAACTTGGTGTCAGCATTCTTTGGGTCAAGAGTAAGGTCGAGTTCGTAGATGGGTCCTGTAGCTCTACATTTAGGGGTGGGGGAGGGGGTTCAAATTAAGGGACAAGCAAAATATTTTTAAACATCTAATGGGATAGTCGATTATTGGGTAAGAAGGCATGCTGAACACGAATATGAAAACCATTTTCTCGCCGGACAAGTAGTTCACCCGGAATCCGGCCAAAACCGGAAAGTTTGTTAAAAGTAAAAGTTTTATTTGAAGTCGATTAGATGTTGGATCTAGGGGTAAGAAGGCATGCTGAACACGAATATGAAAACCATTTTCTCGCCGGACAAGTAGTTCGCCCGGAATCCGGCCGAAACCGGAAAGTTTGTTAAAAGTAAAATTTTTGTCTGAAGTTGATTAGATGTTTGATGTAGGGGTAAGAAGGTATGCTGAACAATAATACGAAAACTTTTTTCTCGCCAGACAATTAGTTAGCCCGGAATCCGGCCGAAACCGGAAAATTTGTTAAGAGTAAAAGTTTTATTTGAAGTTGATTAGATGATAGATCTAGGGGTGAGAAAAGATGCTGAATCCGTATGACAATCATTTTTTAGCCGGACACGTAGTTCTTTAGGAATCCGGTTGAAACCGGAAAATTTGTTAGAAGTTAAATTTTTCTTTGAAGTTGGGATGTTGGATATAGGGGTAAGGAGATACGCGGAATTCGTTTTTGAGCTTTAGTTTTTCGCCGGACAAGTAGTTCTTTAATTTCGCCAAAACCGCAAAATCACAGAAGTAGGGTAGGATCGTTTCGATCGGCTTATAGGGGTAAATATACATGCTGTATCCATATCTGAACTTGGTTTTCTTAATGATTAGCTGTTTGGCCTGGCGAAGAAAAAACCTTAGCCTACTGTCTGGATCAGATATTGAATTTTTGGGATCCCATCGGAACCTTTGGTCTTGTTAGCAAAGAAGCTGGATTGGTATTTCTTTCCACTCACTGAGCTGTAACCCTCCTGAGATCTGCGAGACTTCGAAATCCACTATTCTTCTTTGCTTTCTTATTTTATCTTGCGCATTAGCGTCGTCATCGAAATCTTGGTGTAATTTTTTCTTTAGTAATACAAAAATTCATTATTTTTCTTGTTCAGAGGGTAATAAGTATTCTTTAAAGTTTAACTGAAAAGCCAACTTATACACTGAATTATTTGGATTCTGCATAGGGATTTTTTTTTCGTTTTCCACTATCTGCTCTAGTTATGACGTTCAGAATATCTGCGGCTGTCCCCACAGCGAAAATTCTACTATGACGCGGGAAATTTTATCTAAACACAAACAAGGCTTTTCAGTGGGCAGTGGCGATATTGGTGAAGATTGCTTAGTGCCTGAACAAAAAAAAAGTCATAAATCTTTCTTGTAAGGCATACAACAAATTAGAGGTACTACAAATCACACGGAAATTCCACTATTTGAAAATCGATCATTCCTGAATAGCGGAACAACCAAGTAACGTAATTACAGCGGGTCTTCAAGCCAATTTAAGTGAATAAGTGATGGGTAGCTAGATTGTCCTATCCCAGTCCTTTTCGGTTAAACTTTAAAGCAATCATTAGACAGCAGGTTCGAAATGGCCGAAATATCAGTTCAGCACCATCAAATATAACTAGTAATATAACTCTTATCAGATGCAGAAAGAAGTACAGTTCAGTTTATTTCTTCAACAAGTTCAATACCCAACATATTCTTAAATCAATAGCCCGTCTTAATATGTGACAACAGGTCACCTGTGCGAGACGGACAACAAATTGCCAGGATCTATTTATCAATATTTTTTTTTTATATACACTTGTGAGACTTCAACTCACTCCAAATCAACTGATCCCAAGCTCCCAAAGCTCCCACTGATCTCTCAAACAAGGTTGTTGCAATTCGGGGGGAAGTTGGAACTTGAAGTTTTGTCCATAAAAAAACAACAGCAAATAATAGAGGATTTCCCTTTATATCGGTTCGTGCAAATTTTCGAGGCAATTTTGGTCAATTTTTGCTTCTGTGGCACCAGATTTATATACCAAATTTAGTAAATGAATAAATACAAATTTCTGTGTGAATATAGCCTACTGCTAATTATTGAACAGCTACGAGCTCATATCCCGCTTGTTCCCTTTGTAGCATCCAAGTTTCCTCTAAATTCCGTTTGGTCTCTACCCATGTTTCAAAATTACCCCCCAAAATTGACACCCTCGTACAACTCCGACTACCCTGGTCGGTACCAAGCACCCATCAAATTTCGCAATCGCAAATTAAGCTTTCGCAAATTAAGCGTGCAAGAATGTCCGGTCGTTATCCTAGCTTATGCGGGAGTGCCCAAACTAGCTGGACACAGCGACAGACATGGGGTAATATATAAAACACAGCTACATAGCTATTTTACAGCGACCGGTAACAAACTATAAATATTCATCTTAGTGAAAAAAGCTACATAATACTGATCGGAGAATCAATTTCCAGGCTTTTCCAATCCCCACTTAGTCACGAACGTTTGAGAGAAGAGCTGCCATAGGAAAAGCACGGTCTTTGAAAGCTTAGAATGTCAGGAAAGCCGCTCTTAGCGTTCTGGATGATTCTAAAAGCATACTATTCTGCAAAACCCTGGTTAGTGAGCGTTCCTTAGCGCTCTAGACATTTTTAAACAGCCTTGTAGTCTGTTTCTAGAACAACATAATAGGCCCATGTGATACATCATACATGCAACAAACCTCAGATTCTGTCAACGGGTTTGAAGTAAGGAATAGGGAGAATGGGTGGTGGTTCGACTGTTCTTAGCGTTCTTGATGCTTTGAAAAAGTCTGCTATTCTATTATTACAAATTCAATATTTAGTTTTCGCCACAAGGCCCCGCCATGTACATTGTAAAGTAGAATTTAATTGAAGAATGTCTTTCACATCAATGGTACCAAATTTGCACTTCACGTCATCAAGTTAGTCAAACAAAAACTTTGTCAGTTGAAACGTTTGCAAACATATATATAAAATATATAAAAAATTAAACATAAAAAATCTTAAATTCAAATAAAAGAACACACATTCATTTCTGGCCTTGGGATTAAAGAGAGTCACGAACGATGGACCTTTCGTTTGTGCAATTTATTAGTATTCCCCCCGGGGTCCACTTTTGAGAATACTTTACTCTCTACTGCTACTAATAAAATAACACGAAAACAAAACTCATTTCTTGTCTTGGGAATTAAAAAGAGTAACGGAAGAAGAGCCTTTCGCGTCCACTTTTGGGACTACTCTAGTCTCTACTCTACGACTTTAGATTGTTTGGTGATAGTTTTGGGCCCAGGTTTGTCTAGGGCTCCAACACCGTAGTCCTAGACTTCTAGATTCAAGATTCAAAAGTGAGCTACCTAATTTCTCGCTATTCTGTTTTGATGACAGAATAATCTGCCTACAAGAAAAGTAATTTTTTTTACAATTAATAACCAACATGAATTCAATAGGGTAGCTACCTTACCCCAATGCAGAAAGGGCAGCTGAAACATCTACCAGACGCCTCTGAAGATGTCCACTTCGTCTCCCTCACAGGCGGAGGATGTTCACAATAATCATCATCTTTCCTCCTCCTTCTCTGCCTAGTTGGGACGTAGACGTTCGAAAATCGACGTCCAGAGTGGCGTACGATTGACACCCAATCGATCATTTTCCAGCGGACAAATTATTTCTTCCGAGAAAGATCAGTTCTACGCTTCGATCTGCCTATTAGGAATTCCGGGAGGTTCCTGCAAGGTCAGCGAATGCTCCAGTAGGTATTTCCCAAGCCGGGAAGGACGCTTCCCACCAAAATCACAGAAAAAGTTGGCTGTCCGTGTCGTAGATTGACGAAGTCTTGACTTGTCGTAGACTTGACGGAGTCTCAAGAGATTGTGAACTGCAGGCTTTAGAACTGTAAAACAGTGTTACAGGCACGTCACGGTAAAACAAGTTGCCTTGGTAAGTCGAACAGTGACTTGACACCACAAGATTCGTAGCGAAATCACAGGATCCATGCCGTGCATTCGGCACTTCACGAACTAGACGTTTGGAAATTGCAAAACATAA
Organism: Branchinecta lindahli; assembly: GCA_023053555.1. Lineage (NCBI taxonomy): Eukaryota > Metazoa > Arthropoda > Branchiopoda > Anostraca > Branchinectidae > Branchinecta > Branchinecta lindahli. Next base: position 2,900,781 of record JAKZAO010000004.1, on the reverse strand, counting down.
CGATCTCGTTTCAGGGCCGTCACTGAGGCACAGGAGGGTTACCCAACTTCAAATCAACTTTCAGCATTTCCAGAAAAGCCTTCCCTTCAGGATGCCTGGCTTAAAATGGAACCACACAACATGAACAAACACCAGACTGAAGGCAAAACAACAGTTAAAAAGTTGAAAGAACAAATTCTTCTTCAATATTTACAATTAAAAGCAATTCAAATTTCACACAGAATCTCTAATTGCCAACTGAGCTCAAACTCTTCGCTGTTAGTTAGTTCACGAGGAGCAACACCCTTTTAAATCAGGTTCAAACGAAAGAAAAGGCAAATGCTTCGAGTATATCTGGGTTTCGAAGCGTTGAAAGTAGTTAGATCTTGCTTCCTGACTGTTAGGAACCAGGTCCCTCAGTGACTTCACACAAGCTTCCTACAAAAACCGAAGAAACGTGCCGTATTTTCGGCACTTCACCAACTCTCAGGAGATATGAAAACTGTAAAGCAGTAAGATCCTGTTCCAAGTAACTTCACTGGGGAAATGGACAGACAGGTCCCTCAGTGACTTCACTCAACTAGCTTTCAACCAAAGCAATAGGAAGAGCAGGTTTTTGAAGCCTTAGATTCATCACTTCACGGACTTTTCAATAGATTGAGAACAGGTGGATCAAAAATCGTAAAGCAATCGATTTCTGTTCTAGGCAAGTCAACAGGCTACTGGCTTAGCTGCAGAACTTGAAGGACCACACCTCTTCATACTTGAAAACCTGTAGCAAGACACGTGGTTCGAGGTTGGGCTGACTGCCAAAATGACCTTCTCGGCAAAGGCAGCAGAACGGAAAGTCTGCGAAATTTAATTTATGGCAAGTTTCGACAGCAAAACGACGACGGAAAACTGATCGGAGTAATTCTTGGCTTTTCAGGAGAGTCCTTTTTGTTCCGATATTTTTAATCCACAATCTGGATGTAAAGTTTCGGAAATGGTCCCTCTACAGCTTGACCTTGATGAAGTCTTTCCGGAAATCTATTTCTGAAACATAATTTTTTGCACTGACACAATCTCCAACTATCGATACTTAATTCGATTTCAGCAGACGTCTTTGAGAATCTCTAGTCTTGGCTCTTCTGCACTTATTGATAACATGCATTGCATGGAGTGACCTCAGGGTCAACCTTTAAACACGCCAATCGACGACACAATCTGGTGCCAAGACTGGCCAAGGGAAGAAGTATTTGGCAGCACTAGTTGTTGGACAGACCGTTGAGAAACATTTGACCGTCAATCATCCGTCAAACCGACGACTGTCAGTTCTGTCAAAGATGCAAATGAGGTAATTAACAAACAAGTCGATCACCCACTTGAAACGACAGGATTTTCTTTCCGTTAGTGGTAGCGAGATGGCACTACAGGACAGGAAGTTGGGGAGTAGAATTAGCAACCGCTAGCACTTTCATGCCAAAGTTCACTCTAAACGCCTTGTAGATCACACCCAAGTCGGTCCGGACGGACGCGGCTTTCCAAAGATAAATACTCGGTCACAAGATGGCTTTTAGAAGATACAGAGATGGTAGCCCAGTTACTGCAAACGCTGGATTACTTGTTGGAACAGGCAACTTCACACTAAAACTGGACTTGGCTGTCACTTTCACGTCAGTTTCAACTGTCCTGATCCGAGACGTTGGAATGGTAGCAGAAAGACGAAACACTCCACTTGTCACAGTAAAAGAGAGGCGCCCAGCTTCGCCAGCGAATGTCGTCACGTCACTTGCAGACGTCCAGCTACAGCAGCGATATATTTGTCCTAAACACGTCCCACAACAACCTCCGTCATACTTGATCTTGTCATATCTTCACTCAGCCTCGACAGCATCTCATAAACTGACTTCCTCTGGAGAGCTGAGTGCAACAGTTGAGCATTCAGTTCTCCTCCGGTTCCAAAATTGTGTTAAAAGAAGTCTTGCAAGGGCGGGAACTGAGAGGAGGGGGCGTGGCCTGTTTCGTCACCGATCACAATCGATTACCACGGCTCAACACACGAAGGGACATGAAAGAAGGCCGAAAAGCAGGAGCTTCGGAGGGACGATTACAGACGGGAATGAGATGAGAGGTCAAAGTTGTCATCAAGGTTCAAGTTTCCAGAAAGTGGTCATCAGTGTCAGTTTGAGTCACGGCGTCACAACTTAAACCGCTGTATACCGTGATACCAGCAAGGTTTTCTTCCACAAAAGTGCAATAAACTCCGAAAAGCTCGCACATACACTAACTTCCGTCAGGTTGCTACTCGCAAGTCGCCAACTCCTTTGCTAACCACCTGGATGCGGTTCGAAGGCGCCTGGATTCTTAACTTCCTTCCATGAACATAACAAATCACCACCGAATAATTTTCTACCTAATATCTATGATTTTTTAAGATGTAAGACTTGCTTGCGAATATTTTCAAAGGCACGTTTCATTTTTGGGATCCCAAAACGTTAGTGACGGATACCTATGACATCGCAAAAGTTGTCCGTCTGTCCGTCCGTCCGTCTGTCTGTCTGTGAGCACGATAACTCTCGAAGGGAATGAGATATTTTGATGAAACTTGGTGTGAGCATTCTTTGGGTCAAGAGTAAGGTCGAGTTCGTAGATGGGCCCTGTACCCCTACATTTAGGGGTGGGGGAGGGGGTTCAAATTAAGGGACAAGCAAAATATTTTGAAACAGCTAATGTGATAGTCGATTATCGGGTAAGAAGACATGCTGAACAAGAATATGAAAACCATTTTCGCGCCGGACAAGTAGTTCGCCCGGAATCCGGCCGAAACCGAAAAGTTTGTTAAAAGTAAAAGTTTTATTTGAAGTTGACTAGATGTTTGATTCAGGGGTAAGAAGCCACGCTGAACGCGAATATGAAAACCATTTTCTCGCCGGACAAGTAGTTCGCCCGGAATCCGGCCAAAACCGGAAAGTTTGTTAGAAGTTAAAGTTTTGTCTGAAGTTGATTAGACGTTTGGTGTAGGGGTAAGAAGACATGCTGAACAAGAATACGAAAACCATTTTATCGCCGGACAAGTAGTTCGCCCGGAATCCGGCCAAAACCGGAAATTTGTTAGAAGTAAAAGTTTTATTTTAAGTTGATTAGATGATAGATTTTGGGGTAAGAAGAGATGCAGAATCCGTATATGACAATCACTCTCTAGCCGGACATATAGTTCGTCCGGAATCCGGCTGAAACCGGAAAATTTGTTAGAAGTTGATTAGATGTTGGATATAGGGGTAAGGAGATACGCTGAATCCGTTTTTGAGCTTTAGTTTTTCGCCGGACAAGTAGTTCTTGAAGTTCACCAAAACCGCAAAATTCAAAGAAGTAAGCCAGGATCATTTTGATCGGCTTATAGAGGTAAACGCACATGCTGAATCCATATCTGAGCTTGGATTTCTTAATGATTAGCTGTTTGGCCTGGCGAAGATTTTTGGGATCCCATCGGAACCTTTGGTCTTGTTATGTATGCTTCTTTGCTCGAAATCAGTCATTCCGTAGGACACGATATTTCATGTCTGTCTTCGGCTGCTATTGACATAACCTACAAGACAGGGTAAGTTAAGCCAAGCTGAAGCTGATTAGATTAGGACTAGAATATGTCCAGGCTTTGATGCGGACTAATACCGTGAATCTTGGGAACTAACCTCCCTGCCTATTCCGACCTTGAGTTTATAGCGACAAGCTTTTAGCTTACCGTTTTCGGAAATAATAAATAAATGAGTTTGCCCACAAGCAGCCTGGTGGCTTACGACCGCTCGGTCACTAGCTGGCGTTCGTCAGGATAGCCGCGAGGGGATGAAAGCTCTCAATTTTGGTATACATCAAGTGCCCGGTGCCAGGTTTCCACTGGTTGCCACGTGTTAGAATTTTAAAATCAGTACAAATCAAAAGCGCTGACAGATGAATCGCCTAATCAATGGCCGGCACCGGTGGCGAAAAAGGGTGTAAGGCATAATGTGCCAGGGAGTAGGTAAGCCCAGTTCGGATAGCCCAGTAGCGTCCAAAACGCTAGTTTTCACCGGTTTCGATATCTTACCGTCATGGTGTAAAGTATGTTCGAGAGTTGACAGCACCTCGTTAGAGACAAGATTCAGAAAACTGACAAGGATAAACGAATCATTTAACGTCAACATAGTGTCTATATATTTTAGGAAAATAGAATTCCTGCCTGCGTTAGGAAAATTGCGTTCCTAGTTTTGAGAACCCCGCTATGGATCATTTTCCTCGAACATGTTCTCTCCGAAGAAAACGGTCGAATTTCTGCCGCCATCTCGTGACCCGAAATTATTAGCAATTATCGATCCTGATCGTCCGTCAGCTATTAGAGAAGCCACTAGTAAAGTGACTAATATACTTGAGTCTATATATATAGAGCCGAGCGGCCAGCGAGGCGCCGGTCGCGTTTACATTTATAAACCGTCCTACGGTCTAGGGACAATCAAGTCCTACGGTCATCATCTTATGACGTTACCAAATAATCCATAGCGAGGTTCTCAAAACCAGGAACGCAATTTTCCTAACGCAAGGCAGGAACGCTATTTTCCTAAAATATATAGACACCATAACATGTTAACATAGGACCTCGGGAAGCCGGGAGCCATCTAGCGTACCAGAAAGGAACAGCAATCGGAATCTACGAAGTCCACTAGATGGCAAGGAACGGTACTAACGCGCTATCCAATCAGGTCTGTCGTATGTTTGATGCTGATATGGCAGAGCCGCGTTCGATTCGACTCGCGGAAGTCAACCTCAGAGTTGACTTTTTCTCTACTGCCGTTTATTTAGTAAGAAGTCGACCAGAAGTCGACCGAGCAAGAATCATTTTGACTTTCGCTTTCTTTCTTGGTTAACTTGAGACAACTGACAATTTCTCCGCGTCGTTGAAAGTTAACTTTTCGTCAACCTTCACGTCGACGTTGACGAATCGAACGCTCCCAGTTAACCGAGAATCGCAAATAAAACGTCTGACTGAGGATCTCAGTTAACTCGAGAGTGAATCGAACGCGGCTCAGGATTGGAAAGAGAGGATCTTCAGTTTCAGTTTATTTTAAAAGAACAACACAAATCGTGGCTTGGGGCCAAATGGCGTGTTGTCTTAGTCGAGAAACGTCATAGCATAACAATGTAAAAAAAAAATAGCAATAATTAATTCGGAATTAAAATGGTTCAATACAAAATCACAAAAATGAAACGCACACAAGACAGACTAGAACTCATTGTTAAAAACTTGTACAAATTTGGGAATAAAACTGTTACGGTAACGTTCCGTACGGTAGGAACGGGGTTCAAGCTTTGGTACTCGCTCTGCACACTCTCTTTTTGGGCGCAAACGTTGAGGTTGGAAGAGAGGAGGCAGGAGGGAGCAGAAGGAGGGATTACGTAGGGGTTTCATACCAAACTCTTTGCATAGCCTTTCCCGTCGACGATGGAGGGTCTCAAGCTTAAAATGCTGTAGAAGGAAACAGTAAGGCATTTTAGGTCCTCTGTAAATAATTCTGAGAAAACCTGAACACTGTGATTTTAAGAATGAACATTCAAGAATTTCAAGAAGGCTCACCAGCACAGATATTCATTTTCCTAACAGAATTTCCGACAATGGTGTATGGCAAAAATTGGCACACGACAAGTGTAAATATAAAGCAAAAGTCGCAGTAAATCAATTGCCTCGTCAATTGCAGCCTCTATCTTAAATTTCTAACCTGCGTGACTCGTTTGACGACCTGATCAGTTTCTCAAAGATTACAAACCGATTCCAGCTATTTTCAGCCTTGCTCGCCCCCCCCCCCCCCCAAAACGTCACTTAACAATGAACGGTCACTGAAGGGAACACGAAAACCAATACCAGGAAACCCTTACTGCAAAATACTTGCCAAACACGATTAGTTCAAATTCAGTTTACCAAGTGTGAAAAGGATTTTAAATCTCTTCTTTGAATTTTACAGGGTCGAAGTAATGAGACCCAACGGTTCGAAATCAGCAACACTATTTGTTAATAAATGACACCACGCAAGACTGATCACAGTTATGGATCAGCACTTAAAGCTTAACTGAAAAGGAGTGTGATAGGAAAATCTAGGTAGCCATGACTTATTAACTTCAAGAGGCTTGAAGACCAGATGAAAATGCGTTACTTCGTTCTTGAGCTATTCACGAATAACCGATTTTCAAATAGTGGAATTTCCTTGTGACTTGGAGTACCCCTATCTGCTTGTGTCTGTGTTGTATGCCTGACGGAAACAATTTACGAAAAACAATTGTTCACGCAGTGAGCCACCTTTCTCGAGCTGATCACTGACCACTGAAAAGCCGCGTTTGTACTGAGATTCAGATTTTCCACGTCATAGTAGAATTTTGCGTTGTGAGGACGGCCGTAGATATTCTGAACGTCATACTAGAGCAAATACTGAAAAAAAAAAAAAAAATCCCTTAACACAATCAAAATAATGCAGTGTAGTCAGTGAAATGATACAAAAATAAGTGATACAAAAATAAGCACGGCTACTAGATGACGTTCAAAGCAACAGACGTCTCGAATCGTTTAAACCATCGATCGTTTAAAACCTCGATCGTTTAAGGCGGAGAGACGGAGTCTTGTCTCCAGATGAACCGTTTACACCCCCCCCCCCTTCCCGTCTACGTACTGCGCCTCGGTTTGAGAGGAACTTTTCACATAGTAGAGGTTTCTGGAGAACTTCATTACCATTTTTTGATCAATCATTGTTAGCATAACGAATGTCATTCCTGTTCCACAAAAAAAGGTAAAAGCCTTACCATTTCCTCATGTTAATCAACATTATTCTTTTATCTTTATTTTTTTCCAAACGCCTTGTGCCATTTCTTATTTTTATTTATTTATTTGTTACCCGCTTTATTGGTTATAGCGGAGTAAAATATAACAGGGTAGAATTTATACGGGTTAATGAAATTACTGATTGATTGATCCCCCCCCCCTAAACGGCGAGGTAACTCTGTTAGGCTAAGATATAGGATTGTTTGAACCTTTAAGTAAAACAAGTTGATATGATTTGGTCTGGACGTCAGTTGTGAGAACAAACTTCTCAATCATCTTCTAGAACAACGCCCAGGATACACATAAATGAATCCGAAGTCGGGAGCCAAAAACTTTTTCTGCAACTTAAAACAAGGACTGAAAACTTAACCCTCTCAAGCTGCGATGGCCCCAGGAGTTCTAACTTCGTCGAAGAGGTGCTACCCTTGTATGATATTTGAAATTAAACAGGGACGAGCAAATCCATCAATACAGATAACGAAAAACTTCCCGAAACAAACTATCTAAAAACTGAGCGAGGGGTTGCCCACTCTCAACTTTAGTGTATGACAAGTGCCCGGTGCGGACCGACAGCAGCCCGAACCGGTAATCACGTGTTAGAACCAGTGCAGACTTTTGTTTTTGATGGCCCTAGGCCATCCATGGGTTTTTGGCCCCCTTTCCTGAGTCAAAAACGTAAAAAAAACGCCACACATTAGCACACATGATTCTTTGTCGAGGCGAGCCACACTATGGTCACATCTGAGCATAATTTCGAAAACATAAATGACGACGGTGCAACTTAGCTGGCCTCACCTGTGATCGTAATGAACAAGGCAATGCGGCTAGCAACCGTAGCCTGATTTCTCAAACAATTTACACCGGCCGCTTGGCCTCTCGTTTTCCCTGGCCCCCAGCACCGGCCTAACCGGCCTAAGGGTAAAGATGGCACAGGTTAGAACATACAAATCAGCATGTTTAGAAGCGTTCGAAAGATAAAACGCCTTCGGCACCGCTGGTTTTGGCTGGTGCCGGGAAAGGGTGTGCCGGGAAGTGGGTAGCCAAAATGATGAAAACGAGATTTTCGGGGTTTCTTTTTAACCAGCTAATTATCCCTCTAAGGTGATGTGCGAGGGATAAATCAAATTCCGGATATTTCGGTTGCACTTCCGGCAAACCGTCCTCAGCGAAAAAAACACAACAACTAAATCACAAAATCCACCACAATACCACAGGAAAACGATGCGGAACCAACAAACAATAAAAACGGCATGTACGTTCTTTTCCCTCAAGATCTCCTCCCTCAAGGCGCCAGCAGCCAATCCCAAATTTTGTCTATCTGGTCTTGAACGTTATTGGACCGTGGATATTTCTCGAACTATATCCCGTGCGCTCAAGATAGCACCAGAATTGGGTATTAGTAAGTTGGAGTTACTTGTTTTTTGTTGTTTGTTTGTCGACAATGATTATTTCTAACAACAAATCTACAAAATAATACAAGCGAAGTGGACAAAAACGGAAGATGAACTTGTCACAATAAGCACTCATGGAAAATGAATGTACTAGATTGTAGTTATGCATCTTCTTCGAACAGTTTTCTAAATTTACACACCGCCTAAAAACAGTAAAATGGAAGTAACAGACAAAGAACTTGAACGAAAGGAGAGTCAAGCGTTTCCGCTTTCTTTTGTCACAAATAATGAAACATATTCAGTTAACTTCATTATACTTTTACTATAGTTTCATTTTTTATTATAATTTTGATTATAATTTCATTAGGTATACTTTTTTATTTGTCCTTTTCTTGCTGCAGGACAATTATTTTGACCCATGACCTGGACGTTAGAGGGCGCAAAAAGCAACTGAGCAAAAAAGAGCCAAAGATTAAAACAAATTATAGTGTGTGGCCTGAATTTGACTTCATTTTATTTAAAATATTGTTTGCGCTGATTATTGTGCATAAATATTTGCAATATACGTTTGAACTTTGTCATATTCTTCGGCACCGTTCAAGGCGGTTAGATGACGTCCGAAGTAGGTACCTCTGTAGAACAAGAACAGGGAACTAAAAGCCTGGCTTCAGCTTCCGGATTCACTGATGTCCAGGGCTTCCGTCGAGCAGTCAAGCGACCTTCCGAGATTTTTATAAATGTGGGTTCTCCCCGGAAAAATCCCCCCGATTCTCCCAAAATCCTTCCGCAATCGTAAACTGGTTTCAAATTTCAACTTTCAGGACAGCACCAATACATTTCTTCGGACATATTCAAATCTGCTCACCCTTCCTCCACCAACATCGCCAACATCCTGCCCTCCCATGCCCCAGCCCACGGCTTTCTTAGCCAGCTTTTCAATCAAGAATCCGTTTGATCCAATCCATATAGGCTATGTCAAAATTTTGAGTCAATATGTTATATAGTTTTATTCTTTTTATGTTACTTCGCTGTACCCAAGAAGCGGGTCACAAACAAATGAATAAATTTTCATGGCTGTTATATTTGTTATATAAGTATTATATTTTTATTATATTATTATATAAGTATAACTTATTATATAAGTTAAATTTACATAAGCTAAATTAGCAAAACATTTTGCTACGAAACCCTTTGCGTATCTGTTGCCTCACAATTGTCACTCTTTTTTTTCTCCTACCCAATCTATCAAATGAGTTGTCTCCGTGACACGATTCCAAATTCCGGAATCTGGTGTGTCCAACACCGGATGTTTCGAGCCTGGCTTCACCTTCCGGATCCCCCTCGACAAAAACGGATAGCTGGACTGCGAATCCTGCTTTAAGAGGGTGGTGGCGCCAGGCGCGCAATTGTTGGTCTCGACAGCTTCCTGTTTAGTAGCGAAAGCTTCTCGGAAATGGCTGGGACACCGAACTTGCCAAAAATATGTCAGTTCCAGTGTCGGGGAGGTAACACAAAAACTTGCAATGTGGGTAAGAAGTTTTCCGAGAGCTCTGATTTTTTTATTTTTTTTAGAAGAAGAAAAAGGAACCACAAAATATAGAATGACCATTGAATGTCGAGTAGAGCCGACACATCTTTGCTCTACTGCCCATGGCTGGCACTTCTTTACGTCAGAGATGATAGTCCAGAAGACTCTGGGTGAATTCAAGAAAGAACTATTGAGCGTGTTCAACTGCTCCCCCTTCTGACAATAGTAACTAATAGTTAATATTTATGTTGCTGATCGTTTAAAATTTCTCGAAACAGTAACTAATAGTAACTATTTGCTTACCACGCTCGGGAGCGTAGTTCAGCGTGGTAACTATGATCTCTCTAAAGTGATTGGTCAGGTCAGCCCGCGCCACCATATTTTGCCGAAAATATAAAATTGTGTTCCGGCCTTGACGCCAAGAAGCTAGGATCCGTGACGTCATGCGTATAAACTACGGTAAGTAGGGTGGAACACGCTCACTGTCTACTATCGACCGAAAGAACATGGTTGCCCACATTTCGTCTTCGCTTCGTGACATCTGCCGGTGATTCCCAGCCGCAGAGCGGTCTTCTACGTTCAGGTGTCAGTCCCATCTTCCAACACGCTTCATACTGGAGTTATATTCCTAGATTTTCAAGCAAGGAGACTATTTTCAAAGGAGAAAAGATATGACATTCCAGGCCGACAAAGACAGGACGAGGATCTAATTAGCAAGTTCAGGATCCAATCAACCATTTAAGGACTATCCATCCTCTGCAACCTGAACTGGACATGAGCCCCTGTACTTAACGAGGGTAAGGCTTGTTGTCAAGGACCAGATCCTCCTTTACTGGTATATGGAGGGAGGGGGAGGATGGGGTCTTGAGGGCGAATTAAATACTGAAAATGCTCCTTAACTAGTTAATGGAAGGGGATGTTAGAGGGAATCTTGAAGACGACATCAATTTTTTGAAATATTATCCCCTCTCCAGTTACCTAAACTAGATATGAGCCCAATGTACTAAATAAGGACAAGGCTTGCTACTAGGGACCAAATCCTCCTTTACTGGTGTATGGAGAGGAGAGGGGCATCTTGAGCGCGAAGTCAATCTTTGGAAATTCCATCCCATCGCCTATTGCGGTGAACTCGATTTGAGCTCCGCATACTAAATGAGGAAAATGCTTGTTGCCAAGGACCAGTTTCTCCATAACTGGTAAATGGAGGGGGAGGGGGTCTTGAAGACTATGTCAATTTTTAGAAATATTTTCCCATCTCCTATTACCTGAACTGGATATGAGCCCATGCACTAAATGAATGAATGATTTTATTAATTCTAAACACAAAATGTGACAAAAGGAGTATAAGAAAAAAAAATAATCATACTAAACTAACAAATGAAGAAAGAACTAGCACAACTTGCCTACTTTAAAAATGCCTGGTACAGGCTGTGCTGGGAATAGCTGGTATCCAGGGACTGTAGAAACTTTTCCCTACGGATGTTGATGACATCCATGGGATCAACAACACCGTATTTAACACTTAGTGAAGTATTTCCCGTCTAAAGAGGAACCCTAAGCAAAAACTTCGCAAACTTGAAATAAATAACTTTATTGCTTTCTTTTCCTCAGTGTGAAAGGTATCCAAAAAGGCGACAGAGCGAGAATGTGCGGGATAAATAAGGACAAGGCTTACTACTAGGGCACCACTAGGACTAGAAGTATAGGGGGATTTTTACTCGTATATGGAGAGGGGAGGGCGCCTTGAGTGCGAAGTCAGTCTTTGGAAATTCCATCCGATCGCCCATTACCTGAACTGGATTTGAGCTCTACGCACTAAATGAGGAAAAAGCTTGTTGTCAAGGACCAGATTTTCCTTAACCGGCAAATGGAGGGGAAGCTCCGTCTTGAGGCTGTCTTGAAGACGACGTCCAATTTTCTTAAATATAATCCAATCGCCTATTACCTGAACTTGAGCTTTACGCACCAAACGAGGAAAAGCTAGTTGCCAATGATATACCAGCTGGCATTAGGGAGGCTGAACACATTGGGTCATTTAAAGTAAAACTTAAAAAACATTTATTGGGAGAGGGGAGATAATTTTCCTTTTTTTTTCAGATTGTGGTATTAAAGAATAAATGAGTGAGAGTGTTTTTGTCTTTTCTTTCTTTCTTTCTTTTTTTTTTTTTTAAATGAAATTTGTTAAAGGTTGAGAGTCAGAGGATTGCAGCCGTCCATCATCAGGCTGTTTGAGCCTTCCCCGGGCGGTTGTGTGATTATATAGTCTATTTTATAATTAGTAGTAAATAAAGCAAGTCAAGTCAAGCCAAGGACAAGATTCTCCTTAACTAGTAAACAAAAGGGTAGGTTGGAGGAGTCTTGAAGACGACGTCAGGTTTTCGAAATTAACCCACCTCCTGTTACCCAAACTGGATATGAGTTCAACGCACAAAATGAGGAAAAGGCTTGTTGTCAAAGAACAAATTTCCTTTTCTGGTGTACGGATGGGAGGGAGTCTTGGAGACGATGTCAATCTTTGAAATATTATTCATGTCCTGTTACTCGATTGGATATGAGCTCCACGCACCAAATGAGGAGAAAGGCTTGTTACCAAGGAGGATATTCACCTTCACTAAAGAGTGAAGGGGGTGGGTTTATACAAAATCATGTTCACCACTCTCCCGCTGACACTTGTAATAAATGACCACAGTATTTTGCCTTCAACGCAGGAAAAACTTTAAAACCAGGGCAAAGAGGGAGACAGTTTAATTTTGTGAAAGTTCGTTCTGTAGTAAAGTATCAAAGTAACTTCAGAGAAGGTTTTCCGAAAAATAAAAGCCGGGGGATACTAAACTGGCAAAACTTGGTGTAAACTAAGAGACGGCACCAACGAGTACGATGAAATGCAAGACTAGCAAACATTTATGCACAGCCATGGGTGCAAACGATAATTATCGCGCTTACGTAGGGACGGACAGACGGACAACTTTTACGATGTCACAGGTATCTATCCACTTACGTTTTGGGATCCCAAATACGAGCCTGCAATACGGAATCCTACTCGAACCACCGAAGCCCCCCCTGAAATTTGTAATGCTCAACTTCCTCTAGGCTATATAGATGATTTTCGTGTTTCATTTTTCTTTTTTGTGACTTCCAACTCGCACGAGTAGAAATAAAAATAATAAAATCAGTATCACAGTTTTTCATATTTCATTCCACGGTGTTTTTGAGGCACAAGCCACAAGTGCTTTCTGATTGAGCAAGCTCCAGCTCAAACGTAATTCGATGGATTATTTACAATTTTCCCCGAGTTCTGACGCAAATGCAGGAACCTCCAGGTCATCTATTAGGATGCTTAGGACACTGTCTTCCCAAATCAATGGCCCTGTCGGTTCCAGTACGTATTTGTCTCACGATTCAACGACAAAGTTAATCACAATAGTCCTATTTACGCGACTTTATTCCTTATCGAATCTTAGTTCCAAATAACTGATGGGGCTTTAAAAAAAGAAATACCCTACAGGGAAAGTGGGCAAAGGTCTAGAAAGATTTGTGTCAGACGGTGAGGGGAAGGAACTGGAACGGTAACGAGCACCCAAGGAGGGATAGGTTTTTGAAATAACTTCTGTTTTAGAATGTGCCTTCTGGTATCTCTAGGCACAGCAGCCGAATCAGACAACAAATGGTCGCTCAGCTTGTCACTGCAACTGCTGTCCTCCTTAGTTCTTCGTCAGTTCATGGCGTGGTACGTTTCTAGTCGTTTTCTCGTGGTACCTTAAAGGACCTGTCGTACCTATAATGCCAATGCATCCTACTTTCGTAGCATCATTCATCAGTTCTTAAAGTTTAACTGAAAAGCCAACTTGTTTTTGTATCATTAACTGACTACACTGCATTATTTTGATTGTGTTAAGGGATTTTTTTTTAATTTTCACTATTTGCTCTAGTAGGGTGTTCAGAATATCTACGGCCGTCCTCACAACGCAAAATTCTACTATGACGCAGAAAAAATGGATCTCAATACAAACGCGGCTTTTCGGCGGTAGTGATCAGCTCGAGGAAGGTGGCTCACTGCGTGAATACTTATTTTCGTAAATAATTTTCGTCAAGCATACAACACAGACAAGTAGATAGAGGTACCACAAATAAGAGGGAAATTCCACTATTTGAGAATCGATTATTCGTGAATAGCTAAAGAACGAAGTGACGCATTTTCATCGGGTCTTCAAGCCTCTTTAAGTGAATAAGTCATGGGTACCTAGATTCTGCTATTACATTTCTTTTCAGTTAAACTTTAAACCGCTGAATCCGCTAACGACACCTCACTAATCTTTCCACTTGTGGAGATTCAGTGGTCTCCATGCGCATTATGCTCCGAACGAGTGTTAGCGAATCATGCTACTGATGAGTAAAACCGGTTTTCTGAATTTTGCCGAGATCTTGCTAGAAGTCGGCGGGCCTGTGAAAAAGCTTAAAACAGTCAAGGACGTGGATAATTTTTTTCAAGGCAGAGCCTAGCTTTCCAGTATTCAAATAGCTTTGAATATTGGAACATAAACAGAAAGTACTGCGAGGTGTGCTTTAAAGACCTTGTTCCATGATCCCACAAAGAGGTTGTGGCTAAAAAAAAGTGTTCCCGTGTTCGTTTGTGTGGCCCACAACAGGGTTTCCGCGGCCAGCAAGGATTTCGTTGCTCGCATTCTGGCTCGAATTCGACAAACGTCGTGCGATTTTCGATTTTGTGGCTTGAAGTTGGCGGGAAATTCAAATTTGTTCCAAATAATAAAATTAACAACTTGACCAAACAGACAGATATAAATAGCTAGGATCCTTATGGTAAATAATGGCGATGACGTAAGCCGTTAGTTCAACTTGCTGAGATTTTGTCTGGACTTTAATTTATTTTCAGACATTTGAAATCATTGCAAACAAAAATCACACCCCATCGTCTTCGCCCAAAAGTCAGCGAAAGCGGACAGAGCTGCTACGTATTACACAACCATTTTTTTTTATTTTTCTTAACTAAGACAGGGGATAGCCGCTTGGATGGGAAGTTTGCGGGCGGATTCTCTCCCACTGGGAAAAAGAAGAAGCTATAGGCTATGGAAAAAGATAAGCTGCGTTCTGGTCCTCACTTTTGCCCTGAGCGGTTCAGAAGGGAAGATTTTGCTTGGTCGTTCAGTGGCTTTAAGGGAGACATTAGGGCGAAACGCTGGAAAATGAGGATTTGATAAGACAAATTTTGGTGGCTTTCGTCGTTTTTTTTTCGTCAAATTTGGTGACCTTTTTCAAGCAGGCAATGGAACATTGAGGGCCTTTGGGGGTTAAGGGAATTTTTGGTGTTCATATTTAATGAGTATTACCTTTTATTATATTTTTTGTTGTCCCGCTATGACCCCTTCGAGGCGGTACCAGCTGTCGGGCACAATGTGTACCGGGGACGTACCCCTATGGTGTTGGGAGTTGGCAACCCCTCAGGCCCCTTTGCCTTTTTGGGAATAAATTCATTCTTTCATGCCTAGGCCTCCCATTGGGTAACGTATCCTCGAACAAAAGCCACTATAACCGCAAGGTTCTTTGCTGGACTGTAGCCCCCCGGTAAAACTGTATTTTTGTTTGGAGGCAAGCCTCGTCTTCCTGGCAAAAGAAAGATCGCCAGACTCTGCGAGTCGCGAGCTGAAATGAAGTACTGTTGATTCCTCCTCCACTCCCTGGATGGCAAAGAAAAAGAAGAAGCATTGCTGGTTTAGGTCTCGCGGATGGTCTCTTACAGTAGAGGCATGCTTATTTGAATACCTTGGTTTTGTTTGTTGCTTACAAAAAAGCAAATAAATGGAAAGGGAAAATCACCGGCTTATATCAGTTAGCAGTTTCAGCTATCTTTAGGCACCAAAGTAATTTCATGCCAACTTATAATTTCCTTGGATAACTAAAACTCTTCTTCTTCGAAATTGATTTGAACGATCGAGCAACGAGGTAAAGAAATTTGCCTAGAGTTGTCCGTTAGTTTGAACGCTATCTACCCGTGAAAGAAAGACTGAGCAGGTATTTTGCAATAAGTTGCCTGGTATGGGTTTTAATGTTTTGGACCGTTGACTGTTAAAGTTTAACCGAAAAGGACTGGGATAGGACAATCTAGTTACCCATCACTTATTCACTTAAATTGGCATGAAGACCCGTTGAAAATGCGTTACTTGGTTGTTCCGCTATTCAGGAATAACCGATTTTCAAATAGTGGAATTTCCGTGTGATTTGTGGTACCTCTAATTTGTTGTATACCTTACAGGAAAGACTTATGACTTTTTTTTTGTTCAGGCACTAAGCTACCTTCAACGATATCGCCACTGCCCACTGAAAAGCCTTGTTTGTGTTTAGATAAAGATTTCCCGCGTCATAGTAGAATTTTCGCTGTGGGGACAGCCGCAGATACTCTGAACGTCATAACTAGAGCAGATAGTGGAAAACAAAAAAATCCCTTTGCAGAATCCAAATAATTCAGTGTATTCAACTAAATGACACAAAAATAAGTTGACTTTTCAGTTAAACTTTAAGCGAGTTAAGTTCAATTCATTCATACCTTTAATTAATTTTCATACCTTTAAGCATACCTCTAATTTAATGTATTTGTTTTCCAAGCATTGAGCTAACCCTGGCGTCTATGCAAATGGAAATTCCCTTTTGTGCAGGCAAATAGATATATCAAAACCCATAACGCAAGTCCCGTGGGACAATCCCATACACCCATTTCGGGACTCGTCTCCGGAACATGACCAGGTACGGAAGATAATTGCCCGCTGCGGGCAAAAGAGCAACTTGAAATGGATTCGTGTTTTTCTTGGGGGCTTTATGGGGCAATAATATACTGGTGATTCTGTGATTTGACCAGCTCTTGTGATAACCATGAAAGATGGCCTCAAAAATACGCTGTATCTGCTCTAACTCATCTCTGTATATCGTTATACGGCGTCCATGAAAGCGCTACAAACGCAGAAAAACCGCACATGCTCCTTCTGATTTCTATTCGCAAGTAGCAAAACCCTTTGCTCACCACCTCGACGCAAAACGGAGACGCCGGGATTCTTAATTTACTTCTATAAGCATGTTCTGTCTGCTTTTAAATATCAGCCCGAAAGTAGTCCATCCTCGCGAATATTTCAGTGTACAGTACACTGTCAGAAGTTTCATAACAGATCGCGCATAACACTTTCAAGAATAACACCTTTTCACTTAGAAATAAAGTGTTATGGCCAATTAAGTTTACACTATTTCGTGCCTAGATCTGCAACAACACCTTCAATTGGTAAAAATACTACACTGTCACAAGTTACATAACGACAACAGAAGGATGCGGTTTCAACAGATAGCACTTTGGGATGTTATCTGTTATGTTTCTTTCGTTCCCGTTAGTATTTTTACCAATTGAAGGTATTGTTGGAGATCTAGGCACGAAATAGTGAAAACTTAATTGGTCAGAACACTTTTATTTCTAAGCGAAAAGGTGTTATTCTTGAAAGTGTTATGCGCTATCTGTTATGAAACTTCTGACAGAGTAGCCTATCCTTTAATTTTTTTTTTTGGCTTTGAATTGATTGCTGAGAGAGACAATAACGTTGGATACCGTAATCAGTCTTTCACGAAAGTGCCATATATACAGACGTCGCATATACACTCACATTCTTCAGGTTGCGAACCATCATTTTTCCTCTCTCCAACAAATGTCGACGAAACGTCTCACCTAAGAACTCGGGTTCAGTCTTTACCCGAGTTCATCCACCCATTTGTCATATGTTGCATTTTTATATTCCTTTCTTCAAGGAAACAATAATACCCTTGTTTGCATACGTATATATACCTATACGATTGAGCAACTCGTGCTTGTCTCAAATCCTGTATTTTTTTATTTACCCATTTGGCGGTCGTTAAACGACAACTCTTATGTTCTCTAAGGCGTTTTTTAGCGGTTCTTCTGTTTATCAACAGTGTTGACCAACAAACTACTCTTTACCGCCAAAACGTCCCTGTTGATCAACAGAGGTGCATCTTCGCCAGAACGCTCTGTTTGACAAATCTGGCTGATTACTACACAAATTGACCAACAGACTTGACCAACAACACTTTCATTTGTTGGTCGTTTTGACCAACAATGTTGGCCACAGAGGTTTCTGTTGGTCGCTAGAACGCATTGTTGGTCAACATTGGCTCAATGTTGGACCGCTAAAAAACGCCTCCAGTGTTTTCTCTTCTTTTCTGTTATTTATGGCATTTGTGCTGACATAAAGCTAACTGATTGCCTGATTGAACCTTCTTCCCAGGATTCGGGGCAAACTACATGCTACAAAACAGACTTCAAATCCGGATTCCACCGGATTTCAAATCTCACAATAGAAAATCATTTAAGTCATTATTTTTGAAGTTTTCTTTTCCGAAGCCTGATTCGCAACCCCTTGCGACTCCTAAATATAAGGCTAAACCACCTACGAAAAATTTACTGACATGTAACTAGTTTGAACCAAAGATCTGCACACCAAATATGAACAAAATACCTCAGCCCCCATGGAGAGTTATTGTGCTGGACTGACAGAAAAACTTTACGGGGTCAAGGTATCAGGTATCCGTCACTAACCTGGGATCTCAAAACAAATTCAAATATAAAGAAAACATCTTGGCATGTGAACGGAATTCCAAGCGACTTTGGTGAAAGATCCCTAGGTCCTTCCGGATCCCAAAACATTAGTGACGGGCAGGGCCGTGTCCAGGGGGTTAGGGGCTTCAAGTTCACCCCCCTCCGAAAAGTAAATTAGAAAAAGTAATCGTTTTTTATAGGCTTTAACCTTTGACCTATGTCTTTTTCGTACTTTTTGGTCCGACCCGCGGGCAACCCCCCCCCCGAAATAAATTCCTGGATACGGAGGTGGCGACGGGATACCTATGACTTCGTAAAACTCTCTGTCCGCTGTTGGGGGTTATTTCGAGGTTGGCTATTTTGTTCTAACTTAGTGTGAAGATTCTTTGGGCAAAAGTACAGGTCACTTTCTGTAGCTCAATATTTAGAGCTTTGATGAGGAGGGTCTAAATTAACATGCGAAACAATGATTTTTAAAAAGCTATTTCTTTGATTTCACTTTTGTGCATCATTTTTGTAAAATTTGAAAGCGGTTGATTAGGGGTAAATGACAAGCCTACGGGTTATGGCGAAGGCTGGAAACAAGACCAACTGTCAGGACGAAGGATCAGGATGAAATCCAATAAATATACTCCTTCAGTATCCATCGTAACCTTTGGTATTTTTTTTCCAGAAAATAAGGTCAATTTACATGAAAATGGAAAGGACTTCGAGCCATTTATACAGGCAAAAAGCAAGAACAAATAATCTGACAGAACCTCCGTCTCCCTATCTCTGTAATATGACTATGCGGAGTCGAATATTTCCCCATACCCTGTCCGCTACGAACGAGCGGAGATTACTAGCTTCGCGCCCCATAACGTTTCGTTACCTCTATAAAAAGCTAAATCGCTGTTAAGTCGCTGTAGAGGAAAACTAGGAGTCGAAGCTGATTGGTTCTATGCGACGCGCTCCAGAGCGGGTCAGCGCGCGGAGTACGCCTCCTGCTAGCCTCCTTCACCGTCTCTTGTGCGATAAGCAACGGCTAAGACGGGAGAGCAGTAAACGAGTATCAACATCAGCTCAAAGCTAGAAAAAAACCCTCTAGGTACGCTCAGTTTTGTCGGGTTTTCATAGTCGCTGCATGCGAATAAAGACAGAAGTTCTATCTGATTATTTGTTCTTGTAAAAAGTAGATCCCAAATACATGACCGCCCTTTTCCGCCTCGGTCACTCAAAGAAGACTGAAAAGAAAATATCCGACATGTAGACAAGATTTAAAGCGACTTTCTCGGAAGATCCCTGCGAAAGAAGCAATTTATTTTTCTGGAAAATAGCAGAAAATGAGATAAATTTACATGAAAAGGGGAAGGATTACGAGCCTCGTCTAAACAACTGAAAGGGAGGTTTAACAGAAAATAGAATATCTGGGACTGAGACGAATTAGAAGGAAATCGTGAAAGGATTTCATGTTGCTGCTCATTGCTACATCTATTTTTCTTGGAAACAGTCCTTTGGCGTATAGGCAAAAAAAAAATCGAAAGCTGTTCGGAAGGGTGGGCCGATCCTGGCGTTTATTATACGAACTTAAGTTCCCCCCTGGTGTGATCTAGCATATTACACATGCAGTTTCCAGTTCCAGTGTTTGTTCTTACGGTGCTTGCAGATGGTATTGTAGTCTCGTAATGATGTGTCCTTAAAGTTTTAACTGAAAGGAAGCTTATGTTAAATATTCCTTGAGCCCAAGCTGACTTACGACTCATATATTCATATAATATATATAAAAACGGATTTGTCAGCTGTGATTCTTATGAAGCGATATTTCGGCCTTTCTTGGCAAGGGTCCTCTCCAGGCTGTTATTCTTCTTACCCTTGCCAAGAAGGGCCGAAATATCTCTTCATAAGAATCACAGCTGAAGAATCCATTTTGTACATATTATTTGAATATACGATGCTTATGTTTATATATCTGTTAAACGCATCCATTTTCAGAAAAACCTTTGAAACCAAGGAAAAAGGAATATTATTCAACATTTATACTAAAGTCCTTATTTTATTCTGAAAAAACTTCCCGCAAGCTCTATATCTGTATTATATTCGTCTGGATTCATCTCTTTGACAACATGAGGCTTTCTGGAAACTTTCCAAGCTGAGCATCCACGTTTTCATCAATGAGCGACAGTAAAATTTTTGAAACTAAGTATAGTAGTTTGAGCATAAGTTTAGAGTCAGTATCTGATGTAACATTCAATTTTGACATTAGTTATCTCTAAAAGGAAAGCCTACTATACTAAAAACATGTTTTCGCAATTCCTACTATAGGTTACTTTTTTTGTGGTGAACCCGGATTTGGCATAATTTCCAAAATTACAAAGGCCATTCAGATATACATCTGGTTGCTCGATCAACTCTAAGCTGTGTCTCACTTCTGTGACACAGGTTCATGGAAACAAAACCTTCGGGATACACAGGCAAAGATTTATTTGAGACCATCATTTGCTTGAAAGGTAGGCTATTCTTAAATGGGGGGGGGAAGCACCGTAACCCTGTCATGCTGATGGTTTTCGAGGAAATTGCGAGCGTCTGACAACGTCTAGACAAAAAAATTAACATGATATTTCAGCATGAACAGTACCGTGTGCGCAAAAAGTCCCAGAGTACTTCAGTAGTTTTTTCTTCGTTATCGAAACAAATTAGTGTTGAGGGGCTAGCATAAGGGATTCAGTATCGGGGTGAGCTACTCTTAAGCATCCTCCTGTCTACGTTCCGTCGATTTGCTCCTGCTTCTGGAAATATGGCAACAAGAGTGACTAAGCTAGCAGAAAGTTTGTTAGTTCCGTGGGTGCAAGTGAGTAGCACATGTGGTGAGTATTGAGTCGTTGAGTGCAAGATAAAAAAAAAGTATTTTTTGTTGTTTGTGTTTTATGTATCTGGCTTAATGGCGTTTTAGATGCAGATACACATATAAATATAGCCTATTACTGAGAAATGAAGCGATAAATGATTTAAAACTGTACTGCAAGAGCAGCCAAGTACTCAGCTCTTTCCGAAAGGTTTCAACGTCTGTGACACACCTCGCAACCTTCGAAAGTCAGTCAAATATAACACAGATACAGCAATAGCCACGCAGAATACCCCACCCTCTCCCCCAGAGAGAAAACATATTTTCAGCAATCCTTCCGCACGCAATCAAGAGAGAATAAATAAATACTACATTTCCTTTGAGGATCTCTCTTCCTTACAAAAAGAACTACGAAAGGGTTCTTCCCAGAAGCCTCGAAGTTAATTAGAGTGGGAAAAGAAGCAAAGGAAAGCTACGCGTGGCCTTACAAATGAGGTTATTCTGGATTTTACGAAAGGTCTGAGCAAACCAGCAAATTAGAGATAATAAATAAGTCGAGCCGGTAACGAAGCAAAGCTTCAATACTGATATGTATTTGCCTTCAATTGTACCACGTATTCGTTACCCTCCGTAGTGTGGCGCCGCAAGGAAACCCGATTCTCCCCCAGGTAGTTTGTATGAATGAACGTAATCCATTTCAGTGGCATACCAGCCTCTGTGTGTTCTGTACAGTATAGGTGATGGAATAAGCTAGTTTTAGTGAAGAGATGTATCAGTGATGACGAGCATTATTTTGGATGAATGAATCTTTGAACGAACTGGACATGAGTAATGAAACGATCTGTGTACTCAAAGAGTATGATCCGACAAGTTTCCAGGAATACGTGGAAAGACTAGAACAGTATCTCGCAGCAAATGACTCGTTGATTCGTAACTTAGTAGCTCCTGCTAAGCCGAGTGAAAAAACCTACAAGGAACTCATTAAGCTTACCAGTAAACATTTGTGCACAAAGCCTATACTGATCGCCGAGAGGTTAAGTTCAATGTGCGAGGGCAAAAAGAGAATTAGAAAATTGCTGATTTTCTTGCCGATCTGAAAGGATTGGCCGAGAGCTGCACGTTGAGATTGCACCAGCAACGAAGTGTTCAAAGTGGTCAAAGGACAACCGTGTTACCGATGCGGCAAGGATAACCACGAGTCTAAGAACTGTTATTTCGCAAATTCCGATTGTGAAATGTGGTAAAAAAAACACATTGCGGTTGTTTGCAAAAGTAAAAATGCAGCAGACAAACCCGCGGTAAGCAAGTTGGATTTTCGAAAATACGACAAAAGGAAGCCGTCAGTTAAACAGGTGAGTCACAGCGAGGGGTCGGAGACTCCGATTCGGAAGAGCCGATTTACAACATCAGGTCGGTGCCAAATTCCGATTCCGCATATGACGTGGGCTTCAAAGTGAACGGTAAGTCGATTACATTTGAACTGGACACAGGTTCAGCAGTGTCAGTAATCGATGAGACGTCATGTATCTGTCTGTATGAGACAACATAACAGAAAATTTTGGAGCGTTCACTGCTGGAGCCCTGCCGTAAAGTACTCAAGGCTTACGGTGGACATCAAATTCCAGTAACGGGATAAATGAACGCGAACGTAGAATGTAACGGACAGTTCGAAATTCTACCGTCAATCGTAGTCAAAGGAGAAAACCCGCCATTGCTGGAGAAGCTGAAGATGGACTGGAAAGCAGTTTGCAATGTGGAAATGGCAAACGGAGGCGAGTGCAGTGATACCGAAAATAAAATATCCGGAAAATACGAGTTGTTGTTCCTAGCAGAAATGGGCCATGTGAAACATGTGAATGCGCGAATTAGTGTCAAGCCTAAGGTGAAGCCAACTTTTTCAAGCCCCCTGTAGTGCCATTAGCTCTCCAGGAGGGAGTCGGAAAAGAGTTAGACCGTCTTGAGTCTATCTGGTGTGGTGATTTCAAGGTCACGGTGGACAGGTATATTGAAGAGGACCAATACCCCATGCAAGCCCCGGAGGACATGTTCACCAATGAATC
Organism: Branchinecta lindahli; assembly: GCA_023053555.1. Classification (NCBI taxonomy): domain Eukaryota; kingdom Metazoa; phylum Arthropoda; class Branchiopoda; order Anostraca; family Branchinectidae; genus Branchinecta; species Branchinecta lindahli. The sequence continues at coordinate 2,877,580 of JAKZAO010000004.1, read as the reverse complement.
CGGAAGAAAGTAAGGATAAGGACGAAAAAGGTACGCGACACCAAAAACGTAAGTTTTGAAAGTTAGATATAACAGATATTTAGATATTTATTATCTAAATAATATATATATATTAGATATTTACAGATCGAATTGGAAGAAAGTTCTAGAGAGTAGGCTATGTGACCATAAACACTCATCGTGGACTGTACCGTTTTAAACATTTACCGTTCGGGATTTCGACTGCAGGAGCAACTTCCAAGAGACAATGGAAAAAGTGTTGGATGGTTTACCAGACGCGACAAATATTCTGGATGACATGATCATTACGGTCGCGGTGATAAAGGAAACGAACAGAATTTGAATACGGTTTTAGAAAGGTTACAAGCGCATAACGTTCGGCTCTAAAAGTGTCGTTTCATGCAGCCGAGCATCGAATATTATGGCTTTGTCGTCGTTTTTAGGCCTAGCAAACTACTACCGCATATTTGTGCCGAATATGTCATAGTTATGTGAGCCCATGAATCTTGTTACGTCAAGACGCGAAATTCGATTGGTCCGCGAGTTGTGCCGATGCGTTTCGCGAGTTAAAAAGGGTTTTGTCAAGTGAAACTGTGCATGTCCACTTCAACGCTCAGTATCCGCTAGTGTTGTCGACAGACGGTTCCCCGTTCGGTCTTGGAGCCGTCATATCGCACGTTTTTCCGGACGGCACCGAACGGCCGATCGCCTTCCCGTCGCGAAGCTTGACAACAGCTGAGATAAACTACTCCCAACTCGAACGCGAGGCAGTAGCCATGATTTTCGGCTTAGGAAAGTATAATTTGTATTTGTTCGGGAGAAAGTTTCTATTAGAGTTGGAGATGGACAACAAAGCCCTGTCGCTTTTATTAGGTCCCAAAATCAGGAACCCAGTGTTGTCAACCAGCAGATTGCAAAGATGGGATATTCTAGCAGCCTATCATTATGATGTACGGTTTAAGCCCAGTAAGTTGAATTGTAATGCGGACGAATTGTCGACTCCCGAAGCCGAGTGTACTCAAAAGGGTTAGGGTGATGTCCGAATATGAGTGCACGTTAATATACGTGTCCAAGTTGAATGCGTTACCGGTGTCTGCAGAAGATGTGGCGGCGGAAACGGCGAAGTGTCCGATATTATCCAAGGTGTTCGAATTTACGAATGAACACGTCATAGTAGAATTTTGCGCTGTGAGGACGGTCGTAAATATTCTGAACGTCATACTAGAGCAAATAGTGAAAAATAAAGCAAAATCCTTAACACAATCCAAATAATGCAGTGTATTCAGTTAAATGTTCCGAAAATAAGTTGGTCTTTCAGTTAACTTTAAACCTAGGGGGTCTTGGACTCCACTCCGGTACTAAACCATCCGGCTAGCCCTAGAGAGGTCGGAAGATATAACTTTGCTTAACCAGAAGAGGCTTGGGGGGTTAATTTTTTGCTCGGTTGCTGCTATCTCGTACGGACATTTTTCGACTGAAATCGACCCAGACAAAGTGAAACAGATTTCGATTTTCGACCCGATTTCAGGTTAGTTTATTACTCGGATCGACCGGAAATTTGGCCTCGGCTGTGCCTGAACCTGCCTGAACTGAACTAAGAAACCTGAAATCGCGTCGAAATCTGTTTCACTTTGGTTGCGTTCCAGAATTCAACGATTGTTAACAAATTGTTTACAATTGTCAACTTTTTGCGTTATTATAGAGGTTTTTGATTTCGAAGTTTATGCTCCGTCCACCTACTATTTCCGTTCCAGAGCTTAGCGATTTTTAACTATTCTAACGATGGTCGGTGAGCATCGTTGAGAAAAGTTAACAATTGTAGAATTGGGAAAAGTTAACGATCGTGAAAGCTGCAGTTAGCTCCGCCCCGAAATTAAGTTGACGATTGTTATTAATTGTTAAGTTTCTGTCTTGGTCTATTTCGGGCGGGAAATTTACGCGTACGGGATGTGGGTCAAGGTTTGTCAGAACAAAAATAATCTCCCCCCCCCCCCCGAGTCAGCAAACAGTGAAAAATCCTTCAAAAACATGGCTAATAAGTTTTTTCTCGATAATTTGTCACTTGGACACAAATTTCTTTTTTGTAAAAAATACTGTGTTGTAGGATAGTAGGTTTAAGCCTATATATGTAAATTAATATATTGTATTCTTTGTTTTTACTCGTCTACTATAAAGCTAACTACGAATGTTCCACCACCTCGCGAACAACGGATTTTCTCAGTGGCAGTGTTTTGTTTTCTATTGTCGCGATATCAAATAAAAAAGTCCAAGCCTAAAATTGTGCTGGTGAAGTAGAGAGGCTTCCCATAGAGTATTTTTGGGCTGTTTGGCAGCATTCGGGAAGGATCTAATGACCTATGTAATTCACCAGCCGCGCATCCCTTCTTCTTTCAATGTCCGTTTTATCCCGTGGATTGGAGATCGGCCAAAAGGAAGAAATGATCGATCAAGGACCCTCGACTCGCGGAATCAGCTCTATTATCCGTTCTCAGCAATTTCTTAAGTGTTCTTCGATCTAATCCATTTAATGAACAGGCGATAATTCTTGTTCACTTGAAGTGTTTTCTTCCGTCCACTGAGTTCTTGGGTCTTTCATACGCTGGCACTAGGACATGTTTCACGGGCTATTCCTGGAGAACCGCATAAAATGTCGAAAGAATTCTTAGTTATTTAATGCTATGGAGACGATGGGGTTAGTGAAGTGAGGCGGAACAAATGTCAGTTTGTTACAGAGGAGACGCGCGCCCATTTTAGTAACAGGCTTAATTAGAAATTAGAAATTTAGTCCAAATTGTCGTCATAAACGTGTTATTTATTTATGTTTATTTTTCCTTATTTCCTTTTACTCCTCTGTCGCCATGTGCAGTCTTGGGAACCTCGGGTCTTCGGCTGATCACGTAAACATGTTCATTTATCCCAATCAAGCTCTCAACCAGAACCGCTATTTATTTTCAATTTCTCGTCCACATCACGACCGGGAGATCGATGCTATTTGAAGACTATTCGGATTGTCTGATTAGCTTGATTTATTTCGAAATACACTGCTCATAAATATTATCAGAGGATGAATGAATGAATTTATTCCCAATAAACCCCAAGGGCCATGGCGGGGAACATAACACAAGAACAAAAAACAAAATATCATACACTCCGAAAACGAACCAAAAATCAACTTCTATAAAAATAGTTAACGGTGGGTCATAGCTAACTTCAGGAATCTACCCAGCCTTCGGAGGTCACCAAAACACTTACTTCCCATACTTGAAACCAAATCCCTTTCCTCCTAAACCCCCCGACCAAACACTTCCTTTCTCAATTCTTTCAACTCCTCGCAATAACATATCACATGTACCGCATCCTCCCCTTCAGTACCACACATTGGACAAAAATAAGGACCAGTACCTTTCCTTTCTCTACCAATATAATTTCTCCGCATCCCCACCGGAAGAGCGTCCGCCCTAAGACTCACCATCCACGTCAATTCTGCCTCCCCCCCTCCAATCCCAACTTAAAATATAATTCTTCTCCCTATGTCTCTTTGGCCATACCATACAACTTCAGAGAGTGGTGCTCTGAAACACCCCCTCTGCCACCTCTGAATCTCCTGATCTCTTAGCCTTTCTTTCACTAACTTAGCTACCTTACCTAGGGGGTAACCTGGTCCCACTCTTTCCTAAGTTACCAGTTCACATCGGATTCCGGCTGTACCATTTACCCGGTAGGAAAGCGAAGCAGATAGATGGATGAAATTGCCTATTATCGCTATACCGACACGACGAACTGGACAAAGACATCATTAGAACTAGCCAATCTCCCATTTTCGCCGGATTCCGGTGGGTCCGGCCAAACTATCGACGGAAAACCAAGCCGGAAGATCGCCTTTTCCTGTCTCACACGCCTTTTTAATAATAACAATAATAATAATACACAAAGCCTGTACACAATTATTTTAAAACATGCAAGGTCGTACATTTGGGTAATAAACATTTCGTCAGTTTTTTCCTTGAACTGGCTCTTTTCCTCTATCCCGTCATCGTTCTACATCGGTACGGTCAGTTCCCAAGACGCTCTGACCCCTTTCACGAAGGACCAGCGATAAATAAAATGCAGCTACAGTTCCATTGAATGAGACCATCTTCTCTGTACAGCTTTTCCCGATAGCATATCTCCAGCAAATGGTGGGGGGGGGGGCGAATTCCCTTGTCGCGTGGATTGACCTCTGTTTAGTCTCTGTTCAGCAGCTGTGCACTTGAAGGAAGGCGAGTATTTTCTTTCGATTTCGTATTCTTCTGTGTCCTGTGAGAAATCCGGTGGCATTTCGGAAGAGTTTTTTTTTTTATTAAAAGGAAATGTTAGTGAGGACCGAAATCACCGACTTCCTTTGTTGTAACTGTTCGTATAGTAGATACAGTCTTAGTAACAAACACTAGCCTAAAGTCTCATTCACATCTGGTTTTTAGCTAAAAACCATCTCTGAAACCCTTGTTCCACACACCGTGGGATGAAAACGGGTATTTGCACATTGTTGTTAAACTCCGTGTTAAAATCATTGTTGCCTGAAAACGCAACTATTGTGTTTTGATGCTGTGTCGGATACGTTGAAAAACTAAAAACAACGCACGCGATTTTGGGGGTAAAAGAGAAAACAAAGATTTGAACTAGATGACATATGAATTCAACCAAGAACAAAGAATCACAAGAACCTCCGTCTCCCCATGTAATACGACCATGTGGAGTCGAATATAATCTGATACCCCACCCGATGCAACCAGTGTACAACAGACGGTTATGTTATGGAGACGTCTTTCACTAACTTTATTCCATTTCTTCCATCTCACCCGCTTCATTATTCCCACATTTATTTTAAATTGAATTTCCCGCTAAAACAAGTAGTCCACAGAAGAAGCTCAAGCCGCGGTGGTGATTCATACTCCGAGCGATGAATCACCACCAGCAACACAGTTATTTCCGGGAGCTCGAGGTGAAACGATATACTTTCACGGTATTTATATGTATCGCTATTCCAACTTTTTGTCTAGGCTAGATTACGAATTAAATGAAATGTGTTTAATTATGGGCTAAACCTATCACGGTTAGGCTGGTCGTAGGATCTGGTCATGGTTTGGCGTCCGAGGAATAATGAGTTGAATGATTAGGGCTATAGGAATTGGGCTTAAACCGGGAAAGCACGAATCGCGCGACTCCCCCAAGACCAACGTTGTAATAATGGTGCCAGATGTGCCCTTTCCCCAAGTTTAATTACCCTTTTCCTACCCCTTTTCAGGCATAATTTCCCCCTATTTTCTATTTATTTATTTTCTAGGATTTTGAGAGCTCTGTTGCCATGATATTCATGTCCTGTCTACACCTCTTATATTCCCTAATTCTCCCCCAATTCCCAGTCTTATTTTTGCTTAATTATCTCTCTTAAATAATTAAAATATTTTCTGCAAAATTTCTCTTGATTGCATTCGTTGTCTGCATTCCGCATCGTTAGATCAGTAGCCGTGGCTATTCCATGCCCCGAGGATAGGCGCTTGTCTTGACGTAGTTAGTCGCATAGTAATTATCAGTTTTGTGGATGCGCGGCGCTGGTGGGCGTTTGCTCAGGACGATTTTCGCTGGTTCTGCGTAGGGAATGCAGATGGCGCAGGATATTCGACGGAACGTTGCGTGTTGGGTCGGAACTTCTTGTTTATGATTGGTTAATTTTGAAAACGTTAATGAGTGACCGGTAGCTTGTTAGTTTTGATTATAATTTATATTATTGGGAGAAAAATGTAACAATTAGAGGATAATAGGCCTCGTATTTAGTATTTTGTTTTTGTTGTTGTGAGTAGCATAGGATTTTGGTAGCGGTTAGATAAATTGTTCTAGTAGAATAGTAGTTGTCTCATTAGCCCGTGTAGCCCCCTTTTTATCCCTAGTGGCCTTCAACGTCCGATTGTGTCTCCCCTCCCCTTGGTATGAATGGCGCGCCAGTATTAGTATGAAGAAGTGAATGAAGCCCCCTCTCCCCATGTCACTGTCCCTGAATTAATATCACGTTGAAGCGCACTTGTTTCCCTTCCCCTCCTTAGTAGTATACAATATGAGTATCCCTTGATAGTGTAGGCCTAGCGTTAGCGAGTAGAAGTACAGTGGATCTAGACTAGTAGAAATGTAGTCAGTTGGGTAGTTATTAGCCTTTGTGTCGTGTAGGTCTTTTCTCCCAATAGTACTAATTTAGAAAATTATGTTCCCTTCAGTAATATTTAAGAGAATTTCATACCCCCCCCCCCGTGAATTTTTATAGAAAATTTAACCTATGTTTTTTTTTCTCTTTGTTTGGTTATAAGATGAAATGGATTAGACAACAAATTTTTTTTCCCCTTCTTTTTCTTTAGTTATGTAACAAATATTATTCCTCGTGTACGTTGAGCTGTGGCCGGATGTGAGACCAGTCTGACCTATTCGCATCATTTGGATTTGAGAACCAAATCCTTATTTATTAGTGTTTTGGTATTTGTATGCAGTGTAATTTTTTTTTTCTCCGTGTGAGATGAACCCGAATAACCCTTTCCTCCCGATTTGGAGTGTTCGGTCCTCCAATCCATTCGTATATAGTCCGGTGGATATACAAGACGCATCGGTTCTTTATGATTTTTCGAGGAGTGTTTCTGGAAGTGAAACTTCCAGGGCTGCTTCCTCTATGACATTGTTGGATGGTAACGGCATGGCACACGCTGGAATGATTAATGTGTTATTTGGGCCACCGGCGCCAGATCCGCCTGCAGCCCCTGATTTCAGACCGACTACGGCGTTTAATTTCAGAAACCCTTGGTCGTCACAAGGTGCCGCGGGTGGTGTATTTTCCAGTAATTACTGGAATCAACCCTTTTGTGACAATCCGATATCCCCTTTACCTAACCCGACCCCCCTGATTGACATCCCAGCTCCGACCTCGAATAGGCCTTCTGCCTTTGTATCCATGCCCAGAGTCGCCAGCTTTGATCCTACCAGATTTTACCCTACCCAGTACCCACAAGCCCAGACTTTCGACTGGAATGCCCAGCCCAGTGGTGGTGTGCATAACTTTAACTCTCAACCCGCTCGGTCACTTCCGACTCAGCATCCCCAAGTTTCACCACGCCCCCCTCCTCCTGTCCCCCCACGAAGACTATCCCCACCACACTATCCCGCACCCGTTTTCCAGCCACAGGTATCGGCTGATGATCATTTAACACGAGTTCGACTCCGCTTAGAGGTATCCAAAGAGATCCCAATGTTTGATGGTGAGTCAGACCCAGTTTCATGGCTGGAGCAAGCAAAAGCAAAGTTTAATTTTGCGGATATTGTGTCATGGCAAGAGCAGCTGCTTATACTGCAGAGCCGCTTGTTGCCACCTATGGTAGCTTGGTGCCGAACGCTACCTACTTCGTCAAAGGTCACATTTGAAGCTTTCGAGTTGGCATTAAGGGCACGTTGCGCGGGTCGCGAATCCGACCTACGGCTGGCGGAAGAACGCATAATATACGCACCGGATTTGATGTCACCGGACAGCTACGGGCAGCTTATTCAAAAGAGTGTCGATATTAAGTACGGTTATTCGGCAAGTGATACTTTAAAACCCGAGGTTATGAGAGTGTATATTTCCGAGTTCGTACGCGGCCTACCAATTCCATATTACGATGATTTTCAAAAGGCAAACCCCTTGTCGCTTTCGGAATGTATCGAAATTCTTCGAAGAGCGCGAACGCAAAGAGCTAAGCGTGAGCTCCACGATATGGCGATGCAAGAAGGGCATCATAAAGTTCACTCGCTGCGATCTTCAGATACGACGAACCCCTCCGCCCACCCTACTAACGCGAACACGAGTACCTATCGCGCTCCAGACCACCCTACGAACAATCCGAATACCGGCGGCTATCGCGCTCCATATAGACCCTCAAATCCGCAACAGTATGGCTCAAATGGCGGATATCGACCTCGGCGACCGACTTACGACGACCGTACTCTTCAGGGCAGTAATCCGCCAGTATGCCGATATTGCCTTCGCCTTGGTCACTACGAACGGTGGTGCCCCGATAAAGCACAAAATATTCCGCGTTACGTACAGCCTTTAAACCAGGAAGGTCACCGCCTCTCGGGGGTGGAACAGGTGACCCCAAATATTGTAAGCCCTCCGACGAGTCAAGAAAATGCGAGAGTCCTACGGTAGATACACCCGCGTTGAGTCCATGTTTAGTGTGTACGTTAAGACATAGTTCAGCCCTCTCTTTTGTTAGTATTGTTTTAGGGCCACTCCAGTTATCAGCACTTTACGATACTGGGGCAGAGTGTAACCTTATTAGTGAGAGTGCATTAAAAGAGATAGAGCCTTCCTGTATTGTGTCACGACAAAGTGTTTCGATGGGAGCGTTAACGCTGTCTGGACCCTTGTCGGTTCAGGGAGCAGTAGTCCTAAGATTTAGGCTATTAGGTAAGGATTTTACAGATAAGTTTCTAGTAGTACCACGCCTGTGCTACTCCGCGCTTTTGGGTAGACCTTTCATTAGGCTATCCGGCCTGATGTTCGACCCAACTACAGACGACTTTTGGTTGAAGGATCCGGAGAATATTGTTCATAGACCACTGAGTGATTGGGATCCACCTTCAGTAAATGCCGTTACGAGTCCTCCAGTTCCTGAGAATCATCCGCTACGACTGAAGCCATTATCTAGTATTAGTTCTATTAAGCCCGGTTGTATTCGGCCTATTCAGTGCGAGGTCTTAGGGACTAGTTCTAAGGTTGAATCGTTTTTGATAGAAGTAAACCCGTCTCTTCAGAGTAGCAATATTCACATTGCTACTCAGTGCGTACCTAATACAGACGGCGTCGTTGTGATTTGGGTGGCTAATCTGTCTGATACATTAGTGAATGTCCGTGAGTCTGACTTGTCCATTCTGCATTGCGATGAGAAATTTACCGATGGTGCTCTACAAGAAATGATCGACGATTTGATTGACACATTCCAACCTTCTATAGCAACCGTTCGTTTGGGCTGGTCGGACGAAGACAAGAGTACGTTTCTATCGTACTTTAAGCTCGACCATATTAGCTCGGATATTAGGCCTGAGTTAGAGAACCTTTTATGGGAGTTCAGATGTAATTTTGCTAGGTCTGATGATGATTTAGGAGACTGTGGGTTTGTTAGACATCGCATTGAAACCGGAAGTAGCCCACCCATCAGACAGCGACCGTATCGAGTACCACCGCATCTATTACCCGAGTTGAAAGCACGTATTGAAGCAATGCTTCGTCAGGGTGTACTTGTAGAAAGTTCAAGCCCTTGGGCGTCACCGGTAACCTTGGTAAAAAAGAAAGACGGTTCGTACAGAATGGTTAACGATTACAGGAAACTAAATAAGGTCACCAAATTTGACAGCTACGCATTGCCCAGAATTGACGACATTCTCGATCGTATGAAAGGCTTCAAGGTCTTCTCGAAAATGGACCTGGTTCAAGGGTTTCTGCAGATACATGTAGAGCCGGAACACCAGGAAAAGACAGCAATCACAACCCCGTTCGGTCTGTTTGAATACCGTCGCATGGGCTTTGGTCTTTCGAATGCGCCGGCGTCATGCGAAAGAATGATTGAAACTGCGCTGCGCGACATTCTCGGAACCAATACTTTCGTCTTGTTGGATGACACAGGGATCGGGACACCTACTCATGACGAACACTTCAAGGTATTGCGTGAAGTGTTCGAAAGGTTTAAAAAACACTGCTTGAAAATAAAGCCTAATAAGTGCGAGTTTTGTGTACCGTCCCTCACGTTTTTGGGTCACGTCATTTCACAGCGCGGTATAGAACCGGACCCTGATAAGATCCGTTCGGTAAAAGATCTTCGGTATCCGCGAAATATTTCGGAACTACGGTCGAGCGTGGCACTCATGAGCTACTTCAGAAAGTTTATTCCGGGGTTTGCTCAGACTGCAAAACCACTTACAGATTTGACTCGGAAGGGTCAAGTATTCGCGTTCGGTGACCGTCAAGTTAAAGCGTTCGAAGCTTTGCGTGAATGTCTGATTTCCAAACCGATTCTGTCATACCCAGATTTTGATGGTAATGAGTTTGTCTTGACTACGGATGCGTCTTCGTTTGCGATTGGTGCCTGCTTATCGCAAGTTCAAAATGAATCTGAGTGTGTGATTTCTTATGCTAGTCGCGTTTTGAATGACACGGAACAAAAATATTCGACTACTATGAGAGAGGCGCTGGCCCTTTGGGAATTTACCAAGAAGTTTCGCCACTACTTATTACCCAAGCCTTTTACCGTCCGGACCGATCATCTACCGCTTAAGGCTCTCCCCTTTATGGATTCGCCTAATGGTAGATTGGCCCGAATATGCTTGGAACTTCAAGAGTTCGCCTTCAAAGTCGAATATAAACCAGGGAAAGAAAATTTTGTGGATGCGTTGTCTAGATTAGTTACCCCCGAGAATGATAGTCCTGTGTCTGTGAATGTCTTACGGTGTGCTGACTTGCCCGAGTATTTCACAATGAATGAATTGCGTTCTGCCCAGAACAATGATTTACTATGCATGTCTTTGTATGACCGTTTGACGAAAGGAAGCGACTTACCTCTAGCGTTTACTATGTTTGAGCGAAGCATAGAATCCTTCTGTATTGAAGAGAATGTGGTTTGCTACATATTCTCCCCGTCAACGACTTACCGTGACAGTGTGTCCGTTGTGCCTGTCATACCGGAGTCTCTAGTAGAAAAGACCCTAGAGCTATTTCACGCTTCTCCCATCTCCGGTCATCTTGGTCCTGAGAAAATGCTTCACAAGATGCGTTGTTCGGTATTCTTCAGACACATGTACACGAGAATCAAGAAGTTCGCATCCGAATGCCTTGATTGCCTACGAAGAAAGGCACCAAACCGAACTTTTGTGGCTCCTTTGGGTAGATTGCCGGAACCTTTTGGGCCAATGGACCTGTTATCCTTAGATGTAGTGGGTCCCCTACCAAGGTCCCGCAACGGTAATACGGTCATCTTGTCAGCGTGTTGCCACTTCACGAAAATGTTGTTTGCTGTGCCCTTGCCGAATCAGAAAGCAGACACAATCGCGCGTGCTCTGGTTGAAAAGATTTTCTTGCAGTATGGGGTACCAAGCCGTGTACTCACTGACTTAGGCACCAACTTTACAGCAAAGCTGTTAGCTGATGTCCATAGTCTGTTGGGTGTGAGTCACCTAACTACGTCATCTTACCATCCACAATGTAACGGCCAAGTTGAAAGGGTCCACAGGACTCTCAAGGACGTTTTGTCGCAATACGTGTCTCCTGGTCGCGATGACTGGGACGATCACCTCCCTTATGTGCTATATTGCCTTAATACAGCGCATAATGAAACGACGAAAGAGTCACCCTATTTCGCCATGTATTTACGGGATCCGGTTATTCCCCTGTCCCAAATGGTCGCGAATCGTACCGTATATGACTCGATGTCAAATTATAAGTCGGAAATCCTTGTGAGAATGAGAGCCGCACATGAATCGATCGCTTCGAAGATTACTCTAGGCAAATCGCAGAATAAGGATCGGTACGATAGGTCTCAGTCTTCCAATTATGCGCCATATGCCCCTGGCGATATGGTTTTCCTCAGAGTTCCCCCAGCGCCTGGGCTCGGTGCTAAGTTATGTAAGGAAAAGTTTGCGGGACCTTACAGAGTACTAAGATGCATGAACGACGGTTTGAATTATGAGATACAGAAGTCTGGCTCCAAGCTGGACGTCGTCCACTTTAATAGGCTAGTCAAAACTAGGCTAAAGTCTCCTTGGTGTCCAGAACCAGCTGATATTTCAGCTGCGCCAAACGATTTCTGTCAGCCAAATACGAATACGGATTCTCCCGTTCGCGCGCGGCCTAAGCCTCGCCAAAGTGTCGGATCACTCCTACCTCTGATGACACCAGAGATTATACAGAGGCTCGTGAAAGAGAGTTCACACGTGCCCATTCATGGTCAAAACGAGCACGTGTCTGTCCTACCTGAACCACCTTGTGTGCCGGTGGCTTCCACATCGTCACCTGCTAGACAGATCCGGTTCTCTGAGCCCGATCTACATCATCGCCCTCCCCAACCCCCAACAAACCCTTCTCACTTAAGTCAGACTAGCGCTACACTACCGACAAGCGAATTATGTGGTAACCAGCCGGGCGTTCCTCCCGAGCTTTCTAAAATTTTTCAGGAGCCAAACGATGTCAACGTCTCAGTCCCGGATGACCTGACAGTGGACTTTAATCTCATCCCTGGTGTCACCGAAAGAGAAGCCGCATCTACGGCGGTGGCGTTGCAGACGACTGACAGTACCATCAGTCGGCCGTCTAGCCGCAGTCTCAGTATCAGCGACGGATCAGTATCCAACTTATCAGACGTCACACCTATTGAATCCTCTCGAGAGACTGCTTACCTTACTCTCCCTGCAACGTTTGCATCTGCGGCCCAAGTTATACCTGCGCACACCACGCCTGATATAACAGTACCATCCACCTCTGCCGCTATTTCAACTTCCACTTCTACTGCCGTGATGGAGAATATGCCACCGCCAACTACACCGACCACATGCCCTTGGCCGATTTCCAAGCCAACACCCCTAACTCCATTCCCGACTGACCTTAGAAGCAAGCGAACATTGTTGCGGGTCAACAAGAAGGTCAACTCCGGTTTCTATCAGTTGACCTACCTAACGGACGAGCGGTATAGCTCTAGTACTACAGTTACCACTGACGAGCCCCCTAACCTTGAATTTGACTTTGACTTCGGCTCCTTACCCGAACCGCCCAGGCCACTACCAAATCCGCACCACTTAAGCAATGTGCCAGCGACTAGTGAGCCACCGACCATAACGGAAATAACCGGTGAAATAACTCACAACGATACCGGATCCACACTGGAGAATAACGAACAATCTGGAAATCCATCTTCTGATATTGTCGACGAGCATACAGATGGTAATGAAAGTGACTCAGTGCCAGGCGTCAGAAGATCGGTCAGATATAGGCGAATGCCAGACCGCTATCAGAGCGTTGACTTTCGTAATAGGCGAGGACGCCTTTCCTCTGCAGAACCGCTGTCAACTGACACGGATCATTTACCGTAACATGACTTTCGAAATTTGCAGCTTCGTAAAGTAAGCTAAACCAGAAAGACTGTTGTAAATTATTAATGTGCCATCCACGCTAAAGCGTTTAGTTGCATTTTTTTTCGGTTTCGTGCTTAGTGTATTTATATGTTTCTCCTGAGAAGGTGAGCTCACGATCTACTGAAACCCTGCTCACCCCTTGCCTCAGTGTTTGTTTTCCCTCAGTAATTTCTCTCTAAGAATTTAAAAAATCTATTCAATTCAAATTATTTTTAATTTGTGTTTATTTTTTAGCTCTTCTGTGGACAACTTTCTCTGACCTTTATTTCCATTCGAATTATTACTTTTTTTTATCCAAGACGCTCCATATATCACTTTACGCCGATGGCGAGTGAAATCCAGGCATACAATTATCCCCCCCCCCCATTTGTTCGGTCGCTTCCGGTTATAAGAAAATGATTAAATAATAAGTTGATAGATTGATGATTTTGTTCAAATTCTGGGGAACAAGGGTTAAAAAAAAAAAAAAAAAAAAAAAAAAAAAAAAAAAAAAAAAAAAAAAAAAATGGTACACACAAAAATAACTAAATGAACCCCAGATAAACTAAGGTCCTGTGATGGCTGGGAGTGCAGAGATATCAGACATGTCTCTGTTTCTCATTTTAAGCACTTCTGTAACCCTGAATGGGAGCCGGGGCCGAGAATATCTGCGTGGTATACAGTTGATGGATTGCACGTCTCCAAGTTACTGGGAGAGGTAACGCCCTCTTGAGGTGTAGCGGTAGCGAGCTTGGGTTGGAAACCAAGGACCTGAGAAGCTCCCAGTCTGCATCACTTGGGGTAACGCCCTTCTGTAACCTACGTGGAAGTCGAACCGCAGGATATCCCGAATGAAATCATCTGGCGTTAGGAAAATAACCCGATGCTGAACTTAATCATCAATGTCAAAAAAAAAAAAAAAAAAAAAAAAAAAAAAAAAAAATTATTTCCTATTACTGATAAATTTTATGCCCTGGATTCCACTCTACCCAAAGGGGGGAGGTGTGTTATGGAGACGTCTTTCACTAACTTTATTCCATTTCTTCCATCTCACCCGCTTCATTATTCCCACATTTATTTTAAATTGAATTTCCCGCTAAAACAAGTAGTCCACAGAAGAAGCTCAAGCCGCGGTGGTGATTCATACTCCGAGCGATGAATCACCACCAGCAACACAGTTATTTCCGGGAGCTCGAGGTGAAACGATATACTTTCACGGTATTTATATGTATCGCTATTCCAACTTTTTGTCTAGGCTAGATTACGAATTAAATGAAATGTGTTTAATTATGGGCTAAACCTATCACGGTTAGGCTGGTCGTAGGATCTGGTCATGGTTTGGCGTCCGAGGAATAATGAGTTGAATGATTAGGGCTATAGGAATTGGGCTTAAACCGGGAAAGCACGAATCGCGCGACTCCCCCAAGACCAACGTTGTAATAGTTAGTTTAGTTGAAGCAAAAGCTGAAGTATATAGTAGGATGAAAAAGTCCAGGCTTTGTATGGACTTCGTTATCTCCCCTTTCTCATTTTAACAGACGTTGATTTTATTTCAAGCGAAAGCTGAAGATTTGGGTAGATGAAAAAGTCCATGTTTGGTACGGATTTTATCATCTCCTAGCATTTCTTTGCGATATAACAGTCAGTCACTCATTTGATTCCCATATGACCGTTGTCGTCCAGGAGCCACGATGTTTCGCAGTAGCAGTAATATCATTAACTGTCTCCCCTCCCTTTGTCTATGGTTAAAGGACCCATCTTTCTTATTCTGCTTTTTATAATATATCTAGCTCCCATAAAGAATTATAAGCTTCTAAAATCCCCACCTTTCTCCATTGTTTCGTTTTGTCGCCTACGAAATTTTAGCGCTTTTTTGGCCTTGCCGAGTTTTGCCCGTCACACAACGAAACGTTTGCCGGGATCATCAACGTCTGCTGACAACGCTTTCACAGATAAGGATCTGAGAAGCTTTTGTTTATTATTTCTTTTATTTGCTTAGTTTTCACGCTTTTGAACTACGGCGCGATCAGTTTTCAAATGTTTTGCGCCCAGCCGCCGCGTCGGAGAGCAGGAAGACTGGAGATAGTCGACAGGCGCTGACGAGAAAATCGTTAATTTCAGGTGGAAAGTAATGGTTTTTTCGAAAATGTTTTTTTCTGATCCATTTTACAGGGAAAATATTATTTCTAGTAAGAGTTGTGCTTTAAGTCAGTCTCTGATTTCCTCACTCTTTGGCTAAGGTTAAGTTAACCTCTTTTCTAGAATGCCGGAGACGATCACTTGGAAGACATTCCTCCTCCGCCATCTATTTACCAAATGAACAATCACGAACTTGACGGTGGTCTGAAGAATGCGGTTAATTCCAAACATTCTCGTCAGGTAAGGTTACTGTTCTTGTTATAGAAAGCAGCGAGGGGCTACCCACTCCCCGGCAACTGCTGTACACCCTTTCCCGGCACCGGCCGAAATAGACGGTTCTGGCACCGGTATCGACAATAAATTAGTCGATTCATCTTTCAAACTCTTCTGGAAATGCTTATTTTGATGTTTTAACACGTGACAACTGGTGCCGGCTTGTTTCAGCCAGTGCCGGCACCGACCGAGCGTTGCGGCACCGGGCACTTGCTGTACACTAAAATCGAGAGTGGACAACCCCTCGGAAAGCAGTTGATTGACATTGTGGAAAATCGGAGAGAAACCATTGTCAGTTGATAGGAACAATTATTGTGAGCACAACTGTACCTTTCTTTCTGCAAAGTTCCAAGACCATCATACATCATTCACAGGCAACAGAAACCGAAATAACCCTTTAGCTCATCTGGTTCATCCCTTTTCCGGCTAATTAATTATTCAGCGGGTTCGATAGCATTCGATGAGCTTAATGTGCTTAAAGGACACCTGAATGAAGAGCACCAAGTATCATCCCTATCTGTGTGACTTCCGTTAACATTGCCTGCAGAAAACCCAATCCAAATACGAAATAGTGTTTCCAAGCTATGATTTTTGCTCCATTTTGCATCTGTCCTTATTTCAGTACCGAACAATTTTAGAAACGAACAAATGTCTCCGATCAACCCTTTTCTAGAATATTTTTTAACCATTTAAGCCCAAACGTATATCTAGAAGAAATTCAATACGATCCGGCCGGCGCTGTACAAGATTTGAATGAATTGCGCTTTTTGTCTTGGAGTCTGCATGTGCAAACCCCCAGAAACGAACATCCCTATTTTGAAAACGTCATGCTCAGGAGAAGAATGCTCTCCGTGGCCATGTCTGTAAATGCATTCTCCATCGTGTGTTCAAGGATGGTTTCATTGTTCAGGTGTCCTTTAAAGACACACAGTTTGACAAGATGTCGAACGCAAAAACTCGCCTGCGAAACCCGCTTCATATGACAATTTTTCCATTTGTACATTAATAATAGTTGCGTTTTTGCAGATACCATGCTATCTAGGTTATAAGAGTTCTAAGATTGTTTTTGGGATCCCAAAACGTTAGTGACGGATACCTATGACATCGCAAAAGTTGTCCGTCTGTCTGTCCGTCTGTCCGTCTGTTAGCACGATAACTCTCGAAGGGATTGAGATATTTTGATGAAACTTGGTGGGAGGATCCTTCGGGTCAAAGTACAAGTCAAGTTCGAAGATGGGCTCTGTAGCTCTATGTTTGAGGGTGTGGGAGGGGTTTCAAATTAAGGGGCAAAAAAAATATTTTTTTAAAGCTGTTTAGATAGTGGATTTAGGGGTAAGGAGACACGCTGAATCCGAATATGAAAGTTATTTTCTCGCCGGACAAGTAGTTCGCCCGGAATCCGGCCAAAACAGGAAAGTTTGTTAAAAGTAAAATTTTTATTTGAAGATGATTAGATGTTTGATTTAGGGGTAAGAAGACATGCTGAATACGATGGTGAAAACCATTTTCTTGCCAGACAAATAGTTCGTCCGGAATCCGGCCAAATCCGGAAAATTTGTTAAAAGCAAAATTTGTATTTGAAGTTGATTAGATGATAGATTTAAGGGTAAGAAAAAACGCTGAATTTATATATGACAATCATTTTTTAACCGGACATATAGTTCGTCCGGTATCCGGTTGAAACCGGATTTTTTTTTTAGAAGTTAAAGTTTTATTTGAAGTTGATTAGATGTTCTTTATAGGGATAAGGAGATACGCTGAACTCGTTTCTGAACTATCTTTTGTTTTTGCTGGGCAAGTAGTTTGCTCGGAATTCCGCCGAAACCGGAAATTTGGCAGAAGTACACCAGGAAGTTTTGATCAGTATCGTCAAAACAGATATGGCTTATACAGGTATATCTGAACTTGGTTTTCTCAGATGATTAGCCTGGCGAAGACTGGATTTGGCGAAGACAAGACGTAGTTAATATTAAATTTTTGGGATCCCATCGAAAACTTTGGTCTTGTTGTAAGAGTGATACCCAACCACCGGATCGAATCTACATGAGGGATAGAGAAGTCTTGAGAACTTAGAGGTCTAGTAGAGGAGGGAACATTGAAAGAAAGAACTCACATTTATCAACATTAAACGAATGACCGTAAAAGAAGAAGAAACTTTATGAACCATCCGCGATAGACTGTGTTTAGACCGACTAATTAGAAGAATGTCATCAGCATAAGCATTGCTGTAGGAAATATCACTCAAACAACATAACACATAGAAGAAATATTCTCAAGAATACCAGAAATACAAGATTTGAAAATACTAGGAGATAACACTCCACCCTGCCGTACGCGACGAACAAGGACATTAGAAGATGAAAGGGCATCATTAGTTCTCTCTCAATAGGGGAGGGGATGTGCTTTGGAAATCATTTTCGTTGTTCGCTGTAGGATTCTAGTCAGTCGACGGGGCGAGCACCAAGTATCATCCCTATCTGTATGACTTCCGTTAACATTGCCTGCAGAAAACCCAATCCAAATACGAAATAGTGTTTCCAAGCTATGATTTTTGCTCCATTTTGCATCTTCATCTCATTCAGTAGGCTACCGAACAATTTTAGAAATGAACAAATGTCTCGAATCAACCCTTCTTCTGGAATATTTTCAACCAGTTAAGCCCAAACGTATATCTAGAAGAAATTCCAATACGATCCGGCCAGCGCTGTACAAGATTTGAATGAATTGCGCTTTTTGTCTTGGAGTCTGCATGTGCAAACCTCCAGAAACGAACATCCCTATTTTGAAAACGTCACGCTTAGGAGAAGAATGCTTTCCGTGGCCATGTCTGTAAATGCATTCTCCATGGTGTGTTCAAGTATGGTTTCATTGTTCAGGTGTCCTTTAAAGACAATATCAAGTATTTAGTTGTTATTCTTTTTCTTACATCCAGACACCTGCTAAAGATTTATCTTTGATTCTCTTTCTGGAAGCTAATAATATTTCTGAATTGCGCCACTAGATCATGCCACGGTCTTTCGGGGGCCTTTCAAAAGATTACAAACCTGTCCCGTCTGTTTTCAGCCTCAGTAGGCTGAGCTTTTAAAGTAGGGTTCGCTCCCCCCCCCCCCCGAAGGAAAACTATTATAGATTTGTATCTCTCTCGGAAGTGCGTCCCAGTCTAGCTCGATGTGGTTTCCAGTTCGCTAACATCTGGGATCCTTAGGAAAGCAAGGGGAGGAGATTTTTGTAGCGATTTCCACGAAGTTTATTTTGACTGAAGGTGATTATGTTATCTGTGTGATAGAAATCGTGGCAGAGAAACTTGGTTCAAGGTCCGTTCTGGAATTTTTCAGCTTGATAAGGGGGGCAGTATGGCAAGAGGGATAGCGGAATTCCTCGGAATTCTTGTCGTTGATTTATCTTTCAGATCAAGGGGTTACGTACTCTCAGGAATGGACCGGACAAAAGGATAATCAGGGACACGGATTCGAGATAGGCTTTTGATTTGATTTGACACCAACATTTTTCGATGGGTCGGATTTTTACGAACAAACTGTTTGTTACCTTTGTTTTCTTCATAATCCTCACGGTAGCCAACGTTATCCACAAAGTACTTGAAAATAATTCACAAGCAAGGTCGCCGTTGCTCATTTACTATTCACTGGTATCCCGTCGAAGGTCAAAAGAGTTACTAAACCTTCGAGAAGATCGAGTGGCGTGTAAGAGGATTAAAAACAACTAAGTATATCGGAAGAGGAAATCGTCGGCCAGTTTGTCATTTTTTGGTCTCGAACGCTGAATATTATTTAGCCCAGTTTCAGAATCTTCAAGAAATCATTCTAACGAATTTAGTGTGATTTACGGCGTCTGTTTGTTGTGATCTAGTTAACATCCTTTGGGAAAACAAAATACTAAAAGAAATCTATAAAGCTAATAATTAGTTTGATTTTTCTATACATTTTCCAAATACCTACTTAAATAAAAACATTTTGTTAGATTCATTCTTCCGCTTCCGACCCGCGCCACTAGATGACCCAGCGGTCGGATCGAGTCGTGGCTTCATCTTGGGTCGTGGGTCTAAGACGTTGCAAGTTCTAGAATGCTTACGATGCAACTCCTTTATAGAGGCATTGGATTTGCTCACGAATTCGAGTATTTTCATTTGGTATTTTTAAGTCCTCGACCTAAAGGGCGGTGGGGGAACGTTCGCGACTCTTCGGAGATGTTATAGGGATCGTAGTCTTTCGTATGAAATACATCGTTCCCTTTACAATTTATTATATTCTTGATTGGGTATAATAACATCGGATAACATCAGCACTTCGACTTCACATGATAATTTCCTAATCTGACCCACTTGGTTCTGAATTGGGTTTTCTGTTTATAATCTTGTTCTCGACACAGCCTAGATGCAACTGTCTTATTTAGACCACATATTCTTACCAATCTCAAATACATTATCTGGCCTAGGGAGAGAATAGTTCAAAACGAAATCTCGCATTCTATTGATCGGCTATGATTCGGAGATGCCGTAAACCGACCAATAGAATAAGAGATTTCAATTTTTTGGTAAAAGATTAAAACCCTCAAAATCTCCTTTCTGATTACACTTCTCTGGATGAAACCTGTAATACTGAGATTAATTAATCAAGAACCGTAGCATCGTTTTGAATTACTTATACCCTCAGAATGGTTACCAAACGCCGATAATTTTGTCTCGAAGTTCAAAATCGTATGCCTCGCAATGCTAAATTCTTTGATTGTCCCGAGGCCCGAGGGGATACCAACTGTTCGGGAACACGTCTGGAACAGTCGGGTACGCTCAATTGTAGGGCACACTGTACCCAGGGCCGTATCCAGAGGGGATGGGTTAGGGGGTTCAAACTCCCTCCGAAACATGCAAAAATAATCATTTTTTGTAGACTGTAACTCTGACCTGTATCTTTTTAGTACTTTTTTGCTATGGAATAGGTCCCACACGCAGGGAAAACCCCCTCCGAATTAAATTCCTGGATACGGACCTGACTGTACCCCAATTTTTACGATAATGACGACTTCGATAGCACAGTCTTTACCCTAATTGTTTCCCCCTTGGATTGTCCTTTTTCTGTTTTTGTCGGGTTAACTGCAATCTCCCTATTTCTTTGTGGGTTAGCCCCCACATCCGAACTAGGCGGTGCGTCCGTAGACCCAAACACGGGCCTGTCATTTATGCGAGGGATCAATTCGGAGCAGCGTTTCCAGTCGTACTTAATCCGTTAGGAGCGCTCAGTTGGAAAATAGCGAATTGTGGAAAGAAAATTATGCACTCTATCTCCTGAATAGCTTGTGTTCTACTTGCTAGCGTTAGATCGTCAATCATGCAAATAACACATTACACAATTAATTATTCAATAGACCTTTCCCATTTACCATACCTACAACTTAAAAGTATCGTTTAACTTGACAGGAGTTGCGTTTTTGCAGATACCGTGGTATCTGTTACCGCGGTAACTGGATCTGTAATTAGTCGTTTTTGCAGTTACCGTGGTATCTGATACACGGTTGCTCTGCAAAAACGACTATTACCGAAATTGCACTCGAAGTCATCCCAAAACAAAAACTGATATTCAGTTACATCACTAAGTGCTAAACTTCTTTCTCATCAGTTCGACAAAATTTGATGAAAGTAAGATTACTTTTCAGATATCACGATAACTTGCCAGGTATTACGATAACTGCAAAAACCGCCTTTTGACCGTAGTATCAGATACCACTGTAACTGCGAAAACGACTTAAGACCATGGTATCTGCAAAACGCAACTGAGGATTAAAATGTTGGGTGATATTGAATACAAAAGATTTCAGAAAACGATCAGTCGAGTTTGTGGGTGGTTGTACTAGTCTTTGGGAAGCTAGGGTCTCAACACCGGGTAAAATCGCTTCCGCTTCCCTTCTCTTTGGGATTGTTGCCAACCTGTTGCTTCTCATTATTTCATTCCACTTCCCTCCTTTTCACTTGCTTCCTCTGGATAAACACAAAAATGTTTTGCGCAGTAGTGTGTTTACCGCCCGGCACACCAATTTGCTTCCATGCAAAATATGCATCTTTGCGCATTATTCATTCCACTCACGCTGCTTGAACTAAGGAATGAATATCGATTTCGCCCTCTCTCTGTTTGGGAAGTTTTCCTCTCGGCTGTTGGAGTGTTACACCTGGATTCCTTTTGAAATCAGTTATAAGACAGGTTTGCTCGCTCAAACAAGTTCAAGGAAGTGGATAATACGGAAGTTCGGGATTCTAGTGAGAGTTGGGAATGTGCAGGATCTTTGTATTGTAGAGGCAGTTCGAGGAGTTGGAAGGATCTGCGAAATTTGTTGTACGAATCGACTCTTATACGACTAGTCGGATTTTTCTGAAATAAGAAACGTCATCCCTTGTTGTGAACTATAGTGGTAGGCAAGGATCTTCCAACGCGATAAACTGAGTGTGCACAGTTTTCTTTTTTGGCGGATTGTTAATGAAGTTGTTGTACCGATTTGTGCGAGGTCGAATTCTTTTCCGCAAAACCAGGTCTGAAGAGTACACAAAGATCACGTAGGTTGACCTCAGCTTATTTTGAGATTCTTTCACTTGAAGAAGTTCCAACCTGTATATCTTCTTCTTGATGTGAGCTTTCGTGGCTTTGGATTAAGAATCAAGAGTAAATAATAAATAATTATTTCGTTTCCGACCTGTTACATAAAAAGAGAAGACAACACCGAAGAAGAAAGAAACAATTACACTATGACAACATTATCTGTCTACATCGACTAACCTATCGCCAAAGAATTCGCTTCCATTCGTTTTCGTGTTATTATTGAAACGCTCGTTTAGTTTGCTAGTCCCGGTTATATTTCTTTTACGGTTCAGAGCGGGAGGCGAAGTAGGTTTTTGGAGAAACGAAAACCTACGTAATGAATTTGTTTTTTGTCTGTACTGGCTAGCATTCGCCAGAAAGCTGGTGCAAAGCCACCGATTCAAAAAAAAAAAAAATCTTAATATTACCATCTAGATCGTAGAGGCCTTGTTTTGAATATCGACGGAAGTTTTTCAGACAATTATGAACTGATATTTTTACCGGAGACGTAATTTGAGTCGTAAAACGTCAAAATTAGCCTTTTACCAGCTTCAAGCGGATTAGTCTCTGTATGTCCTCCTCCGTCTATTATCATAGTATCCACCGCACAAAGATCCGTAAGTTAATGAACAAAAAAAAAAGCTTTCACGTTTTGAATTGAAGGGTAAGGCGAAACTCGTCGGCCTGGAGGTTCGTACCTTTTTTCTCCTGGACGAATATAGTTAAACTCAAAAAAGAGTTTTAGTTAAATATTGATGATGGTGATGATATTCCGAGTACTAATAGGAACTAAACCGCATAGTGGCTGTGGACTGGAATACTTTTATATTTTGCAACTTTTTGCGCATAGTGGCTGTGGACTGGAATTTTTAAATTTTCGGTAAAATATCACTCCATGGGGTAATCCAGTGAATCACGCTACAGAGATCCGTAGTTCCTACGCTTACCACGCTCCCGAGTAAATAGTAACTAATACTTACGAATGTTAGAAGAGTGGAACACGCTCAAGGTGTCACTCCCCGTCTCACTTCCAGTCTGGAAAGCCAGAATCAACAGCTCGTCCAATAATCCTTTCTAGAATCCGGAACTGGGAATACGTGACCTAAGGCGATATCCTGGGGAGTGTTTTGGAGCCGGAGGTTCAGTGTTTGTTCGCTGTGTTTTGAAGAAGGTGACGCTAGAATTCCGGCATGCTGTGAAGAGGTCAGCCGGCAGCCTGTCAACTTAGTTGATGTGGCCGAAAAGAAAATGAAATTTGATGGAGTGAATAGTTGGAGACGGTGATGACGTTTCACTCACCAGTTCAGGGACGTAATAATCCGCGTCGTTTTGAGTTTGAGGGTGATTCGTTGACTGATTTTTAATTCTGTTGACTCCTCTGAAAGAGAAAAATAAAAGAGAAGATACAAGGACGGGAAACGGGGAAACGCCAAGTTAGCAAGAAAAAACAATGATTACTTGAGTTAAACAAGCGCGCCCTATTGGGAGGTCTCGCATGAATGGATAGCGGAAAACTTGGACAGTATTCGATCGTCTTACTCTTGCTCTTAGAAAGTGACGGAACATCGCATTTGAAAGTTGTGGTAGCAGTTCGCGAATATTGATGCCGATGTTGTAAAAAGTGGCCGATCGGAAGTGTTTTCTTCCACGAGTATGCTACAAACCTCAACAACCGCAGAGACGAGCAGAAGTTGAATCCGAATCTCCGTTTCCGGTCTTGGGCAGGAATCCGGAGTTCAAGTTGTGGAAGGAGACTTGGACAAATCCGAATTTTCATTCGGGTTTTGAACTGGAATTTGCTTGACAGTGTTGGCTGTGACTAACCTTAGAAAACAAGTTTCCTTGCCCTGTGGTTAATTTATCTTTGGACTAAATTCCGGCCGCCAAATCCGGTTGCGGAAGCGGATCGCAGGGACGATCAGAATCCGAATTTTCGTTTGGGTTTTGAACCAGAATCTGAGTCGGAAGTGTTTGCTGTGACTTTTAAAGATCTTATGTTGAGGCACTGTGAGGCAAAGCATTAGCTAGACAGGGACAATATTTTTGCTTGGTCTACATCATGTTGATCATAATGGGCAACATCTGCTCAGAAATTTGCGGAATACCCCATGAAAAGATGGTGCGATTTGATCCTGTCGTACAAAGATTGTCATACACCGTATCGTGCACGCCGTCGACCCCTGGAACATATTATGGGAGCTTTTATGCAAAGGTATGTAATCGTAGGAAAAAAGGATTACTGTACACGTAATGCCTTGAAAACACAATCAGGGTCGGGTGCTCCCGGTTTGGAATTCCTGCCCGATTCTCGGCACCATGATCACTTCCATATAGAAAAGTTGATTTTTTTTTTTGACTTGGTGATGAAAGTGCAGGAAATCCGGCCGGGAAATCAGGATCGTGTGTTCGCACCACAAGATGGTGCCTTATTTGTAATCTAGTTGTGCTGGCCATGATCTGACCGGGTTTGAACGCGACTGTCAGTCCACACTGAGCACAGGTCTGAAAGTCAGCATTGGCAGGGACCCATAAAGTTCCTTTACAGGGGGCTTGTCAGTAAGAGATTTTTGATGCTATGCTGACCGCACGGAAGATAGTTCGAGAAATACCCACGGTCCAATCATGTCCAAGACCAGATAGACAAAATTTGGGATTGGCTGCTGGCGCCTTGAGGGAGGAGTCTCTTTGGTGCGCACGTCCAATGAGGCAAACAAGAATGCAGATTCGATCCAAGTGGGATTTTTGGAAAGTAGGACTGGTTCGGTCAACATAGCAACATAGAAGCATAGGAAATGACGAGCCCCCTGTAAAGGAAATTTATGGGTCCCTGGCACTGGCAAGGACAGTGTTCTGGCTTGAAGGCCCCATACAGTTTTGTTTCATTCCCAATCATGGAGTAAACACATATGCCATCTAGGCAATAAGTTCGGATTATTGCTGTTAGATGGCGTGTGTGTCTTAACGTCTTTGTGCTAGTAACCTCGATTAGGCTGATCCGTCATCAGCATTATCACGTCGGATAGCCATGATTCATCATCTTAATTTTACCATCTTTTGAGAAAGGAGATTTTTGTACATACTACTGAGAAGTATACGTTTATTTATTTGAGAGAGAAAGAGAAGACTGCGTCTGAGCCCTAGGCTACCTATCCCTATCCCCTGTTTGCTGATTGGTTTTAAGAGTGGAAAATAAGTTCAGGCCCGCCGGTCTACAGAAGATTTCAACGCTATCCACAGGGTCCCAGCGACCCTATTCAAGACCTAGCCTTAAGCACCATCCTCGAAACCACACCAGACAGTCAATCAGTAATATATTTTCAGCGGTCTAGGCAGAATAAAAACCTTTATGTTATTTCAATTTCTGTATCAAGTGATTAAACGTGAAAACTTACGTTTCGTTTCTGTAATCGACTACGTTATGTCGACACCTGCAATGGACACATTCAGACCGATTCAGACTGGCTTAAACGAATCATTTGTCTTCTCCGTCTTTCATTGATTTTGTCGAATTCAGCTTATGATATTGGTTCTTACGAACCCAGTGTCGCTCCTGGACAAGCTGGCAATCATTCTCAACAATCAAATCCATTTTCTTTACTTTGTTCTTTATCTTCTTTCGTTGCCTTACGTTACGTTTCTTAAGTTGAACAGATTTCAGTTGTGGGAGTACGTAAGATATTTATTTTTAGTTTTAAGAGACTTTAAGTTTCCTCGGATGACAGCAACGGAAAAAGTAGATGGCGCTCTTCAAGCTCTGCTTTGGAGAGATAGGAAATTTATTTGCTGTTAGTGTAAGCAAAACAAAATGTACTTTCATGAAGATACTTTTATCCATGTGAACAAAGAACATAGTCGTCAGGGTAAACCAGAAAGTGGACGAAATTGACTTAATATAAAGGAGCCGATATGTTCGTTGATTCCACTGACGATTCACGTATTGTACTGAATCACTTCGCAGCTATGTAGGGTATTTCTGCGACATTAGCTGCGTTTTGCGGATACTATGGTATCTGATACCACAACTGGTATTTTGTCGTTTTCGCGCTTACCGTGGTATCTGGTACTACGGTTGCTTCGGAGTAACGACAGTTGCCAAATTCGCGTTTTTGGTTCACTGAAGAGAAAAACTTACATCCACTCACATCACAAGGCAATATCGACATATCGGACCAGAATCAAATATCGCGTCATCGAAAACGATGTATGGACGTTATTCACTTATTTTCTAATTGTTGTAAATAATCTGACTATTCTGTATTCACTTATTTTCTATATCCGAAGCTGGAGCAATATATTTTTCGTAATTCAAATTGTTATATGATTCTAAGTTTTTAACAAAAGATGAAACAAAATGCTATATGACTTCTTTCTGTTCATAAATTTTAGCGAAACGTGAGGTATCCGACAGCGAAAAATGGTCCTTAAGTACAGATATCGATGTACCGAGCTTCGAAAGTGAAAATGTCGATATATAAAAAAAAATAGTACAAGTATCGTCCGACTGAACTTGAGCGTCGACATGGTGAGATCGGGGGGGGGGGTATGATTGATCATGACAAAGTACTACGCAGACATTACATATTTGTCTCTGTGTGCTTCATTTTCACACTTTATGCGGAAGTACATGTCTGTTGGTGTTCAGCATTCATTTGATTTTTGTTTTCGATGTTTCTGTATTTTGTTCCTGTTTGCTTCTTTTGAGAGGGAATATGGTAATAACGAGGATAGTTTTGCAGACCTAAAGAAATGCTTGCAAAATGAAACTTGCAAAAAAAAAAATATGCAATCTAGTTTGAAAATTCCTGGGATCTTGTGGTAAGATAGACCAGGATGAAAATGCCCGAACTCTACGATATGTTCAAATTTGCAGATGCCTGGCCGTTGGGTGGAGGGTAATGCCCCTATGAAATTGTAACGGGAAGGGTTGGAAGGTCTACCAGGCCTCTCCATTTCGTATCTTGAAGTGCTCTTTGATTTGGTGGCTCATTTAATCTGATCTAAACATCATTTTATTCAAAGGATAGCCAACAGCTGCAGATAGCCTACAACTACAAAAACAAAAATAAAATTAAGTGAAATGTTTTTCAGAGGTATTGTAGTATTTTAGAATTCTGTAATATTGTAAAGTCAGATGTAAAGTTGGGATAGCCCATTTGTTGTTTCTGGGCAAACGGAATGGTTCCCGAAGCTGTTGCATTTTTGCAAATATCACAAGGAAAAGTTTTGGATGAGTTAGGTTACACCTGGCGAAATGGAACAGTTCTGAAAGATACTGTTGTATTTTACATCTTGGTTAGACTGTAAATCATAATAATAACAAATATTACGTAAAGATGGAATGTTAAGCGGGTACTCCACTGGCAATCGTAAGCTGTCGGAAGCGATCGTAACCTGTCGTAAGCGGCCATTTTGGCGGTTTTCAGCCAATGAGAGCATGCCGGGTCCGGACGAGCACGGTTACGACGGACTTACGATTGCCAGTGGAGGAACCACTTTATACAAGGGATTTTTACCGGGACAAATAAACCAGTGGCAATTTGCTTCTTGTTTAATTATTGCTTCTAGTTTATTTATTACTTCTGGTTTATCTGTCACTGTAAAATCCCGTATAACATTCCATCTTTACGTGAGATGTATCCAGTCCCGTGACATGGGGATGCGAACTGCTTGGATGAGTTTGCTTTCGGCGGGGTCACTGTTCTTACGGCCTGCCTCCAGGCCCGTATCCAGGAATTTATTTCGGGGGGGGGGCATCTGGTCAGACCAAAAAGTTCAAAAAATACATAAATCAGATTTTAAAGCCTACAAAAAACGATTACATAGACATAGACATTTTTTTTTATTTCATCCAAAACATATAAATTAAACAAACAATTTACCATTAACGTCCACTTTTAAGACAAACGAATCCTGATTGTGGCCGCAATTCTAACCATCATGAATCCTCTAGATCATTCCTTCATTTCTCCCCCCTCCCCCCCAAAAAAAGACCCTTGGGGGGGGGGGGTAAAAAAATAAATAAAATTAAATAAATACCCTTTCCCTCTTATCACACTTCTTTCCTTTTTAATTTTGTGGATTTCGGGGAAGGGGCGAACCCCATAACCCCTCCCCCCCCTGGATACGGCCTTGTCTGCCTCTTTCTGACTATTGTAGCCCCTTTGTAGGTCGTTGATAGAGAAATGGCCTAGTAAGCCGAAGGTCCTGGCCTCTGGCTGAACAGCATTTTTGTTTTTCAGTTCACTACTTAAGTAATAATAATAATAATTTCTTTCTGTCTCACAATATTCCACCTTGGAAAGCGAGTGAAGTAACCAAAGCAGAAATCACACTGAATATGACTGGCAAGAACTTACTTCTTAGGATTTTCGAACAAAGGGTATACGGAAGCATTCCCTGCCTTCTCGTGGTTTCCCGTCCGGGGAGTCCCGAGGATGTGACTCCCTCTATCCTCATCCCCCTCGGCATCCTAAGGGGCCCCTAGGGAAGCAGTCATGCACAAATCCTCATATGTTGGGCATGGTGGCCCAACGTGTGGGCATGGTGCTCATACGTTGGGGCACCATGATCTGCAGGAAGGGCATGGTGCCCCCATGGAAATCAGTTCAACTGAGAATCTGAAATGGAAAAAAAACCTTTCAATAAATCAGTCACATTTAAAAACAATTTCCAAACATGGGGGTACCATGCCCTTGCTGCAGGGTATGGTGCCCCAAAGTATGAGTACCATACGTTTGGGCATGCCCAGGCGTTGGGGCACATGCATGCCCAAAAATTTAGGATTTGTGTATGACTGTAGGGAAGGGTGAATGTTCGCTTTATGGTAAAATCTAGGGGTAGTTTCGAGCAATCAGTACTTTATTCAGGCGATGGCGAACAGGATGATACAGTAGAGGTATGCTTATTTGAACACTTTTTTAACTGTTACACTACCTTGGTTTTGTTAATTGCATATAAAAAAGTAAAATGGAAAAGAAAAATTACAAACTTAATTTCAGCTAACAGCCAAGTATTTCAGGGTTATCCTAGCACAAACTCGTATTTCTTGTAACAGCCAAGTATTTCAAACTTGTAACAGCCAAGTATTTCAGGGTTATCCTAGCAAAATCTTCTTCCTCTTTTGGATGCATCCGGCGGTTCGGACCGCCATCTTCTCCATTGAAGTTGTGTTCAACATGGCAAAATTTTCAAATTAACAAAGAAAGCCAGCTGACAGTTTAGTCACTTTCAGCAGTGAATTAGCAAAATATTCAAAAAGTTCAGATGGCGTGAATGGTTATTTTAAGTATCTATAGAAAAAAAAATGCCTGGTTTAGGTTTTAGTTTTCATGGCACTTGCCCTTCGGCCAAGTGCCATATACCGATCGCAATTTCTGTTCGTCCGTCGGTCTGTCGGTCGGTCTGTCCAGGTTTTGCTAGTTCCGGCACTTCCACATAAGCTAGGACGATGAAACTTGACAGGCATATCAGGGACCCCAACTGATTAAGTTAGGAATAGCCACTTCCCCGATCCGAGCATTGTGGGGGGAGTGGAGAGGGGGAATCCGGAACCTTGAGGTATTTTTAACTTTTGAACGGTTAATCGGATCTTAAGGAAACTTTATATTTAGAAAGACCTCGTGCCTCAGACGACCCGTCTAAAATCTGGACCGGATCCGGTGACTTTGGGGGATTGGAGGGGGGTACCGGAAATCTTGGGAAACGCTATGGGTGGAGGGATCGAGATGAAACTTGGTGGAAAGAACAAGCACAAGTCCTAGATTCATCATTGACCTAACCGAACCGAATTCGGGCACTGTGGGGGAGTTGGGGGGGGGGGGGGGGCGGAATTCTGGTGATCCCGAGAGTGTGGTACTTCCTGATGTTTTAGGACGATGAAGTTTGGTCAGCATATCAAGGACTGGAAGAAACTGACTCGAAAATAGTCGTTTACATAATTTGACCACCGTGGGGGGGGTGGAGGGAGGGGAAATCCGGAATCTTGAGGTATTTATAACTTGTGAATGGGTAATCGGATGTTCATGCAACTTGATACGTGGAAAGACCTTGTGTCTCAGATGACTCAGTTAAAATCCGGACCGGATCCGTTGACTTCGGAGGGAGTCGGAGGGAGGAACCGGAAATCTTGGGAAACGCCGAGAGTGGCGGGATCGGGATGAAACTTGGTGGGAAGAGCAAGCACAGGTCCTAGATACATCATTGACATAACCGGAACGGATTCGGCCACTGTGGAGGAAGTTGGGGGGCCCGGGGGTGTCCAGAATTGCTGTGGTCCCGCGAGTTCGGTACTTCCTGACGTATTAGGACGATGCAATTTGGCTGGCATATGAGAGACTCGAACAAACCGACTTGAGAATAGTCGTCTGTATAATCCACCATCATGGGGGGAGTGTGGGAATCCGTAATCTAGTGGCGTTAATATAACTTTGTAATGGGCGATCGGATTTGAATGAAACTTGGCAGTTGGAAAGAGGTGTCATTTCTGATGATCCATGTCAAGTTCGGACCTGATCCGATACTTGTGAGGGGGGATGAAGGGGCTCACCGGAATTTTCGTGAAACACGTTTAGGGATCGAGATGGGATTTGGTGGGAAGATGGACCGGGTCCGGTCACGCAGGAAGAAAATGAAGTGGGAACCGAAAATTTGCAGATATGGTCCGATTCGACTCAAACTTGAAGGACTTGAAGATGAGATGTCAGAGATGCGGAGTTTATGTGTCCTAGTCAACTTAAGCCACAGTTGGGGGTAGTTGAAGGGGGAGTCCCAGAAATTTTGTGGCTCGCATAGGGGTCAAACGAGTGGATTGATATGGAATTCGGGTGTGAAGGTGTGGAATCATCTTCCGGAGAGAATCAGGGAGTCGGAGAACCAGTTTTTGTTTGAAAATAGATTGAAAAATTATTTTTGGATAGTTAGATAAATGTGGAAGGGTTGGTTGGGTGGGGGGGGGGTTAAAGGAAAAAAAATGTGAAAGGTTAAGACGAGAATTGTGTGTTGTCATTTGTAATGGGTGAGTGAAAGTTGTGCACTCCCGCACAGGACACGATTGTGCCCTTCTTGGGAGCGTTCTGTATGTTTTTTGTTTGTTTAAGGATTGATGAAATTAAAATGAATTGAAAATTGAATTGAATTGAAATTGAATTGAATTGAATTGAAATTGAATTGATGAAACTCGGAAAGTAGAGAGACCGTATGCCCTAAATGACAAATTTTAGGGTGCGGACCGAATCTGAGCGCGGTGTGGCGGGGGGATCAGGAGTTTCTCGGAAATTCCTCAGACTCGATTGCAACTTGAGAGCCAGTAAGAGAACATGCTTTGGATGATATGTTCATGTGTCTGAACCGGGTTCGGCCGCTGTAGGGGGGTCTTGAGGGAGGAGGTGTACCGGAAAGAGTGTAGCACTCCTAGGGATCAGACTAATGGGATGAAACATTTGCCCTATTTCATCCAACGCGATGCCGGAAACGCTCAGTCTCGAGTGAAACTAGATATCCTATTTCTAGGTCCGATCCCAGGGGGATTGATGGGGGTATTCTGTGACGTTCTGTTTCTTCGGTGACCGTTCACTGTTACCAGACGTTCACATAAGCATACCTTTACTGTACATATGATGTTTTTATACATTTTTTTTACCTTTGTGTATTCTGAATCACTGCCGCCTTCGTTTTTTTTTATGCACTGTTCTGATGTTTGCATGGCTTTCCTTTTCAGAGTCCGGAATCTTGGAAGAATGACAATGTCTTTGAAGAGGAAGAGTTGCCTATTCGAGTAAGTTCTATAGCCTTCTCCCAAATCGCTTATAACTAACCTAAGGCGTATTCTCGCCCTTCCCCGATGACTCCTCGGGGAATGGAAGGGAACGGCGAGAATAAAGGGAGTCACTCCCGCTCGGACTCCGCGTACAGAAAACAGCGAGAACACGTGGGGAATGCATTATGCAGTTGACGAAATTAGTCTGGATCCACTTTGTTTTTGGTTTTGTTTATTCTGATTGTTTTTAATTAATTTGACATTGCACCAACACAAGCAAAAATTGATTCCCCTCCGAATCTGAAAGGGAGTCCTTGTAATGATGGGGATGTTAATCGGAGAATTTCTCGTCCTTGGGACTCGCGAGAATACGGGGAGTGAGTCCCCGGACAAACAAAAACGCGGGGACTCCTCAAGTTCAGTCCTCGGGGAACGGCGAGAATACGCACTCTAATCTCGAAGACTAACTGCACCGGATCCCCGTTAAGCGACGTGTACACACAGTCCGGTTTTTGCAGTTGGATGTGAATATTTTCTTTCGCTTCGGAATTCTGACGCACCACATCAAGAACAAATAAGCCAACAGAACCTCCGTCTTTGGTCCCATGAACCGACTATGGATACCCGACAATCATTTTCTAGCCGGACATATAGTTCGTCCGGAATCCGGCTGAAACCTAAAATTTTTCATGAGTTAAATTTTTATTTGAATTTGATTAGATGTTGGATATAGGGGTGAGATACGCTGAATTCGTTTTTGAGCTTTATTTTTTCGCCTGACAAGTAGTTCTGGAATTTCGCCGAACCGGAAAATTGGCAGAAGTAAGGCAGGATCGTTTCGATCGGTTTCGTCAAAATAGATATGACGAACAGGAGTAAACACACATGCTGAATCCATATCTGAACTTGGTTTTCTCAGATGATTAGCTATTTGGCCTTAAACTGTTTCCAAATTTTAAGAATAAAAATGTTCAAGGATTCTGGCGAAGACAAAACCTAATTGTCTGGATTAAATATTGAATTTTTGGGATCCCGTCGAAACCTTTGGTCTTGTTTTACATGGCGCGGTTTTTCTCGCTGTTTCGATCATCGCGTTTTTGCATGGTGCTATTTTTGTTCCTGTTTTCGAGGCTATTTTGATTGTTGCAGTTCTTGCATTTGCTATTTTACCGGATTCCTATTTATTAACCAGCTCCTCTATGTAAGAACATAGGCCATGTCATTTCGTGTTATGCCATTTCATAAATATTCATTTCTCGAATCGTGATCGGTGGCTGTAGACCCAAGTCGGCTGAGATTTATTCGAGGACAATTAGCTGATCAAGAAAATCCCCAAAAATCTCGTTTTTGTTTTCTTTAATTATGGAAAGATCAGCTTCACTTCAAACCTTATGTTCGTAACGAACTTATCGTTACGATAAACGCACTCGAGTATAGTAACCTTGACACCTTCTTTAGTATTCATCAGTTCCAGTGCTTGTATGGATGGAATTTTAATGTTTGGTCAATTGAATATATCGTTTTAATCAACAAATGAACAGGAAACCGAAAGAGATTTTCTCGCTGTAGGAGTAGAGGAAAATACTGGCTCCAATGCTGATGATTATTTCACAGAGAATCAGAACAATGCCATAAAATTAGTTTTATTTCGTTTGTTGTTTGTTAATTATTAGTGCTAAATTTTGATCTTTGTCACCTGAATAAAAAGTATTGAATTAAAAGTAGTGTACTAATTCTCTCTTTCTCGTGTTGTTCGGAGACCGACTATGACGAAGTTTGATCAAATTTCCTATATCAGTTGTATCCCTGATTTTCATGTAGAGGTTGAAAAACACGACACCCAAATTAAGAGTGAATCAGCCTCATATGCGGCCCAGCCAGGACAAACAGCAACGGGTTAAGAAGAGAGAAAATGTGCAGGATAAACTGAGCAACATAAAACAAAAGATTCAGAAGGTGAACAGTTTGCGGCTTGTATTTGTTATCTATTTTACTGAAACTACTGTTTGCGCTCAGTACTATGCATGAATATTTGCCAGGTTCATTTTCGTCAAATTCTTTAAAGATCGGGGGGTGGGGGTGCAAAGCAGGTTCCCGGTGCCAGCCGGTGGCGAGTCAGAGTGCACGGCAGGTACCGAAGAGTCGGCAACCCCTCGGAAGTTACTTACCTCTACTGTATCCTGCAAGTCCTAAAGGAAATTATTTGTAATTGAGGTAACAACTGAGTCACTCGGCGGCCGGCACTGTTTGTATGGGATTGCAATAATTCAGAAGCCTGTTTCGGGAGGACCATCTTCGTCCTTCACCCATGCTATTATGTCCATAATTCGTTTCAAATCATACTCACAAACAGCGGCTATGGAAGTGGCATCTCTTCATCTTGTTTACAACTGGTATTCTGCAGGTCTGATTCAGGAAATGATTTGTATAGTGGAGGTAACACCTTTTCTGTTTGCTAAGCCGTTTTTTCCTGTTCTTTTTCCATCATCGAGTGACGCCCATTAGTATAAACAGTTGTTGCCTTGCCTCTGGCATTTGCTCAGATTTTTGGCAATGACTGATCCATCTTTAGTAGTTTCAACATGTCCAGAGGTGAAGCTTGATCTCTTCTGCTGAGATGCTGCGCCGTTCTTGTGTTTTGTTGGTTGAGTTTTTTTGTAGCTGATGTGATGGTTGTGTATAGGGTCGTTGTCTTGTGATCTCGTCTGCTGACGTGCTGCGTGGCTCTTGTGTTTTTCAGCGAAGTGAATCCCGGATCGTGGGCCCGAGTCATTGCACTTAATGACCTAGAAGTCTTCTTCTGTTAGACCTGCATACTGGTTGGAGCCTGACCTTCCTTTTGGGATTTTTAAGACGGAGAAGACCCTTCATCTTGGAAAGAGGAAAAAATCGTAAAAGGAGTTCTGAACCGTCACGTTTCGCGCCGTATATCCGTTTGATGCTGGTGAAGATAAGTGGAAAGATCTACCCGATATGTGATTACGTTAGTGATTGAAAAAATAAAGAGTTTGTAACTCGTAAATACGGGTTCTGGAACTCTTTGGCGTGTTTGAGTGTAGAACTTGAACGCATCTGTTCTTGCTAAGTTCTTCGCTCCTGAAGTCGGTTGGCAGACGATACTTCTTTTGCAATTCGGTGTTGCTCATCGCTTCAGAAAAAGTGCAGTGTATCGATTGGGAAAACTGGATTTCAGGAATTTCTTCTCGCTTGATAGATTCTGCTTGAGAGTACCAGAAAAAGATAATCAAGAGTTTGAAATGCAAGTGATGTCGTAATTATTTTCACCACACTTGATACAGAAGATTTCCCGTTTTCTGCAAAGATTGGTATTCAGCTAGCTGTGTTCAGGGAAGCATCTTCTGCCGAAGTTGAATAATATATGGAATTCCGAGTGTGTTGTGAAAATACTCTTGAATCTGTGACAGTCTGAAGTATTTGTTTCCTTTGACGGATACGTTCAACGGCGAAAGTCAAAAGGTACTTGGGGATCTGGAGACCGTGATTACATTTGGCAAGATTCGTGCACTAGCTTGAATATGGGAATGAAACGAAAGATCAAACCGCGGAGATTCGATTTGACGGTAAGTTAGCACGCCGAACTTGTAAGAGAAGGGTCGCTGGTTCGAGTCTTATTGGTGCCTACCGTTTGATTTGGGGCGGGGGCTTGTAGTGGCGTTGCCCTGTAAGACTAGCCTAAGTACACCAGTTTAATTGGGTACTTAGAGAAATCTGGGGAAGATTACAGGAAGTGCGAAATCACTAGGATGGCTAGCTCCCAACCGCCCATTGCACTTCCTGGCCGAGGGTAGAGAATCGGAGATCAATACCGCCAGTTATTGGCGATGATGCTGATACCTTTACCTTTTAACCGATGCAAGGCCGTCGTAATGCTAAGTATTGCGTCTGAGACAGTGTTGCCAGGTCGTTGCAACAACAAAAAAATAAGCCGTGGCCTCTGAAAAATACGCCAGAAAAATTTACACCTCCCAGAGGCTCAATGGAAATTTGTTTTGGGGTTGTGTTGATAATAAAGAACCCTAACAATTTTTCAGTCTTTGGTCGCGACGATTAAAACGACGTAAAAACCATCGATTTTTTCTGAAAAAACAGTCGGTTTCTGGTAAAAGTCAATTTTTCACACCACGCCAAAAAATACGCCAGTTAAAAAGAAAAACAGCCACGTTTTACGCCACACGCCAGTTGAAAAAGTATTCACGCCCATCTCCAACAAAATCCGCCAATCTGGCAACACTGGTCTGAGAAGACGCAACGCAGGATTGAGGATCATGTCATTTTTGCATTTTCGTAAGCGCAACCCATCCCACAGAGAATCGGAACCGACTTAAATATTGATATAGGTAAAACGGTCCACAGAATACGAAATGGGTGTCTTAACGCCACCGCGGTTTAGCGCCACCGTATGTTTTCCGCCACCCCGGAAATCTTGCATCATTAAGAGGATTAGTTGGGTCAGACGAAAGGGTCAAATATTTTGGTAGGTTCTTCGCCACCGTATGTTTTCCGCCAACTCATTAGTGCAGGTAGCTCGTTCATGTAATTCCAGATCCGAATCCTTAAATGCGAAGAGGGGGTTTACCGCCACCAACGCTAACTCCACGTTAATCCTAGCTAAGACGCTTAATGTTTCACATGATTATTTCTTTTAAGTCCAACTAAAAACTTTACAACTTCAACAATTCAAGGCCCCCAAACTATTCAAATTTCAGAAGGTGAGAAATCGCCCGCAGAAATACGTCTCCTGAAGATTTTCCTTCTTGATACGTGGTTTTAACTTTCAGTAGCCTCTCCTCCAGTTCTCTGTAAACTTTGTGACGTTTTGGAGCGGGGTTGGCCGTCTCAATGCGAAGAAGCGTTGAATACGCAGCTTTCTCTTCCTCTTGGAACAAGACCAAAGTTTTCGATGTGATCCCAAAAATTTAATATTTGACCAGACAACTAGGTCTTGTCTTCGCCAGGCTAATCATCTGAGAAAACCAAGTTCAGATATACCTGTATAAGCCATATCTATTCTGATGATAGTGATCGAAACTTCCTGGTTTACTTCTGCCAAATTTCCGTTTCGGCCGAATTCCGAGCAAACTACTTGCCCAGCAAAAACAAAAGATAGTTCAGAAACGAATTCAGCGTATCTCCTTATCCCTATAAAGAACATCTAATCAACTTCAAATAAATCTTTAACTTCTAAAAAAAAACCCGGTTTCAACCGGATTCTGGACGAACTATATGTCCGGTTAAAAAATGACTGTCATATACAGATTCAGCGTCTTTTCTTACCCTTGAATCTATCATCTAATCAACTTCAAATACAAATTTTGCTTTTAACAAATTTTCTGGTTTTGGCCGGATTCCGGATGAACTATATGTCCGGCGAGAAAATGGTTTTCACCATCATGTTCAGCATGTTTTCTTACCCCTAAATCGAACATCTAATCAACTTCAAATACAAATTTTGCTTTTATCAAATTTTCCGGTTTTCGCCGTTCTCCGGGCAAACTAGTTGTCCGGCAAGAAAATGGTTTTCACCATCGTGTTCAGCATGTCTTCTTACCCCTAACTCAAACATCGAATCAACTTCAAATAAAACTTTTACTTTTAACAAACTTTCCGGTTTTAGCCGGATTCCGGGTGAACTACTTGTCCGGCGAGAAAATAACCTTCATATTCAGATTCACCGTGTCTCCTTACCCCTAAATCAACTATCTAACTAGCTTTCAAAAAATATTTTTTTCGCCCCTTAATTTTAAACCCCTCCCCCACCCTCAAATATAGGGCTACAGAGCCCATCTTCGAATTTGACTTGTACTTTGACCCGAATGGTCCTCCCACCAAGTTTCATCAAAATATCTCAATGCTTTCGAGAGTTATCGTGCGCACAGACGGACAGACGGACAACTTTTGCGATGTCATTGGTATCCCGCCACTTACGTTTTGGGATCCCAAAAACATGAGCAGGACTTAGGTTAGATTCGGCTATACACTTGTTTTAGTAACTGATAATCCCTTAATCGCTGTGATACTTAATCCGGTTGGCGCTCGACACCCCATCAGAATATTAGGTCTGACAAGATTTGACCCTACCCTCTGGAGGAACTAATCCTCTTGGGGACGTAAGATTTCCTGGGTGGCGGTAAACACCCTTTTCACATTTAAAGATTTTATTCTGAAACTACCTGCACAGGCTACCTGCGCTACCTGAATTAAAAGGTGGCGAAAAACATATGGTGGCGGAAAACCGCGGTGGCGTTAAGACACTGCTACCCAGAATACGTATAAGGTATATAATGCGTATAAATATTATTCCATAAGTATATTTAAACCGCATATGAGTATATATATACATGGTTTATTTTACACTATGGTAAAAAAAAAAAAAAAATATAGTTGAAACGGAAAAACGGATACGTTAGCTGAACTTTACTAGAACGGTATTTCGGCCCTTCTTGGCAAGGTTCCTCTTCAGGCTAAAGCCGCTTAAGCTGGGAAGTGAACTTGACATGTACTTGGTATCTGTTTCTCACTATCAACTATGATTCGCAGTCAGCTTGGTCTTAAAGAATATTTCAAATAAAATTTACATATTACACAAAAATTGAAACAAAACTGGAACTTGACTGACTTAGAATTACGTAACATCGAAATCTGCAACAACTGATGGGTTGGCAACGACGAGACGGAAGTTGGCTTCACGTCTCCACAATACGTTTTCCAAAGTTCCACCTGCCGAT
This sequence comes from Branchinecta lindahli, assembly GCA_023053555.1. NCBI lineage: Eukaryota > Metazoa > Arthropoda > Branchiopoda > Anostraca > Branchinectidae > Branchinecta > Branchinecta lindahli. The sequence goes on along the minus strand of JAKZAO010000004.1, from coordinate 2,838,938 downwards.
GTGAGCAAAGTTTAAACTCATGGCCCGTGAGGTTGTTTGAGTTTAAAGTCAGAAGTTCGCTTATCAGCTGACTGTATCGACCCCACTGCAATAAGCTTGTGTGCTTCAGTCGGATCTACCCTGTGAAGGCGTTAGATCAGTGTCGGTATTGTCGTGTCTAGTGTTAGATCAGATCATCTTCCTATGTACAGGGTCCCATAAATTTCCTGTAATGACTCGCCATTCAGGGGGCTTGTCAATAAGTGATGCGCTCTTGACCGAGCGTCAGATAGTTCGAGAAATACCCACGGGGACAAAATACCCACGGGGACAAAATACCCGACTATCCAGATGGACAAAATTTGAGATTGGCTGCTGGAGAAGAGCTTCCGCCTTGAGGGAGGAGTCTCTTTGGCCTCACGTCCAAGGAGGCAAGCAAGAACGCCGATTCGACCCAAGCGGAATTTTTTGGAAACTAGGTGAGGCTCGGGCAACATAGCAACATAGAAGCATAGGAAATGACAAGCCCCCTGGATGGCGGGTCATTACAGGAAATGTATGGGTCCTTGGTATGTAGCGTTTCTCACTGCGGGGCTAAAACTTAGTCATCCGGCGTTCGAAGTTGAAACTGCTCGCGATTTCAGCGTGCCGAAGACCGAAGCGAGTCCGAGAAATCAGACTTACTAGGTCCGAATCCTGGACAAAATCCATCGAGACGAGACGAGACTATCAAAAAATACTCTCGAGACGTCTCATGACCGAGTCAAGCTCCGAGTCCTAACAATGTATTTTTTTTTTTTTTTTTTTTAATAAATAACTTGAATATTTGTATAGAGAATATGTACAAAACATATCATCAGTCGATGTTGTACTTCAGAAAACAAGAGCTTGGCGCGTTACTTGGTCGCTGAAGAGGTCCTTGTGATTTTAAATTCGCCGGGCCGAGACGTTTACTCGGACTGGACTCGGCCGGATTTCGACGCAAGCAGAGTCCGAGTGTTGCTCCGTAAGTGACCAGATCGACGCGAGTTCGAGTCTTTGCAGAAAGTTTCTCGAGACGCTTTCGGAGTCCGAGTCCATCATCTCTGTTAGAAGTACACCCACTTGATTCTTTACCTAAATTATCGTCCTCAAGATTAAGCACATATACTGTTACTTTGCCTTGTTTTATCCAGGCCATTGCATACTCTTGTTTTGTTCTCACGTTCTCGTCGTTCCGGGAGTAATGGCACAAAAGGATTGCTCGTTTCTTCTCAGGAAGCTGGGACCTCCATTCCTCCTGATTAGGTATTCCATGTTGCCCCGGGGAACATGGGCATACAGCAATTCTTTTACTTGATCCCTGGCTTGCATTTTTAGAACCTAAGGGGATACCAGCTGGGTCTTTTCTACTGTTGAGAGAAAAGAGCTAGACGGAACACTTAAAATTTAAACGACTTCCTTCTGAACTATTATCGTGTTTACGGTTTGTAGATCAACGTCGTTCAACCAATCAACTTTATTCAACCAAAAGTCTTAAAGCACACCTTGCACTATTGACTGTTTACGTTCCAGTATTCAAAACTGTTTGAATACTGCAGACCTAGACACTGCTTTTAAAAGCACTGCTTTTAAAAACACTGCCTTTCCCAGGTCCATTGACTTCTAGCAAAAACTCGTCAAAATCCAGATAATCTGTTTTATGCATCAATAGCATGATACGGGAACACTCGTCGGAAGCATAATGCGAATGGAAACTCGCGAATGGCAAGGGCAAAGATAAGTGAGGTCTCGTTAGCGGGTTTAGAATGTAACATATGATATTTGGGTCTTCGGGTTTAAAAATTAATGAACGCGATTCCGGAAGTAGGTTGCATTGTCATTGTAGGTACGACGGGTCCTGTAAGCTAGAAGAGGTCGTCGAAGACAGTTAGTTCGGCACCTGTTGAAACAGGGACACGGTGTGAACGTGGGGTCATATTTGGATCAACGTTCTTCTACCAAATAGCTTAAAGGACATCTCGCACTGCATAGTGTTCCTGCTTAAATGTTCTGAGGCATAGTAGTTGATCACTTTACAACTACACACGGCGTCGGCTGTTTTTAGACTCTTTCTATGTCCCTTGCTCTGGACGACAATTTGTCAAAATTTGCATAACCGGTCTCCGGGCGAATAGGCTCCTGCGAAACAGTTATCAGACGCATGATAGAACAAACGTGGCAAGCGTTGTTATCAGTGTATTGATAATAGAGGAGATAGATACACCTATGAAGTGATGCATCTTGGGAACGAGAATGGATTGAAATACAAATAGTACTGAAGTAGAATGAATCACTATCAAAAGTACGACGTGTACTTTGTACTTCTAGCGTTTTCTTTTTGTATAGAGAATTTTGGTGTGGGTTGACCAATCAAGTTTTTTAGTAATGTTGCTGCATATCCTGTATGGACTACTCGTTGGATATGTTATTCTTTTGTACCTGTTTCTGCTCGCATCCCCTCCAAGGGGTTGAACCGTTCGAATTAAAGGGGTTGAATTATTCGAATTAGTATTTCTACGGTTTAAACCCGAAATAATTTTGCACGGATTAATTAGTGGCATGGAATTAATGTTTGATTTTGTGTGTATTTCTTTAATGTCTAATATTAATAAGCCTTGCACCAAAAGAGGGTTTGCAACTTCCCTCTTCGCTACGTTCCGTCATGGCTTGAAGCCAGTATCTCCTTTAATGTGACCCGGGGTGGGGATATGTAACTGATGGTTAAGGCTATTTTCGTGGGCCTGGAATTACTCGATTTCCAAGTTTACAACCTGCTCCATAACGAGCGCTGGAAATAGGAAATTTGGAAGGCGGGCAGAGGTCTAGAGGTGGAAGCAAATAGTTGCGGAGTCCAAAATCGATGCGGACTTTAGGGCAAAAGTCATCTTTTTTTGTCGAGAATTCGTCAGTTTTGAAATGGATGAGAGTTCGATCGCCAGACGTTCAATTGCTGCGGAGTCTTGAGCTACTGATCGTAGCAGTGTTGCTACTGATGTGATGTCATATATCTTTGTATTTGTTTTTGGACGTTTGTAAATTCCTTGCTGGCCGTTGATGTGGTTCAGATAAATAAAGAAAAATAGTCTGAGCATTATTTTCGTCGTCGATGCTGCCTTCGTGCCGAACGTCCAATTTATATTGAGTAATGCCCGGGCCCCACTGTAGTCACACCTGGTAATAACGCCGGTAATAAGACCGTGTTACGGTCGAAATTGGGAAGAAAAGACGCTGAAAACGTAAAATGACGAGATGGAAAAATCCATCTCCGCCATTTTGAAACGTAACGTAAACGTCGCTGGACCAATCACAGACCATAGTCACTGCCTTTAGCTAGTTTTGTTTACTAATGAGTGATGATGGTGGTAACATATCTTGAATTCTTCGTTCCAGATGTGACCAGGATGAAACGTAAGAGCGGGTAATAACCAAATTAACGAACCAAATTACGTACAGATGTGACTGAATGTGGCCCGGGCATAAGGGTTAAAATGAGTAAGGGTTTGTTTTGCGATTTGAATTGGGCCTGAACCGGTAGTCTTCAGGTCCTGCCCAAGTTTTGTCCGATGTACTTCAAGTTTGCACCCAGGGAACCGCAACTAGGAGTCCGTCGAATGAAAGAAATACACAAATGATTATATATGCATAGACTTAACTGATTAGCCCCTTATTTGCGGAATCAGTTTCCGTGAACTTTCTCAAAGCGGCATGTGTTTGTTGGGAGCGTCGTTAGGTCCGTTTCTGTTTATTCTCGTGTCAATCCGTTCTCATGGAAACTGTTCGCGTGGCTCCTGTCTCCTTAGGTCCGTTCCCAGTGAACGACTTGGGTCGATTAGATCATAACAGAGTGATTTAGCGTGGTCTCTGTGATAGGTTAGGTAGAAGTACTATCAGTGGTTAATCGTTCTGCATGTATTGTCGGCTGGTGATTTTAGTACGAGTGTTACCTCGGCATTTGAAAATATACACCTTACGAGGATTGTAAATGTAAGCTGGCAACAAAGAGTCAGCAATGCAGAAATGTGTAAAATAATGTAAAAAAAAATAATAATAAATAATTTAAGAAAAAATAGGTTTCCATCAAAACCAGTGTTTAGAGCCACCATAGTCTAAATGTCTTTAAGTAAAAATTTTCGGCCTGGTCAAGCTCGCGATTCCCAGACCAAATGACGTCGTTGTTGTAAAAGCTATATGTTTACTTCGCCAGTTCCATTTTATGTGGTTTCGGAAAAGATCGAGCGTGATGTCATATGTAGCCTATGTAATCGTGTTCAGTTGTTAGAGAGTTTCAGTTTGTATTTGTTGATTTTTGTCCTATGAAAGTGTTATGTTTTTGTTTTGTTTTGTTTTTTTCTTTCATTTTTTTTTTACTCCGTCATTTTTCTTTCTGAAATGACGGGTGATAAACAAATAAATAAAAATGTATTGGCGTGATTGGGAAACACGCTCAAAATAAATCTGTAATAAAGATCTGTATAAAAAATAGATCTATACGGTTTGATATCTATAGTAGATCACAAAATTGACACATAAATCAGACAAAAAGAAAAACGTTTAGCTGGTGCATGAATAAATAGTAAACAAAAAATGCAGATACATATTTTTCATTATCTATTATGTGTCATTCCTGCTTAAAGGATCTGTCGTTTCTGTAATGCCAATGCAACCTACTTCCGTACCTGCATTAATTAATTCTTAAGCCCGGAGACCCGTTTCATATGTTACATTCTAAGCCCGCCAACGATATCTCACTAATCTTTGCACTTGCCGCGATTCACCATTCTTCATGCGCATTATGCTCCCGAAGAGTGTTCGCGTATCATGCTACTGAAGCGTAAAACCGGTAATTTGAATTTGCCGAGTTTCTGCTAGAAGTCGATGGTCCTGGGAAAAGGCTTAAAACAGCCGTAATCGTGGATAATTTGCTAAAAGCAGAGCCTATTTTTACAGTATTCAAATAGTTTTGAACATTGGAACATAAACAGTGCGAGGTGTGCTTTGAAAATTAGCCATGTTTTCAAGAGAAGTATGAATTATGACCCACTGACTAATTTTATGAGGGTGTGGGATTGACCGACTTATTGTTATAAAGGGTCGATCCAGTTTTTGGGATCCCAAAACGTAAGTGGCGGGATACCTATGACATCGCAAAGTTGTCCGTCCGTCCCTCTGTGAGCACGATAACTCTCGAAGGGAATTAGATATTTTGACGAAACTTGGTGTGAGGATTCTTTGGGTCAAGAGTAAAGTCGAGTTCGTAGATGGGCTCTGTAGCCCTATATTTAGGGGTGGGGGAGGGGGTTCAAATGAAGGGGCAAGCAAGATATTTTTAAACAGCTAGTGTGATAGTCGATTATGGGCTAAGAAGACATGCTGAGAACGAATATGAAAAACCATTTTCTTGCCGGACAAGTAGTTCGCCCGGAATCCGGCCAAAACCGGAAAGTTTGTTAAAAGTAAAAGTTTCATTTGAAGCTGATTAGATGTTCGATTCAGAGGTAAGAAGGCATGCTGAACACGAATATGAAAACCATTTTCTCACCGGACAAGTAGTTGCCCAGAATCCGGCCAAAACCGGAAAGTTTGTTAAAAGTAAAACTTTTATTTGAAATCGATTAGATATTTGAGATAGGGGTGAGAAGGCATGCTGAACATGAATATGAAAACCATTTTCTCGCCGGAGAAGTAGTTCGCCCGGAATCCGGCCAAAGCCGGAAAGTTTGTTAAAAGCTAGTAACAGTTTTATTCGAAGTTGATAAGATGTCTGATTTAGGGGTTATAAGTTAAATTTTTATTGGAAATTGATTCGATGTTGGATATAGGGATAAAGAGATACGTTGAATTTGTTTTTGAGCTTTATTTTTTCACCGGACAAGTACTTCTGGAATTTCGCCGAAACCGGAAAATTCGCAGAAGTTAGACACACATGCTGAATCCATACCTGAACTTGGTTTTCTTAATGATTAGCTGTTTGGCCTTAATCTGTTTCTAAATTTCAAGAGTAAAAAAGTCTGGTGAAGACCGGATCTGGCGAAACAAAACCTCGTTGTCTGGAACAAATATTGAATTTTTCGGATCCCATCGGAACCTTTGGTCTTGTTGTACTTGTGAGTATAATGTTAAGATTTTACAAAAAGAAAAAGTACCGTAGTGTTTACAATAACCACTTCCGCCTACTGGTGAGTTTCTTCCCTGTTTGCCGCTACATCAATTCACTCCTTTAAGATTGCTCGAAATATTGTGCATGCTCTGATTTTGAATTAATTCCTGCGTCCGGTTCGCTGTGAATGCTTCTGCATAATCATCCCCAGTGTCGTTACGTTTTGCTCAAATCTCTGTCGGAGAGATTTTAATTTATAGGAGTAGAGCCAAACTGTCCGGCACTTTTTGTCGTAGCTTATTTATCCGTCTATCGTTGGTCTAAATATTCCTTCAGCCCAAGGTGACTGCGAATCATATTTGACAGTGCAAAACGGATACGTCAGCTAAATTTTATTCGAGCTATATTTCGGCCCGTCTTGGCAAGGGTCCTCTTCAGGCTCAAAACCGCTCAAGTTGGAAAAACGAACTTGTGAAAAAAGAAAAAATCACAAGTTCGTTTTTCCAACTTGAGCGGTTTTGAGCCTGAAGAGGACCCTTGCCAAGAAGGGCCGAAATATAGCTCGAATAAAATTTAGCTGACGTATCCGTTTTGCACTGTCAAATACTATCGTTGGTCTGCCGAGCATGGCCTACACTTAGATACCTTCCAAGACTGTGTAGGTGAGATACAACTGAATTTTATGTCATTATCGTTTGATTAATTTCACACCAAGTTGCACTCAGCCTAATAGGGGTGAAATGATGGAAGCATTTTTAAATGACCCATCCTAGAAACCGGAAGATGAAACCAGAATTCGGCATGCAGAGTGAGAGCTATTCTTGTAACCAGGAAATAATTGTATGGTTATTTGTCGTTTTAAAACAGTAATAAAAAGTAAACACAGTTCAGTTCGGAAAGCAGTAAAGGACCAGGGTTGGCTTAGTGTCTTCTTCCGTGGATCTTTAATAAATAAAATGACTTGTTCTAATCCTGGCGGTTCAGTGAGAGGAATCTTAGGAAAAATAGTTTATTTTAATAGTAAAAACTGTTGTCGTGTGTACTTCGAGCTCGAAATATGTATATTTCGCCTGTATAAAAGGCTCGCCTGTATAAAATTACAAAAGTGAAGCTGTTGCTGACTTGCAGTACAATTCCAGATCTACTCACTCGTTTCAGAGGAATACATGTTATGTAGAACTGTAAGTTGTCCTTCCAGGTTACAGGTTGCTTGCCAACCTTGTATTTCGATGTTCGAGATATTCGAAGTTAAGAGGGGGGCTCAGACACCTTTATTTCCGGACCAAGGAGGATCGGGACTGAACTCGAGTTCAGTAAGTCTTGTGACAAGCCAAGCTTAACGCCAAATTTATAATAAATAAATAAGTATTATTAATCCGCACTATTCTACCACTCGCAAAAAGGCTTTTCATTTCGAGTTTACCCCGACGTCGCTATGTCAACCCTCCTACCTTGTAAATCCAACGTTTCGGAGCTCGAAAGTCGCGGGGGGGTGGGGGACCACACCACTTTGGGAGTTAATAGTTGTGGCAACTTAGAACGCAATCGTACTCTCAGCCATTATCCCTGTTTCCTTGTTCGCCTGATCTTTGCCGCTGGTTACTTCGGGTCACCTCCCTCAGTCTAGTTTCAATAACTATTTGTCCATAAGTCATCCTTATTCTGGCGCCAAAATCGCAAATCCGACTCCTTTTTGCCCACAGGTGTTTTACTATCTTGCAAGTAACTATCAGTCCTTGATAACGGAGTTACAGACTGACTTCGAGCGCCTGTGTCCTGCCACACTGCAGCTTTTAGTCGTGTATTTGGTGATGGGAGTGGCCGGCCGATTCTTTAGTTGCCGTTGCGTTGTTGGATAATACAGGATGTAGATGATTTATCTGTGAATGTGGATTATACGGTGGCATTTCTGACAAGTTCTTTCAGTGAAGATTGTTATCTAGTCGATGTGATTCTAGTCGTTTAATTTGTATAAAAGTATGACGGGGACGTGGAGGAAATGGAAGTCAATGTGGAGCATCTCGCCGAAAAAGAAGCCGGTAAATTGAAGTCCTTTGTGGAATTTGAACAGGGAAAGCGGCGTGTGAAAACAGAACGTGACCTGAATGTAGACCTAGGAAATATCGTTGGAGAAGGAAGATAACGTTTATGCATTGTCGCAGGGACCCATGAATTTCCTGTAATGCCTCGCCATTCAGGGGGCTTGTCAATAAGAGATTTCTGATGCTATGTTGACCGAACGGAAGATAGTTCGAGAAATACCCACGGTCCAAGGCCAGATAGACAAAATTTGGGATTGGCTGCTAGCGCCTTGAGGGAGGAGTCTCTTTGGCGCGCACGTTCAATGAGGCAAACAAGAATGCCGATTCGACCGAAGCGGGATTTTTGGAAAGAAGGCAAGGATCGGACAACATAGCAACATAGAAGCATAGTAAATGACAAGCCTTCTTTAAAGGAAATTATGGGTCCCTGATTGTCGTTAAATAGGCTACCCAGGGGGAGGCTACCCAGGTCAAAGAGGTTGTTCAACGATTGAAACAAATCTGTAGACTCTTTGTGTCGCGTGCAAATTGAAATGCGTTCGTTTGAGTACCTACTACAAATAGCCCATGCTTTTTCGATCGTCGCATTCTGTTCTCAATGCCATCGCTCGTCCTTGAAACTCTACCTGTAGAAATGGCTGGACCGACAATGCCCATGAACTTTAAGAAGTTCCTGTAGCGGAGAGGCCAATACACTTTTGGTGTATCGTATCACGGCATTGTTTCTTGTTTTTTCCCGACATTGAGAATAGTTTGTCTCGCTTTCAGTTGCTTCTCCCAGTTCAGAAAAAAACACATAACCTTTTTGCCGACTTTAAAATTCGGGTTACCGTTCACTGCAAGAGGAAAATCAATTCACTTCTCAAACCTTTGTCTCAGCTTGTGGTTGTGGAGACACACGTGCCACAGGAGACAAAAAGCGTTTTGAAAATAATCGGTTGCGATGAAGCACGTTGTAGTAAGTGATCGTCGATTTCGGATCTTAACGTTCAACTGCATCCCATGCCCTTGTGAGGTTTTGTGAGGTTCTCGAACGCCCTACTACCCGCTAGCTGCTACTATAATTATTGCAATTCCCACCGGGATTAAGATTTTTAGTTGAATTGGTACATTACATGGGACTCTATTTTCTATAACTCCATCTCTGTGGATGGAGCCGAACAAGCAAAAATAAATAAAAAATAAAAAAAATGAAGCACAGGCTCCCTCTTTTAGGTTCCCAGATACCATGGGCTTCCGTATAGTCAAACCAACTCTTCCGGATACCATGAGAATAATGTTAGTTACTTCGGCTATTCTTCAAGATTTTGTACATGTCATCTTTTACCCTACCCCATCCATTTCCTTCTTTATTTTGTCTAATAAACGTTTTGCCTCTTTTACACTACTCCAGATTCCTAACGCCCCGGACTTCCAGAAGTTTTTGACCTGTATTTACCTTCCGGATCTATCTCGACGGAAAAGGATATCTTGGATCCGGAAGAAAAAAAATCTGGATGGCGAAGCCTGGCTTTGACACATATGACGGTGTTGACCCTGCCTTAGTCTCAACGGTGTATACTGTCGCTGATATATTTCTCGAGGCGGTTAGGATCGGGGCGAAATCGTATGGGAGGAATGCCATGAAATTGCGAGCGTAGTCGAAGGTTTCTCCGACTGTTAGAATAAGAACATGAACTAGCAAGTTTTAAGCTTCAGACAAACTGACAGGGTTCTGCCAGTCTGGACTCCGCACGTTAATCAAACTCCATGACGATCAATCCAGGCCTCATCACTTCCGTATTGGCTAATGATGCAAATCCAACAGCAGATTCTGGACAGGAATCCAGGCTGGATCTATAGAAGATATTTACTTTAAATATTAACTACCTCTTTCCGCGTACCTGCTCATGATGTTTACGTTCCCTTATTCCCAAATTTGCCTACAACCAACATTTTCTTAAGTTTTATTTCTGGAAATACCGCTTTCCATTCTGTCTTATGTTCTTTGGATGCTTATAGTGGTTAATTCTAATTAGTATCTTTCTTTTTCAGAGCAACTCACCATCGGTTCCAGCCCTTGATAAATGCGTGAGTATTACTTCTAAGTTCTGTCGTCTATAGTCCTTATCTGGTCCTTATCTAAGCCTGGACTTCTTAGTTCTAATCAGATCTTAGCTTTTGTTTCGTGCGACCCTCTGTGGCCAAGGTAAAGATCAGACAGTTTTCACAAATTTAACCCGTTAAACGTTCGTCTTCTAAATAGTAACCCTCGTAGTAACCGATTTCGAGCAGGAAATAAAATAAAAACTAAATAATAGATTCAAAATCAAAGAATGAACGGTTCACGAGTTGATATCTTAATCCGCAAATATGACATTACTAATAACTATCTGGTGGTTCATGGCGATAATGGAAGGAATTTGCGAATCCCGGCGTCCCTGAACAATGGAATACAGTGACCGACGATCAGCAAAGGGATTGGAGACTCTGATATTGACAACAGAAAGGAAGTTTTATTTTTTTAAGATTTGTCATCGTGTATGAAATATAGGTGGAAGAAGTGTTCATAGAAACTTGTCGTTTATAGAAGAAACATCGTATTTTGGGGCCTTCTTTAAGGTTGACCTAAATGTGTGCCTTGGGAAGGGATCAGTTCCCCACAAAAATTCGTCACTGCGCCTACCCTGTTGCCCCCCCCCCCCCCTATCAGTTGACGCACCTGAAGTGTGCCTTAGATCTAAAGGCACAAGGAATTTCATTCTCCCATCTCCTTCTTTTGCCAAGTTGGGAACATTAGCCATCTGGTCAGATTGGGCCTAGCTGCCCCTGCACCGAGTTCAGAATCATTTTTATTTACACAAGGGAAAAAATAACCTGGGAGGTCAACAATTTATACGCGTCATAAAAATGCATAAAATAACATTTAAAGCACAACTCTTACTAGAAATGATATTTTCCCCATGAAATGAATCAGAAAAATGTTTTTCGAAAATACCATTACTTTCCACCTGAAATTAGCGATTTTCTCGTTAAAGCTTGTCGACTGTATACAGCCTTCCTGCTCTCCGACGCGGCGGCTGGACGCAAAACGTTTGAAAACTGAACGTGCCGTGGTTAAAAAGTTAGAAAACTAACCAAATAAAACAAGTCAAAAACAGAAGATTCTCATATCTTTATATGTGAATGAGTTGTCAGCTGACACTGAAGACACCGGCAAACTTTGCGTTGTGTGGCGGGCGAAACTCGGCACGGCCGAAAAAGCGGTACAAATTCGTAGGCATAAAACTAAACAATGGAGGAAGGTGGGGATTGTAGAAGCTTACAGTTCCACAAGGGAGCTAGGTATATTATTAAAGGCAGAATAAGCAAGACGGGTCCTTTAAGCCAAAACTAGACCCCAATGCCCACAAGTACAGCAAGTTTCTGATTATTATATGTTAAATAGATTTGTTCTTTAATTGTACCGGGTTTTGGTCAATCGACCTTGTGTCTGCGGCTTGACCCTATGCATTATAATTTTTTAATGAAGCGTAAATTAAAACCTTAAACCTTGAACCTTGTTTCAACTTGATACCTTTGTTCATGAATGACACAAAAAATTGTGAAAACGGAAAACCGGAACCGTCTACAGCGGCCGCAAGAGTGGATTGTTCGTAAACGGCTACTCCACTAGAAACGGAATGGGACATTGAAATTACTTGCAATAGCATACCTATAGATACAGTAGATGTATGATTATATCTGAAAATCACACATTTTACATTGCTCATTCTTCATTTGTGATCCATTATGCTCGTGAAGGAAAATTAAGAATTCCGGCGTTGTCTGTCCGCATCCAGGTATTGAGGGGTTAGCCAACCTGAAATAAGTGAATGTTTGTGCTGATTTTTCAGCGTTTATGGTACTTACGTGAAAGGAAAACGTCGCTGATATCACGAACAGAGAGGCGTCGGTTCAAAGCTCAAACGAGTTTTTTTGAAGGACTCGTCCTATCTATAATGCCTACATCCTATCCATGCACATCATGCTCGAATGCTTACGAGAGGCTTATTCACCAGAAAAACAGGTTCTCTGAACTTTTCCATGGTTTGCTAGAAGTCTAGGGTCCTGGAGAAAGGCTTAAAAACGGCTAAAGCCGTGGATAATTTGTTAAAAGCAGAACCGAATTTTATGTATTCGACTATTTTGGAATATCCCTCACAATCGCAGTCAATAGTAAGAACAAGGCCCAAGGTTTCGATGGGATCCCAAAAATATTTGATCCTAACAATTGGGTCTTGTCTTCGCCATTCAGTCTTCGTCAGATTCCTTTAAGATGTAATCAGCATGTCTCCTTGCCCCGATACCGAATCTCTAATCGACTTCAGAAACAACCTTGAGCCCCGTAGGGAAAAAAGGTACCCGGTTCCGCAGTTTAACGCGGAATTCCGGGAAATAAACCCCCCAGCCGGGATTTCCGTTACGTTTTCCGTGCCCGGAATGTTGTTCCAAAATTCCGGACACCTTTACGGGAATCCGGGTACCTTTTTTCCCTACGGGGCTTCAATCAAATTTCCAGTTTCGGCCGAATTCGTGATGGATCATTTGTCCAGCAAGAATATGGATTCAGCGGACCTCCTTACCCCTTCAACGAATATCTTAATTGCTTATTAGCCACCAAGTTTCATCAAAATATCTCAATCCCTTCGAGAGTTATCGTGCTCACAGACGGACAACTTTTGCGATGTCATATTTATCCCTCCACTTACGTTTTGGGATCCCAAAAATCGTGGACCCTTCAAAGCCATGTTGACCTTTCCTGTCCACTTCGACTTGTCAGTTCTCAGGCAAATCTTCTAGTCTGTCATAATTCTTCCGTGATATGCGATGGGTTGGATCGATGCTATCGTGTCATTGTTTCGTTCTTCAGTTCGATTATCACGCTAGCGTTTTGTTCGCGCAGCCGTTCGAACAACCGCAGACTAGACTGCATTAGTGTCTGCGGTGAATTATTCATCGAGCCCGTCATTTGAAATGGGGAGAAGGGGGGGTATCGCCATTGAGAGAAATTGCTTTTGTTATATAGTATATAGTGTAGTCTGGCATGCCAGAGCACTATGCCTCCCCCCCTGGTTTTTGGGCACTGTTGTTACCTATAGATGGATAGATTTATTGATTGCTGAGCAGCCCGGTGGCCGTCGCAAAAAACAAGACCAAAGGTTCCGATGGGATCCCAAAAATTGAATATTTGATCCGGACAAATAGGTTTTGTTTTCGAGAGATTGAGTGTTCGCTAGACTTTTTGAAGATTTTTACTGTATTTTGTTTTACAGATTGGTATGCTTATCAGATGGGAAGTGTGAAACTTTTGCTTTTATAACAAATTTTCCGGTTTCGGCCGGATTCCGGGCTAACTACCTGTACGGCGAGAAAATGGTTTTCACCATCGTGTTCAGCATGTCTTCTTACCCCTAGATGGAACACCTAATCAACTTCAAATAAAACTTTTACTTGCAACAGATTTTCCGGTTTCGGCCGGATTCCTGGCTAACTACTTGTCCGGCGAGAAAATGGTTTTCACCATCGTGTTCAGCATGTCTTCTTACCGCTAAATCGATCATCTAATCAACTTCAAATAAAACTTCTGCTTGTAACAAATTTTCCGGTTTCGGCCGGATTCCGGGCTAACTACTTGTCCGGCAAGAAAATGGTTTTCACCATCGTTTTCAGCATGTCTTCTTAACCCTAAATCGAACATCTAATCAGCTTCAAATAAAACTTTTACTTTTAACAAACTTTCCGGTTTTGGCCGGATTCCGGGCGAACTAACTGTCCGGCGAGAAAATGGTTTTCACCATCGTGTTCAGCATGTCTTCTTACCCCATAATCGACTATCATATTAGCTGTTTCAAAATATTTAGTTTGTCCCTTAATTTAACCCCCCCCCCCACCCCTAAATGTAGGACTACAGAGCCCATCTACGAACTCGACCTTACTCTTGACCCAAAGAATCCTCACACCAAGTTTCATCAAAATATCTCATTCCCTTCGAGAGTTATCGTGCTCACAGACAGACGGACGGACGGACAGACAGACGTTTTTTCGATGTCATAGGTATCCGTCACTAACGTTTTGGGATCCCAAAAATCACAAAAAATTTCACACACCAGAAAAAAACGCACAAAACAAAAAAGAAAAAAAAGCTCCTCCGTAATCTTCCTTTTCTCAATGACACATTTTTGGTATTTCCCTGATCCAAAATTCTACTCCTATGTTCCATCGCTATCCTCAGGAATCGCCCAATCTCTTAAAGTGGTTCTGTCAAACAGCCGTGGCAATACACAAAACACTAGACAAAAAAAAATAAACAATAGACAAAAAAAATGCGCAAAGATTACCACCTCAAAAATCTTTCACGATGTGCCACACCGTCATGAATGTACCTACCAGAACTCTTTATAGTTACAAAAGTTTTTTTGTCGAAAACCCCCATAAACCAACCCTCATCAACTCCAAAAATCTCTTTTCTTAACCCTCCCAACTCCTCACAATCAACAAACAATTTAACAGATCTTCATCTTTCACTCCGCACATATGGACAAAATAATTCGGGTAAAAATTCAGTCGAAGTTGATTACGAATTATGTTTGATTCTGCTACGGTTTAGTAAGCTAACATTTACATTTTTTAGCTAAATAGCAACAAAAATATATACGAAATAACTTCACAAAACAGTTTTAATTGCCAAATGCACTATATTATTATTAGATTTATGGATTTATTATCTGGGATAGCCGGGGGCTATAATTCTTACCCACTAAGAAAACAAACCCTGGGATTCGGATATTGCTGGCAAAACCTCAAAAGATCGCCCCCTTGATGTTTTTTTTTTTTTTTTTTTTTTTACAGAAAGGTCAATAACGCGTAGACCTTTAATTCTATTTTCCATGAGTATTTTGACCGGGCACTGGAAGACTTTTGCGCAGGGTCGACCTAAAACCTAACGGCGACCTAACTTGAAATATAAAACCAAACCATCGTATAAATTAATTCATTTTGTCGCTGAAGACTTCGCCCTGACTTCGCCGCGCATTCGCGGCTTCGCTGAATAATTCGGCCCGTCTATGGCAAGGTCTTCCTCAGGCCTAAACTAAGAATGTAAAACTAAGCCATAGGCTTACGGCTCGTAATTTTTTTTTTCCGGCCCATAGGAAACTTGCGAAAAGCTGCGAAATGCTAATACCTCGGAAAACCCCTATCAGGTGACCAATTCATTTAGAGCAAAATCAGAGGCTAGTTAACCAGAGTTTTACATTCCTAGGCTTTATAACTTATCTCATTGAGCCAAATCGCTTTATCTCCTAGCCTAGACCTGCCCGTCTGATAAGAAAACGGAAATAAGTAATTAAAACATGAACGACGCGAATAGTGTTTTCTTTTCGTGCCAATTTTCTAGGCTTTTAATGTAGGCTACTAGCTTTAAGCCCAAGGAATTTTTATTTTGTACCAAGGGGACCGTACCAAATTGGCGTGACAAACTACTGTTTTTCGACGGTGGAGACAAAACTTGGGCTGATTATCTACGGAGCGTGACGTTTTCGTGACTTCATGAAAGAAATAGGAAAACTCGATTAAGTTGATATTGCAGAATATATATTTGTATCTTTATATATAGAGCCGAGCGGCCAGCGAGGCGCCGTACGCGTTTACACTTATAAATCGTTCTAGGGACAATCAATTCCGTTAGTAAATGGAAAATATGGACTTTTCGTGTGACGTCACGATTCGTAGATAATCGGCCCAAGTTTAGTCAACACCATCAAGAAGGGATTCCCTTTCAGATTCGATTGGGAGTCGATTTGGGGAGTTGCTGGTGAGGGTTTAGGGATGGTTAAAAGGAACTTCTGGGGTCAGCTTAATTGTGGGATAAGACTGATTTTGGAACAAAATTCCCGTGCTTTCATTGTTTTGGGAAATGAAATGACTATGTCTAATTTCACCGTTCCCCTCGACTCCCCAAGGAGTCCCCAGGGAACGAGAGCACGTATCATCTTGCTTAAGTCGTCGTTTCAGTTGAACCAATTGTCAAGCGGCACTAAACTGCCGTGACAAACTACTGCAGACGGCAGGTTACATATTATCGCCTTGCCTAACCTAGCCTTCATTTGTATGGCAGCTCTGATAGAGAATCTTTCGATTACTTATGCCACGGTCGAGGCCCAAGCCCAACTTTCCTTCGAAGACAGACTTCTTCAGACGACATACTACCAGCACCAGCACTGCATATAATTTCAGGGTTGACTCTTAATCAGATCTGTTCTGACATATCTGTATCATTGATAAAGTCTTGCGGGGGGTCAGAGAACTCGTGAGGCCTGTAAATGAAGATGGTCTAGGCTCCCTGTATCAGCTTTGCAAAATTGGCACCTCGGCATCACCCCTGCCCACACAACCTTTGAACTTCCCAAATTGTCCAAGGGGGCTGGGAATTCATTTGTTGTCGAAAATCTTGAGGCACAAATGATCATGGGCCCTTGGGGCTATGAAAATGTATCGCTGTGTCAAAAGTTTTATTTGCACTTTGAAGCGATGATACACTCTTTAAGGGGGCTAAGAATTCATTTCTAAGCAAAATCCTTGAGGTATAAATGATTATGGGCCTTTGGGATCATGAAAATATATCGTTTAGCGGGTTATGATGAGCACTTAAGGGGGCTGAGAATTCATTTGTAAGCAAAATATTTGAGGCACAAATGATCATGAGCCCTTGGGGGCTATGAAAATGTATCGCTGGGTCAAAAGTGTTTGTTTGCACTTTGCAGTTAGGAAGCTGTCTTTAAGAGGGGTTCCGGCTAAAACCCCCCCGGCGAAAACCCCCCCGCCAACCCCCCCCCCCCGGCTAAAACCCCCCCGTGACCAAAACCCCCCCGACCAAAACCCCCCCGGTACCAAACCCCCCCCCCCCCAACCAAACCCCCCCCGGTACCAAAACCCCCCGGTACCAAACCCCCCCCCCCGCATAAAAAAAGACGGGTATGTATGAGTAAAGTAACTGTCAGGTAGAGAGTAAGAGAAGAATAGACCCCCCCCGGTACCCCCCCCCCCCGAATCCTTAGACACTCAAACATATTTAGACTGGGATTTACTGGGCAACAAAACGAACAGCCATGTGACAGTTTTACCATTGACAAGCACGAAGGTGAAGCGCTGATAGAATATTTCTGGGACTATCTTGAAAGTGCTATCACAAAACGAGCTCAACATTTCCCTTGACCCAAAGGATCCTCCCATTAAGTCTCATCAAAATATCTCATTCCCTTCGAAAGTTATCCTGCTCACAGACGGAAAGTAGGACAACTTTTGCTGTGTCATAGGTTTTCCTCCGCTTACTGCCCATCTTTGAGTTTCTGGTATGAATCAGGGATAACTAAAGAGCAATCAGGCAAAGGGAGCTTCACATTGCACCAATGGGTGGCATCCTAACTGCAGCTTCCTTGCCAAGAAGGAGGAGGCATTGGGAAAGGATTTGTTGGGGGGATCGATACACAGAGTGGAACTGGCTTTGATTTGATCATTCACATTTAACACCTCACTGACAACAGCTTCAGTTAATGAATGCGGGTGTTTGGTGACTTCAGCAAAACCATCAACCTTCACCTTCGCCTTACACTCTCTTTGTTTATCATTGTTCTGATACCCACTGTACGTCAGACATTATTGTAGAGTCAAGTTTGTGAAAGAAGTTTATTTACTCTTACTCTCTAACTACCAGTTACTCTACTTATACCCGTCTTTTTTATGCGGGGGGGTTTTGGTCGGGGGGGGGGTGGTACTGGGGGGGTTTGGTCGGGGGGGGTTGGTACCGGGGGGGGGTTTGGTCACGGGGGGGTTTTAGCCGGGGGGGGTTGTCCGGGGGGGTTTTAGCCTAGACCCCTTTAAGAGGACTAATAATTCATTTGTAAACAAAATCGTTGAGGCACAAATGATCATGGGCCCTTGAGGACCACGAAAATGCATCATTTAGTCAAAAACATATATTTCACTTTACGGGTGATGATGAGCACTTTAAGGGAGCTGGGAATTTATTTGTATTCCCTTGTAAACACTTGAGGGCCTTGAGGCACATTGATTGTGGGCAATAAATGTATCGCTGGGTCAAAAGTATTTTTTTTTGCACTTTGCAGTTAGGATACTCTCTTTAAGGGGGCTAAGAATTAATTTGTAAGCAAAACCCTTGAGTCACAAATGATTACGAGCCATTGGGGATCATGACAATGTTTTGGATTATGGGAGACAGTTCGCTCGCGTTCCACGTATCCCTCTTGATACTATGTATCATCGTCTTGCTTAACGTCCTCTTTTGTTCTTCTAGCTCAACGGCTCCGTTGGCGACGGTCTGAACTACGAATATGACGAAGTCACTCTCGAACGCGGCACTTCCGGCCTCGGATTCTCGATTGCTGGCGGCACGGACAACCCCCATGTCGAAGGCGACTACAGCATTTTCGTCACCAAAGTCATTCAAGGTGGCACTGCCGCTGCCGATGGTCGCTTGAGGGTTAATGACGTGCTAACGAAAGTTAACGACGTCACTATTGTAAATGTGACGCATTCAGCGGCCGTAGATGCACTAAAACGTGCTGGAAACCACGTTACCTTGGTAAGTTTAATGCCCGGGCCCCACTACGGACACACCCAGTCCCGTATCCAGGAATTTATTTCGGGGGGCGGGGCGGGGTGGGGTTTGCCCGCGGAATTTATTTCGGGGGGGGTTTGCCCACGGGTCGGACCAAAAAAGACATAGATTAGAGGTTAAAGCCTACAAAAAACTATTACTTTTGCGGGTTTCGGGGGGGGGGTCGAACCCCCTAACCCCCCCCCCCCACGGATACGGCCTTGGACACACCTGTTCGTAATTCGGTTTTTAGACGTTTTTAAGACCGGTTTTTTAGCAGGTTTTAGACGTTCCTCTCTCAACCCGTTCGTAAAATTTGGGGATGGAATAATCCATCTCCCGTTTTTAGTTTCTTATGAACAACCAATGAGAGAGGACCGTCCTAAACGTCTTAAAAACCGGTCTCACAAACGTCTAAAACCGAATTACGAACAGGTGTGCCCGTAGTGGGGCCCAGGCATAATCCAAACTCGGAATTGCTCAACGGTGCTGGTTAGCTTATACCACGCAGGGAACCCTTAAAGCACACCTCGCGCTATTTACTGTTTATGTTCCAGTATTCAGAATTATTTGAATTCTGTAAAACTAAGCTCTGCTTTTAACAAATTATCCACGGCTTTGGCCGTTTTAAGCCTTGCCCAGGTCCGTTCGCTTCTAGCAAAACCTCAGCAAAAATTCAGATAACCGGTTTTACGCATCAATAGCATGCAAACATTCATCGGGAGCATAATACGCAGGGAAAATAGTGAATTGTTACAAGTGCAAAGATTAGTGAAGTTTCGTTAACAGGTTTAGAATGTAACATACGAAATGTGGGTCTGCGGGCTTCAATTTCACCTGAAAAGCCAGATTATTTTTAAACCATGGATTAGAATCCACTGAATTATTTTGTTTTTCAATTTTTTCACCTACAGCTCTAGCAGTGACGTTCAGAATATGCACTGTTGGCCCGACAAGACAAGTTCATCCCGACGCGGAGAATTTGAATTACAACAAAAGCGTGCATTGGATCGGCTAATCAAGCGAAGCTCAGGAAATTTTCAACTAGACAGTAAGGTCACTTTT
Organism: Branchinecta lindahli; assembly: GCA_023053555.1. Lineage (NCBI taxonomy): Eukaryota > Metazoa > Arthropoda > Branchiopoda > Anostraca > Branchinectidae > Branchinecta > Branchinecta lindahli. The sequence goes on along the minus strand of JAKZAO010000004.1, from coordinate 2,819,098 downwards.
GAAGAAAGCCCGCTATTACGTGTCACCAGAAAAAAAATTATTTTTCCGCAATTGTTCACCATGAACCATCATAGTTGCTAAAGGTTTCAGTCATAGAGGTGCAAGCACGTAAAGGTACCACAAATCCGAAAGAAAAAGTTCATTTTTAAAATAAATTGAATTGAATTGGTACCACAAATCCGAAAGGAAAAGTTAATTATATGAGAACAATTTTTCTACCATATTTTACTGAGAAAATTAACAAAAAACGAGTGAATTCCAAGTGATTTATTTTCTTCTGTATAACAATTGTATGTATTCAAGTATTTTAACACGTTAAATGTAATAGTCGGCGTATTGAGTGCCATGTCGGCGCTACGAGATAGATCAATAAAAATATATATATATCTTTCTATCTAAGTGATGGGTAACTAGTAGTGTTGGGCGATATTCGATATCGATAACGATATATCGATATATCGGACCAAATATCGATATCGAATATCGAAACGTAAATATCGATATCGAAAACGATATTTATGCAGTTGTAATTATTGTAAATTATCCAACATAAGTTACACTTATATATCCGAAACTGGAGCAATATGTTCTTCGTAATTCGTTTTCTATTTATTCGAAGTTAGAGTTCATGCAAGGTGCTTTCTTACGACAATTTTGCTCTTAAATTTTGGCGAAACGAGACCAATACTATTATATCGATTATCGAATATCGAAAGTGAAAATATCGATATATCGATATATCGAAAAATCCAAATATCGGCCAACACTAGTAACTAGACTGCCGTATCTCAGCCCTGTTCGGTTAAACTTTAAGAATAATGAATCAAACTAACGAATTAGGTTGCATTGGCATTATGGACGCGATGGGTCCTTTAAGTAACGTGTACACACAGTCCACTTTTCGTGGGCGGATGCGATTTCGTCCTTTCGTCCGTAACAGCACACCCTTTCCTTTAATGTTTGACGAAAACAGACTTGTTTAGCTTTTAATCGAGGGGTTGTCCACTGTCGGCACTTGCTGCACTCCTTTTCCCTGCACAGGGAACTTGATATTCCGATGAAAATTATCTCAAAATTAGTAGCATGAAGCTGTACGAAAAAGTAGCATGCAGTACGAACTGATGCCACTGTATGCGTCTATGTCGGGCTACCGTGTTACTGCATTCTACTGCATGCTACTATTAGCAAGACTGGATGCTACTATAACAAGACAGGATGCTACTGAGTACTACTTCTTAAGATTGACCCAGTCTGAGGCACATCAAATGATAGTATTCGTTACTTTTACATATAAATACATGCAGCTTTTTCGTACAACGATCATACAACTACGCAGGCTACACAGTTTTCATCGGGATACATCAAAATCGATAGTGGGCAGCCCCTCGCTTCTGATTTTTCATAGAGGGAAATATTCATGATTTCCCTGGCGAATACTTGTATATCTGAAGTGTACCTAGTCACGAACAGTAATGTTTTTACTGCTGGATTCTCACGGAAGACCGCTGGACTTTAAATCAGGTTATGACAGCCTCGTGGAACATAGCAAAAAATTACTGAGTTCGTGTATTTACGCCAGTTTCCATGACAGGCTTCGAAAGGGGTCCGAAACTTTATGGAATAGGCTAACTTTTCCCAGGTTAGAACGGGATGGTAATTTTAGATTAGGGATGAAAAAGACAAATGCCCAACCGTCAGTTTGCCGAGCAGTTTGCATGCAGGTCTATGTGAAGAAGTTGTTGGGGCTTTTCTCTTTGTGGAGAAATTCAGATTCAGAATAGTGTTGGGCGATATTCGATACGATAATCGAACGAAATATCGATAATATTGAAAAATATCGAAATTTACTTTTCAAATATCGATATTTACGATATCTGCAGTATGATGTGTAACAGTTCTATTATTCGGGATTTTCAGAATAAAAGAACAAATAGTGATTTCAAATTTGATTTGATTAGGAAGGAAAAGCAGACTGGGAATGAAAAACGTGGAAATGCTACTCTTTCTAGATGGGAATGTTTGATTATGTTCTTTTAGTTCAATTTCTTTCTTGTTAAGTTTTTTTTCATGAAAATGTAGCAGTATAAACAGTTTCAAAGACCGGTTTTCGACAATCGAAATATCGATTATCGAATTAGAAAATATCGATATTTATATATTCCTCAATATCGCCCAACTCTTAATTTAGACACGTTTGGCAAAAGTTGTTCCAATTGTGGGTATACCTGACCGTGGGTATACCAAGTTGGGGGTTTACCTAACATTTAGCGTAGCCTATCAAAGGTTTTCGGTTTCGCGTGGATCCCGAAGGTTTTTTTTATCGGATTTATTTTGTTATATTTTCATGGGATTTAGGAAAAAATAGAGATCTCGATAGGGATTTGTTATATTTATTTGGAATTTAGTTGTTGGCAGTAGCGTATATTAGGGGGGGCGACAGGGGCAATCGCCCCCCCCCCCCCCCGAAATTCTTGAAAAAGGGATTTTTAGTGGGAAAAACGTGTGCGAAACACGGGCGACAGGGGCGATCCTCACCCGAAATTCTCGGAAAAGGAGCATTTTACGGTAAAAACGTACGCCAAAATACAAATTGAGAAGATCAATCAAAATTATTTACAGCACGGTTCAGTAATAGATCTCAGAAACAGTTTTTGAGTCGTAATGTGAATGATTACAAGATTAAAAGGTGTTTTGCACCTCGTTTTTAACAAAATCGTCATTTGGAGTCGAATTTTAGTCTGGCTAGAGGTGTTTTTAGTGTTAAAAACGGTCAAAAAATGAAAAAATCGCCAAAAATTTATATTCAACAATTTGGATTCGGTCGGCTATTTTCTAGGAATCCTAAGATTTTGCAAGAAAGACCTACTGACAATCGTTGCCTACGACGCCTTGTGTCGTTGAACAGCGACTAACCTCGTCACCCTTCCAGTAGTTGCACTTCCAAACAATAATGATAGCCTAGTATTGTAATACAACAGAAGAGGCGTTTGCCTCTAAATAACTCCGAGATATTGGGAATAATAATTCTGAGCAGAGTTGAAAATCTCATCTGTAATACAGTTGAAATTATTAATTTTATTCGGCATTAAAGTTTAACTTTCCCATCCTTTATTCGCCCAAATAGACTCGAAGACACGATGAAAATTACTTCGTTGCTCCGCTATTCACGAATAAACGATTTTCATATAGTGGAATTTCCCAGTCGGATTTGTGTTAACTCTATGCGCTTGTGCCTGTGTTGTACTATGCTTGACGAAAACGATACTCGAAAATTAAGTGCTCACGCAGTGAGCTCCCTTCCGCAAGAGGATCATTGGCCACTCAAAAGCCGCGTTTGTACTGAGATTCAAGTTTTCCGCGTCATAGTAGAATTTTTGTTGTGAGGACGGCCGTAGATATTCTGAACGTCCTAAAGCAAATAGTGAAAAAAAATCCCTTCAACACAATCCAAATAATGCAATGCCTTCAGTTAAATGAAACAAAATAAGTTGGCTTTTCACTCAAACTTTAATCACGTCGTCGCTAGGCATGTTCCGAGGGTCGATTGTTAAAGGACACCTGAATGAAGAGTACCAACCAAGTATCATGCCTATCTGTATGACTTCCGTTAACATTGCCTGCAGAAAACCCAATCGAAATACGAAATAGTGTTTCCAAGCTATGATTTTTGCTCCATTTTGCATCTGTCCTTATTTCAGTACCGAACAGTTTTAGAAATGAACAAATGTCTCTAATCAACCCTTCTTCTGGAATACTTTTTAACCAGTTAAGCCCAAACGTATATCTAGAAGAAATTCCAATACGATCCGCCCAGCGCTGTACTTTGAATGAATTGCGCTTTTGTCTTTGAGTCTGCATGTGCAAACCTCCAGAAACGAACATCCCTATTTTGAAAACGTCACGCTCAGGAGAAGAATGCTCTCCGTGGCCATGTCTGCAAATGCATTATCCGTGGTGTGTTCAAGTATGGTTTCATTGTTCAGGTGTCCTTTAAATGAAACAAAATAAGTTGGCTTTTCACTTACACTTTAACCACATCGTCGGTAGACCTGTTCCAACTCCGCTTACTCACAAATAGCTGACTCTGTTTTATTTTGCAGCAAATTCGACGGCCGAAGAGTTTGTACTACCAGAGCAAACCTCACACACCCTCCCCTCAACCGCCTCGGCAGCTTGAACTTGAATTATCCAAGGGATCCAAGGGACTTGGCTTTTCCATAGCCGGAGGGATTGGCAACCAGCACATCCCCGGCGATAATGGCATTTATGTCACCAAAATCATGGAAGGTGGCGCTGCTCAAGTGGACGGCCGGATGTCCGTGGGGGATAGGCTTGTAGCCGTTAGGAATACAACGGTAAGCTCTAATTTAGTTCAGTTTGATTCAGTTTATTTTCTTCGCTATGGCAAATTGCACTGTAACTGCCAAACATTAGCGTTAGAACGGTCAAGCATAAATAAAACAACGCATAGGTTAAAAAGGTAATCTATAGTAATAGGTAATAATAGTAATTTAGGAGACTCACAAACCAAAATGCATTTTCGAAGACCCAATCGACAGCAAAAACAGCAGCCTTGTCCAAAATGAAATCACACTACCAGCTATAACTCCAAGCAGTTTTCTGGCAAGAAGTTCACATAATCAGATATTTAAGGAAGGATCTTTGAGTGTTTTTCTACAAGTTCATTTTTCAGCTTGAGCCTGAAGAGGACCCTTGCCAAGAAGAGCCGAAATATCGCTCTAATAAAATGTAGCTGACTTATCAGTTTTGCTTTGTCAAATGTGATTCGCAGTCACCTTGGGTTGAAGGAATATCTATAATTTAGTTCAATTCTTCAGTTTGATTCAGTTTATTTTCTTTGCTACGACAAATTGCACTGTAACTGCCAAACATTAGCGTTAGAATGGTCGAGCATAAATAAAACAACGCATAAGTTAAAAAAAGGTAATATATAGTAATAGGTAATAACAGTAATATAATAAATAAAATATAATAAATAAATATAACATAATATAAATAAATAAAATAGAAATATAAAAATAGTATAATAATAATAGTATTTATAGTAATAATAGGTAATATATAGTAATAGAAGATCAGACCAATTGAAAATAATGGGTGAAAAATGAACTGAACGGTTTTTTCAAGCTCGGATCCATGGATCGGAGGGAGCTCCAGTTGTTGTTTGTCGGTGAGCTTGGTGGTCCTGCCTTCCCTCGTTTTCGCGGCCTTGATCATCCGCATTTAGAATTTTGTTTTTGTATTGCCGTGGTCCTTGGTATTTTAGCCTAATAAATATCATATCAAAAGTTTCATAACATTTACACAAGGGTGCGCAGATCCAGCAAGAGGTAAAACACCATCTGTTGTAAAACACCATCTGTTTCCGATATGATATTTTACAGCACAACTCTTATTAGAAATGACCTTTTCACGATTAAATGGTTCAGAAATGTCGTTTTCGAAAATACCATTGCTTGCCACGTGAAATGAGCGATTTTCCTGTTCACGCAATAAGTGTTAAATAGGAGTTGGACCTGATGGTCTACCGTGTCTTCCAAAATTAAAAGCAACACTGTGAAACTTGTCATGTCCTTATGTGTGAACGATTATGAGCGAACCTTGAAGCTTTCTGCCCAGTTTGCGTTGCATGACCGGCAAAACTCGGCACGGCCGAAAAAGTGCTAAAAAGACCCAGAAACAAAACGAAACAATTTCATTTCATTTATTTCTGACCGCCAAAACTGGCGAGTATAAAAAAGAAATAATAGTACAACACGGCCAAAAAGTACATTAAACGTGGCCCAACACTTGCACAATCAAATACTCGACAAATTTTAAAGAAAACAAATACAAAAGAACATACCATACTGACAGACACAATCTATTTCAAACCTTGACCCAAGTTATGCTTTAGGCTATCGAGCTTAATCATGAACTCTGCTTCAGGATTTCAACCGGATTTTTCATATTATAATCTTTCATCATCAAAGAAGAAGATTCAAATTTCGAAAAACGACATAAGAATTTCCCAAATTTAAAAAAAAGTTGTTTTCAGGGAAGTTAAATTACCTTTAGAAAAATATGGCAAAAAAGGAGAACCCAGTAAAACATGTGGTAAAACTACACTATTAAAAATCTTTGCCAGTCGCTTCTTAGACAGATAATCTCTTAGGCAAACAATACTACCAAAACTTCTCGCAATTCTTTTTTCTAGATCAGCTATTATCAAAGAACGAGTTAGTACCATTGACGAACTAATAGGCAAACCTAAGTATTGTAGAGAAAAAACTGGTTTCAAAATAAAATCATCAATCTTAATAAAAATAGTATGCACTAAATAGTGAAAGGCGGTGATTTTAGAAGCATATAATTGAATAAGGGAGGCTAGGGATGATATGAAAGGCAAAATAAGTAAGAGGTGTCCTTTAAGTGTTATGTCGCGATGATGTCGCTCAGAGCCGACATCTAAGTGAGAAAAAAATGGTACTGCTTGAAGGAAAACCAGGACTGGGCAGGTCTTGGATGGCAAGATACAGGAAAAAAAGTACTGAACAATTTACAGAACTGAGACTGTAGGATATACATAAGTAGTCAGAATGTCCCCTTATACTTTCGAGTCTCCTGTGATTAGTGTCATTGACCCATAGCGTTTTTCATCGGAACCAGCAAACAACTATTTATAATTCCTAAACCGGCAGTCGACAACTATATATGTATATATATATATATATATATATATATATATATATATATATATATATAATATATATATATTATGTTGTTTATTGACTAAAATAGCGAAAATAGTTAGCATAGGTAAGTCAACCAGAAACGGGTCAATGACATATTATAGTAGGCTACCGAATAAACACGATTAAGAAGTATTGAACGAACAAGACTAAAGTACGGCACAAACGAGTTCTGTTCCAGCGGTAGGCTAGTTTATATTTTCTACGAAGATGATCTGAGCTTACAACAAGCAAGCATTACGTAGTTGTCTCTGGTGTCATTTTCCGATTCACCGGTGCCTGCTCCCTAGTGTTATAGACCGTTTTTGGACTCACCAGTGTCTGGTTCTAACCCACCAGTACAGATTCAACCTAGTCAGGAGGCAGGTTCTGTTGAGAAGTGACCAGGAGATGGTGAGACCGGAAAACCTTTAAAGAGGAAACACCAGACACTAGTGAGTAAACCAAACAAAAATCAGAAACTACTAGGAGTGTGACGAACGCGCCTATTGACATGCAGTAAAATTATGTTCCTTCAGTTCTGCTGTAAGCTGGGAATCTTTGTTTGCCCCCTCCTTTGTCTAGTCCCCTGACAAAAAGTGTCTCTGTTTTTCAGGCTGGTAAAGTAAACTTCGTTTAACATTTGCCAACAAACCTTGTCTCTGATTTGTTAGTACAGTCTTACCCTCGACGGAACCAATCACAAACGACGAGAGAGGCGGGGCTTAATTGACTCTCCATGGGAAGATTAGATTTGGCTAGAGGGCCAAAGCTTGAAACAACTGAAAGGAAAATTGAAAATAGGCGGACTACGCTTGCTGTTGAGAAGGAAAATAATGGAATAGTATCAGGTTTCAGTTCTGCTTTAAACGTCCCTTCTTTTTCAGGCTGGTGAAGTGAACCTCGATAACGTATCTCATGAAGAAGCAGTAGCCGCGCTCAAAGCAACAACTGACCGAGTGATCCTTGTGATACAAAAACCCGAAGGGGGGTCGCCCTATGGACTGATATTCGGCGGAGACCCACCTTTGCTCCCCAGCGGGGACAGTATTATTGTTCCGCCCTCCCCTTCACGTAAGTCTAACAAGACGACACCGTCGCTTTTCCGTAGTTGGGTGCGGTACCGTAGCGTTTGTTTTAAATTTTTTGGCCGGTGAAAAGGCAGGATCCCTGTTCTAATTTTCTTCTTCGTCTTCCTTGGGTCTCTTTCGAGAAGGGACAGAAGCAAATGCTTCAAAATCCGTGTTTTTGTCGTCGACCGCCCTCTCACTGTTATGGGACGTTCAAACAAGCATAGCTTCACTGTTGATCTGCAAGACACATTTGCTTAAAAACTCGCTGCTTAATTTTCATTTGCATTCTATTGTAGATTAACGGTCAGCTATTTGTCTGTGTACACTCTTTGTAAATGTGTGTGAGTTCAATTGCCGTGTTGTTCTCTCTTTTTATATATTACTCTTCAGTATTGAAGGGTTCAAATAAATAATAATAAAAATAATAAAATTAATGCAGCATCGATTTATGGTCCTCAAGAGCCACCATATTGACTGCATACTGCATGGGGCTTAGAACTTCCAAATTTAATAACTTTTAAAAACAGTAGGGCACCGCAGCGATTAGTTGCTGTTAGAGCATCGTCAAATCCCAAACTGTAAACTAGAACTTTATCAAGCAACTGAACTTGAGAAAAAATATTAATTACAAGGCTTTGTTTTATAGTCAAAATTTTTCTTTAAACAAAATCACACAGTGGAATTAGCCGGTGGCGAATTTTATACCTAGACAGCGTCTACTTGTCTATTTTCTAAAGGTGAAGTACGTTAAATAAACTAAACAAAATAAAAGAAAGCTTTTTTTTGCTAAATTATCAAAAAGACTGTTAACTGCCTAGGGGCCCTGAAGTGTGTCAGCTTTTGATGCGACTGAATTTTACGGGAAAGTCATTATTTTTTTAATTCATTTTTTTTAACTGAATGTTAATATTTTGTTTTATTAGTAGCCTTACATATTTAAGCAAAGTAACTTACTCCAGCCCAAGATCTTTTCAAATCCGCCGCCCCTCCAATAAAACGGAGGTTACCAAAAAGGTCCATATCCAGGAATTTATTTCGGGGGGGGGGGGTTGCCCGCGGGTCGGAGCAAAAAGTACAAAAAAGACATATATCAGAGGTTAAAGCCTTTAAAAACCATTATTTCTGTAAGTTTCGGGGGGGGGCTGAACCCCCTAACCCCCCTGGATACGGCCCTGGTACCAAATGATTTTTGCTCGGCGCGTGCATTCGCTAAAACTGTTTTTATTTTTCTGTCTGTTTATAGCCCACTTGGACATGAGCTTGCCTTACACCGAAGTCTCGGAACCGCTGCACAACCACTCTGCTTATAGTCGCTCGCAGCCGGTCACACCCCGTGCGGTTAGCATGGAAGACATCACAAGGTGAGCGTGGTTTCGTATATCAGGATTTACCGGATGAAAAATGTATAGTCTGTGTAGTTGTATGAATGAATGAATGAATGAATCACTTTATTTCCAGCAAAAGCCATATGTCTACACGCTAACAAAAAAAAAAAAAGAACACCAACAATAACTACGGTTTGGCCAGGGCCGTCCGGTAGAGGATTTTCCATGATGGTAAGTCATGGTAAACATGACTAGCAATAAAAGCAATCAGATCATTTTCCGACTCAATCACTCTTAGGTATAAAGCGACGCTTTGGCCTTTCGAAGAATTTCCTGGAAAGTCGAACAGTTTCGGGTAACCATTTCAGAACTGACACTACACAATCTATGCAGTCTAAACATGCGGCGAAAAACCTTGTTATACGCAATCTTTAGGCGATCCAACACTCCATCAGGACAATTTGAAATATTTTCGAGACCGTACATCTAGTAGCAATACGTCTTGAACAAACGTAGCTTCACTCCCGGACCAATAGTCGAGAACTTTCGAAGTAGTAGGTTCCCACGCGTGTAGAGACTAGCAATTTGGTCTGCTACATGCGAATCATCTCTGGTGTCATCCCGTAGGATGTAGCCAAGGTAACGGAAATTTGAAATGTACTCAATGCATCGACCCGATAGTAAAACATTTAATTTCGGTAGCTTATGTCGCTTGTTATTAAAAACCATCGCAAAAGTTTTCTTCGTATTGTAGAGTAGATCGTGGTCCACTGCGAAAGAATCACAAATCTTTAGGAGTTGATTCAGACCGAGCACACTGGGCGCTAGTACTACAAGGTCGTCCGCAAATATTATGTGGTTGAAACACTTACCCCCAATATAACAACCAAAACTAGACGTCGACATAATATTATTTATATAATATTCATTTCACTGTGTTCTAGAGAACGTCGACATACGCTTTGATAGGCTATCAATGTACACTGCATACAGGAGCGGAGACAAAACACCACCTTGCCTTAAACCATTAAATAGATTAAATTTGTCACTGATTACTGACTCCCAACGTACACAGAATTTCTGTTTCTGGAACCAAAAAGCAAGTAATCTCACATAAGGGGGAGGTACACCTCTACTCTTTAATATTTTCAGCATTTTATAATAGTTAACGCGGTCGAATGCTTTAGTGGAATCAACAAAACAGCAAAAAACCGGGGAGGAAAAAATCATGAAATATTCAACGATGCACTTTAACAGAAAAACAGCAAAATCTACACCGGCACCTTTCTTGAAACCAAATTGATAAGATGAAGTAGCAAGCCAATCAGCGGTTCAACGGTTTTTCGGCTCTCTTCGTATGCATAACGCTGAATGCGTAGCTTTTTGTAAGCTTAACAGCTATCATCCTAAGTGTTAAGGCGGCTTCACACTGCCACTTAAGAACTAAAGTTAAGTAGCTAAGTTACGTTAAGTTAAGTAAGCCTTTCACACTGTGCTTAGGCCTTTCACACCAAGGAGCTGAAGTTAAGTAAATTTTCTTCATTTCTTCCGAAATTTTCACCCTTTTCATCATCAGCATCAGTGATGATGGGTGATCAGCGATGACCTTAAGTTGCCTTAAGTTCACTTAACTTTGAGTGGTGAAAGTTTGAAAAATACTAAAGTTAAGTGAGATTTCTTACGTTAAGTGCGACTTTAGACGCATAAAGTACACTTAAGAGGCCTAAGTACTCCAGTGTGAAAGGGGTCTTAAGTCAGTGTGAAGCCGCCTTTATCCGTTGAATCCGGGCATCCTTTTGTTCTATCTGTTATTTAACTTCTGACAGTGTACTGTCATGCACAAATTTGTCAATATTTCAGTTTCGTTCAAAAGTACTTACAAATGGTCAAAAGTTATGCGAAGTCACAATAATCTTTGGTATACAACTATTATGGTAACGGCTCTGCTTCTACGTTACTGGTTCGAATTATGGGACTGTCGTAGAAAAAAACGATTATCTGTCTGTTTTCCCGGGGGGGGGGGGGCAACCCATACCCCCCTCGATACGGCCTTGACTGGACTGCGACCGAGAAACATATCGACGACCTCTGAGAAGTGTGCCGCTTTACAAAGTTCTGCTCTTCTCTTTGCAACTTAACAAGAGATAACTTTTTTTCCTTGGAGTAAAATCCTGCCATAACTGGAGTACGGGCTTCTTAGTCCTTTTTCTGAGAAACATGTTGACGCCATAGAAAAACTCAAACTCTGCTTTACCAAGTTTCGCCCTTCTCTTCGCAACTTGCCAGGAGAGAATTTGTTCCAGAAACTTCCATAATTGAGTTCCCTGGAGCCCCCTGTGAAAACCGAAGGGCTGTCCACTCTCGATTGTTGTATACACCAAGTGCACCGGTTGCCACGTGTTAGAATATTAAAATTTGCTTATTTAGAAGCATTGAAAGATGAAGCGCGTAATTTATGGCCGGTACCGGTGCCGGGAAATTCTTTTTCCACAAGTTCATTTTCCAGCTTGAGCCTGAAGAGGACCCTTGTCAAGAAGGGCCGAAATATAGCTCTAACAAAATTGAGCTGACGTATCCGTTTTGCACTGTCAAATATGGTGTACACCAAGTGCCGGAGAAGGGGTACCCCTTCGGTGAAAACAAAGGAAAAAGCTGAAACACTTTGCTCTTAGCTGAAATAAGGTTCTTAAATTTATAAGATCCACTGTGTTCTGGAGGCAAAAAAAAACACAATTAAGGTGGTCTGGAATTTAGCGAAATATTCAAAGAACGATGGCTCTATTGTAAATCGATTTAATCCAAATAATCCACTGAAGGGGGGATTCACTCTTATCTTGTTAGCGTGGGGAAGCCTTACGTTCGGTCAGGTTTCGTGTTTTGTAATTCGGCTTTTTAGTTTCGTCACGTCATTTGGTGCTGGTGGGATCTCCTTGCGCTTGCAATCAGTAAGTACAGACGTTAGGGCCCTAGGGGATCGGAGGGTGCAGTTTTGGGCGAAATGGATAAATAATAACCTGAAAATTCACACGTTTTTTTTTACGATCACCTCGCACTGTCTTTCCAGTATTCTGGAATGATTGAAGACAAATTTTTTTTTTGGCTTTAGAAGTTTTTTGGCTTCACGACCGTTACTCTTACTAGAAATAATCTTTTCCCTATGAAATGGATCAGAAAAAACATTTTTGAAAATACCATTACTTTCCATCTGAAATTAGCGATTTTCTTGTTAGGGCCTGTCGACTATGTCCAGCCTTCCTGCTCTCTGACGCGGCGGCTGGGCGCAAAACATTTGAAAACTGATCGCGCCGTGGTTAAAAAGTGTGAAAACTAAGCAAATAAAAGAAGTAATAAACAAAAGCTTCTCAGATCCTTATGTGTGAAAGAGTTGTCAGCAGACGTTGATGATCCCGGCAAACGTTTCGTTGTGTGACGGGCAAAACTCGGCAAGGCCAAAAAACGCTAAAACTTCGTAGGCACAGAACGAAACAATGGAGAAAGGTGGGGATTTTAGAAGGTTACAATTCTGTATGGGAGCTAGATAGATTACAAAAAAGCAGAATAAGCTAGAGGGGTCCTTTAACATTTAGCAGAAGCACGAACAAATTTTGGTAACTGTTTTTTTCTGACGAGTAAGCTTCTCGCAAACAATCGTCGGGAGCATGATACGCATCGAAAGTAGCGAAACAAGGCAAGTTTGAAAATCAGTGAAGTGTCGTTATGGGAGGGTTAGAATATACTGTATTATAAATTGCGGTCTCTGGGTTTAAGAATGGATGGCGATTTGGAAGTAGGTTGCATGGTACTACATGTATGACGGGTTCTCTAAGGAACTACTTTGACTCGCCAGTAATTGACCTTTAAACATTAAGCTTATAAAAGTTTGCTAACCTCCAAGACCTCCAGACCTCCCTAACCTCCAACACTACTACTATGCTGCTTTCTCTCGGCGTCAGAGTTTTCCGCACTGAAAGTCCTTTCCACGCGCCATCTACAGTTCTGTGTTCGCTCCGCGTCCAGAGATGTTTTTGATTCACTAGATGCCGCCCGTTCAGTGTTAGATTTGCTGTCGTTTTGATCCGGGTGTTAGTGTTAGTGTGTTAGTGTGTAAGGAACTTGGACATTGTGTTAACATGGTGAGGACGGTCTTTCGACTGGTCAGGAAACGATTAAGAGACCGATCGTCCTTTGCTAGGACACGGACATGTTGTTTTCAGATTAAGGGCTTGTTAGAGACCCTCAAAAGTTGAACTGGTTTCAACTTGGGTCCGAGACTAGCTGGTGTCGGAAACTGGCACCAATATCAATTGCGAACGGAAGAAACCCAGCTAATTCTCGGTCTCAGAGCGATTTCCGGAACTGGCTGGTACCGAGTATTAGCTAAAACCCGTTGTGAATGGGCCTTTAGCATTCCCCTTTGAGTGTGTTTTAGGGGCGGAAAACAAAACCAAAGTGGTCTAAAAGTTGGGTTAGACAAGTGTTTACACTATCAGAAGTTTCAAAACAGATAACACGAAGATGCGCGGTTTCAACAGATTACACTTAAGATGTTAGCTGTTATTTTTTCAAACGTTTTGCGTACAAAAAGAGCCGGAACTCCGCCGAAAAAAACATCTGCTGACTTTTTTGTTTGTCAGTATGGTATCCGAAAAGTCAGCCGATGCTTTTCCGGCAGTTTTTCGGCTCTTCCTGACAATGCTTGTTATGCATAACATTTTCAAAAGTATAACAGATAACATCCTAAGTGTTATCTGTTGAAACTGCGCATCCTTGTGTTATCTGTTATGAAACTTCTGATAGTGTGAAGAAGCATAGGCTACCCCAACTATAGACGCGTTTTTGGGATCCCAAAACGTATGTGGAGGGATACCTATGTCATCGCAAAAGTTGTCGTCTGTGCGCACGATAACTCTCGAAGGGATTGAGATATTTTGATGAAACTTGGTGAGAGGATTGTTTGTTTCAAAGTACATGTCGAATTCGTAGATGGGTCCTGTAGTCCCATACTTAGGGGTGGGGGAGGGGTTTCAAAGTAAGGGACGAAAATAAATGTTTTAAAAAGCCAATGAGATAGTCGATATAGGGGTAAAGAGACATGCTGAATGCAGAACCTAATTGTCTGGATCAAATTATTTTTCACGTCCACTTATAAATTATGTATAAATTTTGTGTGTTTATGCTGTTATTTATCCTGTGTTATTTTTTGTTATTTTCTTTACTCCGCTATCACCTCGTGTACTTGGCGGGTTAAAAATAAATTTATATATATATTGAATTTTTGGGATCCCATCGAAACCTTTGGTTTTGTTTCTGCAGTGTTGACCGGATACCTGTCTCCTTGACTTCTGCTGACGTCAGATGCTAAAATCTCTGTATTGAAATCTCGGACCCGCGCCGATTTTCGCGTCGGGCCGATTTTTCGCGCCGATTTTCGCGTCGGGGCCACCTGGTGTGAGATGGCGACGGACGCTTTTCTTAAATCATTCGTTACGCCTTATTGGTCACACTGAATAGACCATTCCCTCCGAAGATCAATACGCGCGTGCGCTTAGATAGGGAATCATTAGGCAGTCGCCTTGGCAATACCTCCCCCCATTGTGTAACATTTCGTTTTTATACATCTGCCTTTAAAGGGATGTCGCGCTATTTTTCTAACGGTTATATCGACGCTTGGGACGCGGGGCGGGCGTCGGTGGGATTTCTAACTTTACTGCTTGGAAATATGGCTGATTGTTAGGAAAATGACGTAAAACCTAAAAAAAATCAAAAGAAACAAATAGTGGTATTAAGCTGTATCTTTTGCTATTTGTTCAAATCCCGAACCCCAGGGGGGTGGTTTTCGAATGACAGCCACGTGAGACATTTCGCATCTATTACGGACGACAAAAAGGGACTAAGATTGAATTTGATTTCGCGGGAAGCACAAGACCAACCCAACCATCACCCTTAACAACGCGACCCTTGGCTGAAATACATACTAACTAATTGCAAGTGCCGTATGAGCTTACAGCTCTTGTTAGGATCCCAAAACGTATGGTATCGTACGCATCGAAGAATTTTGACTGGGCAGAAGATTATGACGAACTTCAAACCTAGCAAACATTAATGCACACTCGTAAACAATAATATAAGTCAAGATAAAGTCGGATTAAAGCTAAAACTCTATTTTTCGCAATTTTTCGCTCATTTTGGCTCAGTTGCTTTTGCACCCAAGAACAGGTTTTAATTTTTTTCATTACCTTTTCGAAGTATCCCAACAGAAGAAACAGACCATTCCGAAATAAACAGCAGACGAAATGAATCGAACTTGATTTAATTCTTTCATTTTTGTGCGTCTATCAGGGTCCTCACGTATTGGGGGGAGGGCGGACGCCCTCCCTCCAATGTTGTCAGCGCGAAGGGCCGCGATTTTTCCTATAACCAGTCGTTTTTTTCTGCAAAGGCAGTCGGTAAAGATGACCAGCCATCCGGTAAATACCTTGTCCCCCCCCCCCCCAGAAACATTTTGGCTAGTTACGCCTTTGGCGTCTATATTTATGTTCGGAGGGGAGGGTTAGTCTAGTAATCTACCAGGGGAGGGTTAGTCTAGTAATCTACCCGCATTACTCTTGGGAGATTGCTCGGCTGTGTCTCGATACCCTGACTACCCCTATTGTCCATACTTTATCTTTGGGCATCTCTGCTGCCTATGGATTGCAAATCGCATTGGTGTCAGATGAACCGTGGAAAATTCAGTTAGTTCTCTTCTAACAAAAGAAAATTGTATGCTGAAGGGATTAGACGAAATTTCTTATTAGAGATTTATCGAGCAGGAATTTCATACTTTATTGTTATGTAATCTTATTCGTGTCGCTTGAGCATCTGGAATGAGTCTCGGAAGCTTGTCGGGAATTGGGCCCAGGAATGGAGCATCTGTTTTCGTTTCGGAAATGATCTCAGTACAGCCGCTCCTTGTTCTACCACCCCCTTGGTACAAATGTAGACACCTGATTTCGCGTTATAAGCCCTAGATATATCGTTAAAAGTATCGGCGCTAAAAAAAAAAAAAAGAAAAAA
The DNA here is from genome assembly GCA_023053555.1 of Branchinecta lindahli. Lineage (NCBI taxonomy): Eukaryota > Metazoa > Arthropoda > Branchiopoda > Anostraca > Branchinectidae > Branchinecta > Branchinecta lindahli. The sequence continues at coordinate 2,802,916 of JAKZAO010000004.1, read as the reverse complement.
AAGTCCACTGCCTCCCGTGTTACCTTCCCCGCCCATCACAGCCTGTTCCTTCTGTTTTAGTCTATTTGGTGTTTTATTGTCTTGTCTGTTTTGTTCTTCATTGCTTGTATTCCCCTTTTGGTATCTTTTAGCGGGTCAGAAAAATGTGTCGACTATGAGCGTGTTCCAACCCTCTACCATTAGTAACTATTAGTTACCATTTCCGTTCCAGCCTCACGAAAAGTTATTACGCTGACCGTTCCAACCTTCTCGGAATAGTAACTAATAGGAACTATTTGCTTACCATGCTCGGGAGCGTAGTAAGCGTAGTAACCACGGATCTCTGTAACGTGACTGGCTGGATTACCCCGTGGAGTGACGTTTTACTGAAAAGTTAAAAAAGCGTTCTAGCCTTGACGCAAAATAGCCAAATTTATGACGTAATGCTTAGTAACTACGGTAAGTAGGGAGGGACAAGCTCTATGGTTATTTGATTATTTTAAAATTTGCGATTTTTTTTAATCTAGTCAGTCAATTAATTATTCTTATATGTAAGGCGCTTACGTGTTACAGCTGGGCGAAATAAAGGCACGACCGAAAACATAAAATAAAACAAATTAACACTATTTAACACAATGACACAAAATTTTGACATAGAACGCCCAAATCTGAAATTTCATCACTGAAGAATTGATTTAAAATGTCATCTGCTGACAGGGCAGGATGTTGAGCGTGTCCGAAAGCTCGGAAACGAGCGAAAATGCTGAATTAATTCAGCATTCTATGCAGCATTTCGCTTTCGGACTTAAATTTTCGCTCAGTTAATGCAGCATTAATTCAGCATAAAATTCATCGAAAAATTCAGCGAAGATGCTAAATTTTACGCTGAATTTTCAAGAAGAAACTGGGGAGCTGGCGATTAAGGCTAAGAGCGTGTCCGAAAGCTCGGAAACGAACGAAAATGCTGAATTAATTCAGCATTTTATGCAGCATTTCGCTTTCGGACTTAAATTTTCGCTCAGTTAATGCAGCATTAATTCAGCATAAAATTCAGCGAGAAATTCAGCGAAGATGCTAAATTTTACGCTGAATTTTCAAGAAGAAACTGGGGAGCTGGCGATTCAGGCTAAATTTCGGAATTACAAGTGTCAGAGAAGAAATAAAGAACGTGTCCGAAAGCTTTTAGTGCTGTAAATGCTGCATTTAATGCTGCATATACGGTAAGAGCTTTCGGACGAAATCAAAAATAAAAATGCAGCATTAAATGCAGCATTTACAGTCCTGAAAGCTTTCGGACACGCTCTAAATTTCGGAATTAGAAGTGTCAGAGAAGAAATAAAGAACGTGTCCGAAAGCTTTTATTGCTGTAAATGCTGCATTTAATGCTGCATATAAGGTAAGAGCTTTCGGACGAAAAATAAAATAAAAATGCAGCATTAAATGCAGCATTTACAGTCCTGAAAGCTTTCGGACACGCTCGTTAAGTCCGAATAAGTGTGTTGATGTTGTCTTAACGTCTCAATTAAATACCAGTGTACGCTTGCGGATAAGTGTTTGTCATTTGATGGAACCAACAGTCGCTTCTTCTCATGAACTATTACAAAAATGACATTTGCCAGATATTTTCAACTTTTATTTTTCATAACTCAAATTTTCCGAAAAGACCTACGAAACTAATTTCCCTACTGAGGTGGGCGATTGAGGTGACACTGCGTGATATGTGAGAGCTTGTATGTTGTCGGTTTTACGCGACTAGGGGTAGTGTTTCCGCTACGTGACGCTGGGACGTGATTTGCCATTTTCGCGGTTGCTAATCTGATTCGCCTGATGTTGAAACAAACATTTTTTGCACCTAGAGTTTAGCTTTCTATTCAGCCCGGTCCTTTCGTCCAACGCCTAGTTTTGTAGCCGGTTCAAGAGAAAATACAATTTTCTTCCGTCGGAAAGTAGAATCTCGTTTTCTTAAGTGTGTATGTCCGGGCGTTTTTGGATTTTTTGCCAAACGGATGGATCCCACGTAATATCTTGTGTCTTCTGAAAACAAGTTTAATGTTTTCTTTAAACCGGTGACGTGTTCTAAATATATACTGGCTTACAAGTCAGAATCACTGCTGTGTCCGAGGATGAAAGAAGTGAAGTTTTCCGGTGCACGTTGTCTAGACTTTGATGGTTGTACGTTGATCGGATATCCGAATCCGTGGCCTAGGTAGGTAAAAAAAATAAATAGTTATTTCAACTTGCATCGACAGTCGTTTGGTCTTTAGGGCTTCTGTTACCTCGTTGGTTTGACCTCTCGTGAAAAATAGAGAAATAAGGTGTTGATTCATGGCCCCCAAAACTGTAGTGCGATTTGCGCGCGCCCGAAATAATAAAATAGTATGGATAGGTTGATGCAGTTGTTCTACAGGATTTCTGGATCGCTGTCTGTGCCTGAAAACCAAGGTCTCTAATTATTGCCTTATTTAGCAGCTTTAGCTTACATGGATTAATTATCTCCCGTAGTTGTACCGTCTCTTCCTCGGTCTCTAGTCGATTGAGCAGTTGAATCAACAAGTTGAGCCGTTGATGTTGTGCTGTTTTGAAATGTTATGTTAGTTCGTGCCGGGAAATAGTTGCGAGTCAAAATAAGCTGGGCGGTTGGCTGTTGCTGTTTTGGTGCTCAGCTGTTCTTTGAACGGTGAGTGATGGTCCCGCCGGACTAGCCCACGGGGTAATTAGTGGTGGCGATTCTAAAACTTTCGGATACCTTGTGCTTACGAAACGAAACTTCAATTCTGGGATATTATCGGGAAAGGTTCTTTACTAGTGTTAAGGACAAATTTGGCCACTGTCCAGGGTTTTCGCGAGGTTTTCGAGGTGCTGTCTCTGCCGGATTTCACCAGATCACTTACTGAAAATGTCGAGGGGCTTTCCCCTTCGTCACATTAGAATGGTCATAACGTGGTATCCGATGATTATTATCGCTCTCCCTGATGACCAGGAGTAGAGGGTAGACCGGTAGACAGCTGAGTTCCCAAGGATTTAGACTTGTTTATTTGCAATCAGCTGAAGGGTTAGATTGACGATCTAATTCCTTTTTATATTTTCTGGCCCCAAAAAAATGTTTGGCTGGGTTCATCTTCCGCAAATAACGTTTCACACAAGAAGGAGATCAGTGGACAAAAAAAATATTTTTTCTGTTCTCGCAAATCTCTCGGGAAAAAAAATCTTGGTACTCTGGTCACCAAACTTTTTCGTGTTTTTGGTAACTGTCCTATTTAAGTACGATTGTCACCTCAATGCTTTTCTGAGCACTGAACTCACAGCATGAACCTTCTTTTTCACCACTATGTTTTTGAATAGTTTGTGAAGGTGCCCAAACGTATCGAATAAATTGTCTTACAACTTTCTACAAATTCTTCGACGTGCTCTACTGATTGTTCGACATAGAGCTAGTGTATAGCACAGAGTTTGACAATTATCCATAAGCCACTTATGAAGGAAACAAAGATGTGTCATAATAATAGATAACACGGTACGACAGAAAATATCAAAACTAATCCGTAATAACAAAATCATTCTATACAAACACACCGTTACAACAACTTTTCACAGAGACCATTAACTGGGTAGAGTATGAACTATTAGTAGGATTCAGCGACAATGGAATCCTGCATTTTTGTACATTTATGTATTTGAAGTGCTGTGACCAAATAAACACGAGGTGCTGAAGATGGTTAGTAGTCCGAGCAAATGACGTCGAAGCTTATCAGTAGTTTACAATTCAGAAAGGAATTTTGGAGGAATTTGCACTACATGAAGATGCATATTCTCAAATATAATATAACTAATGATTTAATCCATAATATCTTTATAATATATAACAATAGCTTTGGATACATTTATATTGTTAGCACTCAGTTCATGAATACAAAATCTCAACATAGACTGGTCGAAATTACTGGTTGACAACAATTCAAATATGATGAATGTACTGGAGATCGGTTGCTTAATTGTCAGATTCTCTGTCATTCTTGTAGTTGATTCCACTGTTTATTTACGGACAATATTATTTGACATTTTTTTCTGTCCTGTGAGTTCTGTGCACACCGTACTTCTCCTTTATCCGTTTCGTCGGTATGTTATGTATCGGCAATTTCACGCGCTGCGTCCTTGCGTCCCGGCGCTTAATGAGCGTCCAACCTCCGACGCCTCGGTCGGTTGGAATCCCTCCCTGTCAAGTTCAGTTGAAGATACTGATGTGATCCCGACGTTTGTTGATCAGTAGACGGATGGTGCATCGGGATAGCTGTTAGTTTATAAGTGGAAGTGTGAGCGGGAACTGGTGCTAAAAGTTTACTATCAAAAGTACTCCTAGTGTTTGCTTAGTTGAGCTAGAGTGTGGTCTTCCTAAATTAGATACTGTAATAATTAGAAGAAACGTACCGAGAAGACCTGTTCGCCGCATTCATTTCGTGGGAAAAAACGGGTGATAAAAGTTTCACTCGAACTTGAACATCGTGAATTGAAATTGCTCCTAGTATTTGTCTAGATGAGCTGAAGTGTGGTCTCACTAAATCAGATACTGTAATAATTTGGAAGAAACGTACTGTGAACACTGCAGAACTGTTCCCCACATTCGTTTGTAGCGAATGAAGAACTGATAAAGGCTTTCGTTAGCATAATATACCCTAATTCGGGACACGAATTAGTCAGAATGCAGCTGATAAAGACAGTGAAGAAATTGAGCAGCGGGCTCAAAGTATCGAAGAAAAAAGACAGAATAATTTCGTATTACAGCTTTGACAGGAGGTAAGAAAATCTGATTATTGGGCCAGCGAGCGCAGCTTCGAAAATTCCTCAAACAATTTTTTTTTTTTAAATAAAAAAAGCACCCTGTTAAAAAACAGTTTGTTTTTCGTTGAATAAATAAGTTTGTGGGGGGGGGAATTGATTTTGGGGAGAGGTTACGAGAGATTAATTATGAGGATATTTTATGATGTGAAACGGATAAATCTGCTGAGGCTGGCTTATTCTAGCGATAGTTCGGATATTCCTATACCATCATATAATTTGTTGCATTTAATGTAGGTAGGCTACCTTGTCCTAAAATTCCGGTGCTAAGATCTCTTTGTTTTTGTTCAGTTGTTAATTCCGTAGGCTAGGATTTTATTATCTAACGAAATTAGTCAGATTGTTAACTTCACTTTTTTTTATTTAGCCATTTTTGTATGCCGCTAGCACTAGCCTACTCCTATTTCTCTTTCAGTAAAAATTCTACTTTACCTCATTGAAAAAGAGTAAAAACAAATAATTTAACATTGTGAACTTCCGACTAATCGGCCTTTGGTAATCATTCTGAACCGTAAGTCTTAGGAAATATTTTTCTGACCCTCTCCTGTTTAATGTCGAAATGGGGGAAGACTTTGAGTCTCGCATCGTATGGGTCGGTTTTGAACCGAGTCAAACCCTGGTTCCCTAAGGCGTTTTACTGTGACAATCCAGATTGACGATTCACAATCCGGATTCTCCGAAATGCATTTTCACTGCCAATCCGGGTTATGAAAAATCGTTTTTTCTGTGGCAATCTCTCGGGTAATCTAACAATCCGGATTCGTGCATGGATTGTCGATTCGAGAATCTTGCAGCAGAGCAAGATCGTCAGATCGTCGTTTGTACAATCTGGGATTGTCGATTTGCTGTTTCTCTGGTGAATCAGCTATCTAGGATTATAATCCGGGATTGTCGCGGAAAAACGCCTCTAATTGGTCAGTACTGTGCTGCGGATGCAATCCCTCTATGTTGTCCCTGTGTTCCTTTTGTTGTTTAGATCGTCCCTCGCTTTGCGGCTACCGTTTGAAACTTGATAGTACTCACAGCTTCTTCTAATGGTTTATCTTTCCTTCTTCAACATCTCAAGCAGTGGTAAAAAAAAGTAAAAAATCCCGTGTTTTTGAAACTGGGTGTAAGATGTCAATGGGCAACATTTGACACTCTTTTTTCTCCAACTTCCGAAGGGAGCTAAACCAGGATGAAATACATAGCAAGAGGATGAGGGCTGACTCCCCTGTAACTACTTCCCCCTAATTATATAGGTTTGGAAAGGCGAGAGCGCTAGCCTTAATTTAATATAGCGCATGCATATTTGACACTGAAAACGGATACGTCAGCTACATTTTACGTAAACTGTCAGAAATTTCATAACAGATAACACAAGGATGCGCGGTTTCGACAGATAATGTGTAACAGATAACACTTCGGGTGTTATTTGTTGTGTTTCAAAATGTTCCGTTACCATCAGGAAGAGCCGAAAATCCGTCAAAAAGCATCTGCTGAGTTTTCCGACATCATGACGATAAACAATAAAGTTAGTAGATGCTCTTCCTAGCAAAGCTTGTTATGCATAACATTTCATACATAACGTTTTCAAACACAACAGATAACATTCCAAGTATCTGTTACGCATTTTCTGTTGAAACCGCGCATCCACGTGTTATCTGTTATGAAACTCCTGACATTTCTTGGCTTTTATTATTGCCAGTAATAGTCTTTTTTCTTTTCTTTCTTTGTTTTTTCTTCTGTGTTTAATGCTCCGTCTTTTTGCACACTTATGTACTATGATGGGATGTAAATTTGTAATCATAATAGGATTTTATTTAAGTTATTTACGAGCAGCCTATTAAATATTTCGCTGCGAATGCTTGTGTATGAATACAAATTTATTTATTGCTAGCCCGATTACATAAACGTTTTGACATGCAGACTTGCCGTCCTGCTTTGGCGGGGTCAACAGGTCAGAATGGAATGATAGAAACAGCACGTGATGTATGGTCTTATTTTGATTGTCCAGTGTCGATACATTTTCTGCGGGTGTCACAGTTGGCGTGTCGTTAGAATTTTGGGGTGAAAGATTGGCATATCGTGTTTAGGCGCTCTTGGGGTCAGAAATGGATATAGACTACTGATCGAAGTCAGAGTTTCGGGTGCAGCTGCCTTTAACTTTGCCTTTTCTTAGTGATAGGCTCCTAATCCATAGGCATCAGTGTTCTACTAAGTTGGTAACTAACTACTGGATTCATCGCCGTATACTTTCCCCTCTCCAAAGTCAGCGTTGCTGATTTTACCTTATTTTTTACTGTTGAATTGTTTGACAGCAGGAGTGCAATTGATATAATGTATGTGTATGACCATAATAAGTAAAAAAAAAAACTTTGACGATGCAAAACGGATAAGTCAGCTACATTTTATTAGAGCTAATTTCGGCCCTTCTTGACAAGGGTTGTTTTTTATTAAAACCATAAAAAATAAATTAAACAAACATAGCACACTTAGCAGAGTAGCCTATATACGTTGCAGTGCAATCGTTACGGAAATTCTTTTTTGGCGCAGCGATTGATTTGTGATTGGGCGAACCGATCACAAAACAGACTTTTTGGCAAATTCAGTACAAGGCGTACAAGGTTGTGTGATGGTGTCGTCACCATAGTTAGATATGTCGTTTAGTAACGTTCTAAATGGGTTGCCAACGCCGCAACACTCCATTCGCTCCGAAGTATAAGTAATATGTGCGCTTCAGTCTTGTTCAAGACTTTTCAGTAAAGAACGTACATATACCGGAATCCAACGAACGATTGCGACCGTAGATCTTCCCCTGGACATAACTTCGCAAATGTTGTCACGGGTTGTGAGTAACAGCCTGGCTTCCAGACATCTGGCGTTTCCGCATAGTCAACCCATCCCTTCCGGATTTTCATGATAAGGATGATAGCTAATTTGTCTGTTCTTCAACACAGTCATGCACAAATCCTCAATTTTTGGGCATGGTGCCCATACGTTGTGGCACCATGCCCTGGAGCATGGGCATGATACTAGCATGGCACCCCCATGATATTTGGTTGAACTGAGATTGATTACAGACCTAAATAGGGCCTTCTTCCTCTCCTAGACCACTAGATACTTGATCTTATGTTCTATCTAACCTCTTTTTCCAATTTTAAAAATATTAGAGAACTTCCAAGAAATTTAGCCTTTAATGAAGACCACTTTTTCCTATTGGTTTACCATGGTTTACCTATCCATTCAAGGGAAAAAGGGGAATTCATTCATTTCTTGGAAGCTCTCTAATATTTTTAAAATTGGAAAAAGAGGTTAGATAGAACATAAGATCAAGTATCTTGTGGTCTAGGAGAGGAAGAAGGCCCTATTTAGGTATGTAATCAATCTCAGTTCAACCAAATATCATGGAGGTGCCATGCTAGTACCATGCCCATGCTCCAGGGCATGGTGCCCCAACGTATGGGCACCATGCCCATACCTTGGGGCATGCCCTGACGTTGGGGCACCATGCCCAAAAATTGAGGATTTGTGCTTGACTGCTTCAACATTCCCTATATACCCCTTTCAAACATTTGTTGCCTCCCAATCACTACTCTTCCTTTTTCTTCTACCGCATTGATTTGCACATTTATTCTGTCTCTCAAATATGTTTTCTATATGACACATTCCAGATTCCGGAATCGGGGTCTCTAAGAACCCGGACTTCCAGACGTTTCCTGGCTTGCCCTCCCGGATCCATCTTGCCGAAAACGGCTGTTGTAGCGTACCGTCACTTTCGGGTACGAATTCAGCTTTTCTTCCGCTGTTCGAAGTCTGAGAAGCAGCAGTGGATGTTGCTTCTCAGATCCACTGCTTCAACGAGGTTCAAGGTTCAAGGTCGGGACGTTTTAGAAAAGAAACTTTTAAAGTTTAACTGAAAAGCCAACTTATTTTTGTGTCATTTAGTTGAATACACTGAATTATTTGGATTCTGCAAAGGGATTTTTTTGTTTTCCACTATCTGCTCTAGTTATGACGTTCAGAATATCTGCGGCCGTCCCCACAGCGAAAATTCTACTATGACGCGAAAAATTTTTATCTAAACACAAACAAGACTTTTCAGTGGGCAGTGGCGATATTGGTGAAGATTGCTTAGTGCCCGAACAAAAAAAAAGTCATAAATCTTTCTTGTAAGGCATACAACAAATTAGAGGTACCACAAATCACACGAAAATTCCACTATTTGAAAATCGATTATTCCTGAATAGCGGAACAACCAAGTAACGCATTTTCAGCGGGTCTTCAAGCCAATTTAAGTGAATAAGTGATGGGTAACTAGATTGTCCTATCCCAGTCCTTTTCGGTTAAACTTTAACATTCCCACCGATTTGTATGCATTATGGATGGAAACCGCTGCAAAAACTCACCCCCTTTTCTCTTCCAGGTCTCCCAGATCTGTCACCCTATCAAAGGGATCAAAGGGGTTGGGATTCAACATAGTTGGAGGGGAGGATGGCGAGGGTATCTTCGTATCCTTCATCGCACCGGACGGACCTGCCGACAAGAGTGCGGAGCTGAAAAGGGGCGATCAGATTGTGTCTGTGAACGGGACTGACCTTAGGCATGCTACACACGAGCAGGCTGCGCAGGCTTTGAAGGTAAAGTTTTGTTTATCCGCTCCGTAAATCCGCCATATTGAAGCGCTTCTAAGCGGACTAGATTCTGAAAGTCCCCCGATTTGTCATTATCAACGTTGATACCTTACCTTAGCCTTATACACTTATACCTTACCTTTATTTACTTCAGTCTCTTTGACATCATATACTGTACCTTCCAAGGGTCACACAAATTTCCCGGTCTATTTCTGATTTATTTCTACTTGTTTACCAAACACGCTTTCAACGAAATCCCCCCCCCCCCCCCAAAAAAAAAAAAAAAACATTCACTCTTAAGAAGCCTCTTGGCCTGTGCAGAGTGATTTTTTTTCACCTTTGACTGACGAGCTTCTCTCGTCAAATCATTTACCCACTCCCTCCCCGAGCCCCGCCCCACTCCAAATCTCTCCCGGAGTTCAAAAAAAAAAAAGTAAAAAAAAAGGCATAGCTACAAAGGCCCAAAACCACAGACCTTTCCAAGTCTTTCAAAGAGCATGCAAAGGTCCTACAACCGCACACTTTTCTCAGTCTTTTACAAGTATCTAGGTTTTCTCACAAAGATCGTGGTGATTTGTTTACCGGTTTGTCGGTTCCAAATCTGGCTTTTACCGTTTGGAACACTACAGATACCTCCGACTATTTTGACGAATATGCCATAGCTCACAGTTCTGTCATATATTCATAGAGAAACGAAACGAGAGTAGTCGTCGGTATTGCATTTCTCATCTGTGCCTTGAAACTAGCGAAGCCCATCCGGACCTATTCGCTACCCTCTATACTGTGTCAGCCGGGGATATAAAAACCCTTCGGGACAAAACGATATGATACTTTTAATGTGGTGAAAGGCAGAGCCCTTTGAAGGCTGAGGCAGAGCCGGCATACCTCGGGTATAGCTCGTTGTCACTGAGAACTTTTACTTGGTGCTCGTGAAACGACTGTGACCGAGTTAGGAAATTTCCTTTGCGATAAAGGGAGAAGCTTTCTAACGTTTTTGGTCTTTTAAAGAGTGCTGGTCAGACCGTGACGGTCGTTGTGCAATATCGCCCGGAGGAATACAACCGATTTGAAGCCAAAATTCACGAAATCAAACAACAAATGATGACCGGTACCTTGCTCAGGACATCACAGAAACGGTCGCTATTTGTGAGGTAAGCATCCAAGGCCGTATCCAGGGGGGGTGTTAGGGGGTTCGACCCCCCTCCCCCGGAACTCACAAAAGTAATAGTTTTTTGTAGGCTTTAACCTCTGATCTATGTATTTTTTGTACTTTTTGGTCCGACCCGTGGGGAACCCCCCCCCCCCCCGAAATAAATTCCTGGATACGGGCCTGTAAGCATCCCTTGATTTCTGACCTTATCACGCTGCAAATACGTGTCACTCTGTAAGTAAGTAATTTATTTGTAACCCGCCATTTTTAAAAGCGGAGTAAGTGAAGAAAATAAATAAAAACACGTTTAAAGTTTAACTGAAAAGCCAACTTATTTTTGTGTCATTTAACTGAATACACTGAATTATTTGGGTTCTGCAAAGCGATTTTTCTATTTTCCACTATCTGCTCCAGTTATGACGTTCAGAATTTCTACGGCGGTCCCCACAGCGAAAATTCTACTATGACGCTGGAAATTTTAGTCTCAACACAAACGCGGCTTTTCTGTGGGCAGTGGTGAGATTGGTGAAGATTGCTTAATGCCTGAACAAAAAAAAATCATAAATCTTTCTCATAAAAAAATACAAGCGCATAGAGGTACCACAAATCACACGGGAATTCCACTATTTGAAAATTGATTATTCGTGAATAGCGGAACAACGAAGTAACGCATTTTCAGTGGGTCTTCAAGCCAATTTTAGTGAATAAGTGATGGGTAACTAGATTGTCCTATCCCAGCCCTTTTCGGTTAAACTTTAAAAGCACACACAATTTTTTAATCTTCGGCCAAGGGGGAGAACGTCATGCGCTGGTTGGGCCCAGCCAGTTTCTGTGGTAGGCCTTTTCAAATCTCTGGATCATTTTACGGCCCCCTCATCTCTCGCCGGCTCTAGATCACCACATGGGAACTCATGAGAGCTGTGGCGAAGTACAGTATAACCTTTATAACTCCAAGCAACTCTCTCAAAGGAATTCACGAAGTTGGATATTTAACGCTAAGCTAGAATCTTTAGTTTGTTTTCCTACAAGTTCTTTTTTCCTACTTGAGCGGTTTTGAGCCTGAAGAGGACCCTTGCCAAGAAGGGCCGTAATATGGCTCTAAAAATTTAGCTGACGTATCTGTTTTACACTGTCAAATATGATTCGCAGTCAGCTTGGGCTGAAGGAAATTTATACAGTATAACCCAGTTTTCGTGAATCTTGGAAACGATGCCCGAAACCCTTTTGCTATCCTCTACCCTTGGTCGTTAGCCAAAAAGATAAGAATACTCCGATATTAAAGGTACGAGCACACCTAGTCCGATTTTTGAAGTCGGATGCGAAATCCTCCGTCGTTTCGAAATGCTGACGCATCGCATGCAGGAGTATCATAACTGGGGTTCATAACAGGAGTTTCATAAGAGATGACACAAGGATGCACGGTTTCAACAGATAACACTTGGGATGTTAGCTGTTATATTTTTCAAACGTTACGCATTAAAACGTTATACATACAAGAAGAGTGGAAACAAAGCAGGAAAAACGTCTGCTGACTTTTTTTTGTGTGTTGTCGTGATATATAAAAGTCAGCAGATGTTTTTCGGCAATGCATAACGTTTGCAAAATCAACAGGTAACTTCGCAAGTGTTAAAACTGCGCATCCTTGTGTTTATGAAACTTCTGACAGTGTATTTTCGCATCGGACTACATGCGCGTGTAGCTCAACTTCTACACTGTCAGAAGTTTCGTAAGAGATAACACAAAGATGCGCAGTTTCAATATATAGCACCAGCACACCATGCACTCCCATGATATCAGTCCTATCCTGCCCAGGACCAAAATTTTCTGGTATTGCCCTGATGTTACAAGAGCCAGCCGGGCGGTAAAGATTGAGCCAGGCGGTAAAGATTGAGCCGGGCGGTAAAAACTGAGCCGGGCGGTAAAAACTGAGCCGATCTCCAAAAAAATCAATAAAAGAACTTTCAGGAGGAAAAACAAAAAAAACACTAATTGGGCAGCAGTAAAGTTGCAGTCTAGGCCACCTTGCAGTAGTGATAGCCAACACAAAAAGCGCCATGCAAAAGTACCAAGTGGATTGATATGACAAAGTCAGGATGAGTGCTAACAACCAAGAACCGTTAGCCTAGGTAAACAGCCATGCCTCACCTATAGATCTTGGAAATTCTCATCTCGGAGCAAATCTGGCTTAGCTCGTGTGAAAAAATCCAACCAGAATTTTGTCCAACGTTGCGTACGGTCGGCATGCCGGCAGTGCTTTTCAAATATTACGCGAGGCATTACAGTGTTGTCACTTGCGGTTACGCTTGCTCGCTTGCGCTGCACAGTGTACTAGTGTTATAATAATTATCACCCTTGCTTGTCTATCACCCTCACCAAGGGCGATAATATATAATAACACTTTTCAGACGTTACGCATTGGAACGTTATGCATATAAGAGCCGAAACAGCGCAGGAAAATGTCTGCTCACTTTTTTGTGTTTCGTTATAATTTTGGAAAAGCCAGCTGATGCTTTTTCGGCTCTTCCTGGCAATGCTTGTTATGTATATGTTTGCAGAATCACAATATAACATCCCAAGTGTTATCCGTTGAACTGCGCATTCTTGTGTTATAGATTAACTTCTGACAGTTTGTTTTCGTATCGGACTGTGTGTGCGCGTAGCTTAACTTTTACACTGTCAGAAGTTTCGTAACAGATAACACAAGGATGCGCAGTTTCAACAGACAACATTTGGATGTAGTTTGTTGTGATTTTGAAAAGGTTATGAGTTAAATGTTATGCATAATAAGCTTTGTCAGGAAGAACCGAAATACCTCCGAAAAAGCATCTGCTTACTTTTCCGATATCATGACGACAAACAAGAAAGTCAGCAGATAATTTTTCGGCGGTTTTTCTGCAATGTTTGTTATGCATAACATTTATAACAACAGATTGAATGAAAAATGAATGAATACTGTCACCCGTTACGGGCAGTGCTCTCTTAGGGTGTAGTTAGTTCACAGTGTATTATTTAATTTTGTTAATAAAGAAACTGAACTGAAACTGAACTGAAAGATTACATCCCAAGTGTTGTCTGTTGAAACTGCGCATCCTTGTGTTATATGTTATGAAACTTCTTACATTGTAGTTCGCTATTTTCCAAATATCGCTAGAGCAAATCTCTGCTGACGTACCCGTTTAGCGCCCTTTTCTAACATGATTCGCAGTCAGCTCTGCTTGAAGCTGTTTTTCATCAAACATGGCTCATTGTAGACAATTTATAGGGCTCTTTTCGACTATGATCCCAACAAGGATGACGGCCTGCCATCTCGCGGTCTCGCCTTTCACTACGGAGAGATTCTGCATGTTACTAACGCGTCGGACGACGAGTGGTGGCAGGCGCGGCGCATTCTCGCTGACGGACAAGAAGAGGGGCTTGGAATAATACCGAGCCGAAAACGCTGGGAGAGGAAACAGAAAGCGAGGGATCGGACTGTCAAGTTCCAGGGCAGCAAGAGCCCAGCTCCTGATAAGGTGAGAGACTTGTTAAACATTAAAGGACCCCTCTTGCTTTTCACTGTTTTCGTAACCCTAGTGACGATGTATGCGGTCTACTAACCTCCGAAACCTCCCTCTTTACTAACTCCGTGTGAGTCACATTATTTGAAATTGTCGCTTTTCCGTGGTATAAGCCCGGATTTTCTAGGGTTGCCAGATAATACCTTTTGTATAAATATCCCTTCAGCCCAAGCTGACTGTGAATCATATTTGACAGTGCGAAACGGATAAGTCAGCTGAAATTTATTGGAGCTATATTTCGGCCCTTCTTGGCAAGGGTCCTCTTCAGGCTCAAAACCGCTCAAGATGGAAAAAATGAAACTGTGATAATGAAACTTTGTTTCAAGAGGCTATTGAGGCAAAGATCGTGGGTTCGAGTCCTACTCCCGGCACACAAACCTTTTGCTTTTTTGTTTTGTTTTCGTTCTACTAACTCAAAAGTCGAACTATCGGAAACTGCAATGGTCGTAATGCACTGGCAAACCTCTTTTCCTCGTTTTGTTTCTGAAGAAGCATGTCTTTTAGTGTGAAGATTACATTTTTTTGTAGTAAATTTGGAACAGATCTACTTCGGGTCTACTTTATTCAGGATTTCATAGGTAGGCCTATTCTTTACTTTTCACTGGGTGGTCCTTAAAAGGACCGTTGGGTTCAAATAGAAAAGTGGTGGAGGGGGAATCTAAGCACGTTCGCCACGGATCCTGCGAGCAAGCTGAATGTCCGTGGTTATCACAGTTTCGTTTTTTCCATCTTGAGCGGCTTTGAGTCTGAAGAGGACCCTTGCCAAGAAGGGCCGAAATATAGCTCCAATAAATTTCAGCTGACTTGTCCGTTTCGCACTGTCAAATAACTTTTGTTTTGTATTGAGACCTCATTGAATATGCGAATTGCCAGGGCCGTATCCAGGAATTTATTTCGGGGGGGGGGGGGTTCCTCGCGGAATTTATTTCGGGGGGGGGGGTTTGTCCACGCGTCGGACCAAAAAGTACAAAAAATACATAGATCAAAGGTTAAAACCTGCGAAAAACTATTACTTTTGTGGGTTTCGGGGGGGGGGGGGTTGAACCCCCTAACCCCCCCCCCCCTGGATACGGCCTTGTGCGTTGCTAAACCTGATTTCTCTGCTTTACCGCTCGGTCCTAACCATTTAACCACGTACATTTCTTTTAAATTTTTCGCCAGAAAAAAAACAGTATATTTGCGCAGAGCCGGTCCAAAGTCGGCAAGCGCTAACAAGAGAATCCTTAATGTCACGAAGCAAGTATGAATATTTTGGAAAACAATATTTCCGGACCATTTTATCATGAAAAAGCCATTTCTAGTGAGAGCTGTGCTTTAAAGGTTCGCTGAAGAGCTGATCGTTCCCATTTCCCACCACAGGCATACGGTTGCTATTTCCCCCTCCAACTCCCCGTTAGAAACAAACTAGTTAACTCCCATGCATCAACTCTCGCAGTATTTTTTTTCTGTGTTCAAGCACACTACCTATTACGCGCAATCTCGACGAACATCACCAACAGACATTGTCTCTGATTGGTTTGTACCGTCTGTATCTGCTACTGAACAAATCAGAAACGAAGCGACGGATGGCGCGTAATTTTGAAAAAGCACCATCGGAAGATTGGTTTTGTCTAAAGAGCTAAAACACGAAAACAACTGTGAAAGGAAAATCGAAAATAGACGGACTAGTAGTGGGGCTTGTTATTGCGAAGGAAACTAATGGAATAGTTTCAGGTTTCAATGCTACTTTAATACCGTGGCTTGGCAGTTCTCCCACAAATCCTTGATTTATGGATGGCAAATCAAAAATTAGATTTTTTTTTATCATCAGTCGGCAGCAGAGCTACGCTCCAGAGGTATCGGACACTGGAATACCGGACAGTTTTCCACACGCATAACATGTGCGTTTGCGATTTTCAAACCGTTTGCGATACCAATTTTGAGGTTTCCAGTAACACTTGATGGAAATTACTCTCAAACGTCCCTATTAACGAATTAAATACCCCTATATCGGCGGACTAAGAGCTTTGCTTAGATATACTAGGGAGAGCTATGCTCCAGAAGTTTTGGACACCTAGATGCCGGACAGTTTTCCATCACTCATCTCTAATACTCACAAATGCCGGGAATAAACAATGAAAATACTCTTATAGCGACGGCTAAGCTCTTTGCTGAGATATACTAGGGAGAGCTACGCTCCAGAAGTTTTGAATACCAAAAGGCCGGATAGTTTTCACGCGCATTACATGTGCGTTCACCATTTGCGAACCTTTAGCGCGCCTAAATTGTGTTTCCGCGGAGTAGGTTGGTATAATCTGCAATAAACTAGATGCTCTCTGTAATGTTGCGAATATACGATCGGGTTCGGTTGGTCCCGGATTAGACTTCCTGTCAGGATTTTCAGCGCCTTCATCAATTCCGTATGGAAAAGTTTAGATTTGTTTCGTTTTATTATGGAAGCGGAACATCCCGCCCGCCCGGAACATCCCGCTCGTGTATCCGCAGCGGGTGGTCTGCGAAACGTCCCCAGTTGAAACTTCCACTGGCGAATCGTCCCCATGGCAATATGACCCTAACCAAAACGTCCCCGGTTAAAAGAATTACCAAGGTTTTCATCAGAATTCGCATTCTTTCAGAACGGATTAGTTTACCAACATGACATATTAATTTACGAACATGACATAAGAGAAAAATGTATACTTGGAAAATACATACTTTTGTGAAAAATAAATTTGAACTATGGGGACGTTTCGCCACGGGGACGTTTCGCTGAGGACATTTTTTCGCGTGGACGTTTCACAACTAAGCTTCGGCTGCGGAAAGGTCTTGCAGGATTTGCTGTGCTTGCTTGCAATGCTTGCGCTCGAAGTTTATTTGTCGTCTTTCTTTGAGTTTTTGCAACTAGTAGGTCCGTCGAATGAAAACGTTGCTTATACATGGACTTTTCTTTCATGCTGCGTTTTTCGAACTGGTAGGAATCTTAAACGTTGCGTCAAAAATACGCCCTTTTTTCGTAGAACCAGTAGACCCTGAGGGGCTAGGCGCTTGGAGACTGTTAGACATTAATTCATCTGTGTTAGACATTAATTGATCTGTATTGTTGTTGTTGATTGTTGAAAGAGGGATTAAAAGTGTGTTTCGATGGTAAGATAGATGGATAACTCTTTATTCACCAAAACCCGGTTCCTCTCTGACGCCAAGTTTTTTGCCACATGAAAAACAAGACCAAAGGTTTCGATGGGATCCCAAGAATGATATATTTGATCCAGACAATTGGGTTTTGTAGATATTAGGTCTTCGACAGACTTCTTAAACATTTTTTACTATTAAAATTTGGAAACAGATTAAGGCCAATGGTAATCATCTGAGAAGACCAATTTCAGATATAGATTCAGCATGTGTGTTTACCTTGTAGCCTACGTCGTATCTACTTTGACGAAATTGATCAAAACTTTCTTCCATAATTCTGCCAAATTCCCAAAAAGGTGAATAGGTTACTCTCAGCCTAAGCTCAGTTAAGCTATAAAAAGAAAGTACAAAGCTCTTCGCCAATCTCTGGTTAGCGCATTTGATTGGCTGCAATTTTTCGATCGCAATAGTTACCTTGCGAGGGCAGTATTGCCATATTGGCGGAATTTACGCCAAACTGGCGGGTTTTACGACTGACTGGCGATTTTCTTTTTTTTTTTTTGCTGGCATATTAAGATTGTTTGGGTTCTATTGACAACCCTTGTAAGTTTTTGTAGATTTCTTGCCATTTCGGATTAAAAAGAAATTTTGGCGTATTGTTCAAAGACAGCGGCGTATTTCTTGGATCACTGTCTGACAACACTGTGCGAGTGAGCCTTTGAGACAATTTTTCAGAAGGAAAATACTTTTTTTGGATTGGGTGACTCAAAGATTTGATTAAGATGTGGTACTTCCGTTCGATCCTTCCACCAAAAAACGGCTTCGTTCGACAATCTAGGATAAAGTAAATGCAAAGTAGGTTCCTTTTGAATTTGCTGTAAAAAACATGCTGCGGCCAGCTCGTCACGTTCGGTGACTGAAAATTCATTTTATTTTATGATTGGTATATCAAATTGGTAAGTAAAGGAGGAATTTAGCCTACATTACCGGAAATATGAAACCGACTTGTATCCTTTTTCTTCAGCAGGGGGTAAGAATCTAGCAATATTAAGGATGGTCACAAAAAGTGGCGTAGAGAACAAATTCTATGTTCGGCTCCGTCCGTGAGGGAATTTTTGAAAATAAATTGAATTGAATTGACTTCTACTCACTAAGACCTACCCCATCGACATTGAGGAAACCAAAAATACTGCAGGGGTCGATAGGTTCACTTAAAAAAATGTAGGTGCACCTGCCTCCTGTGAATGTGGAAGAAGCACATAGAGAAGTAATTGCAGAAGGACGGCGAATCGCGAAACGAAAACGCTAAAATACGAAAAAAAATTGCATGCTTTTCTGTTTGTAGTAGTTTGCTTGCATGACTCTAATAATGAAGTAATTACATATACAAATCTTATTTTCACATTTTCTTTTAGCAATCAACCTTAGAGAGGAAAAAGAAGAATTTCGCCTTCAGTCGACGATTCCCTTTCTTGAAGAGCCGGGATGACCAATCAGACGAAGGCTCAGACGACCCTGATCGTAAGTACTTCGATGTGTATCTGAATCCGGACGGGTTTTCTCGGAACCCAGGCATAATTCATTTGTTTTCCAATTTAAAAAAATATCAAACAGTTTTAACAGAATCCCACAGCTTACGTATCTGCAAGCTCGATTTCTTTTTGGGACACAGTGGCGCGGGAGCAACAACCATGCGAAGTGCAGTGACGTCGTGAATAGATAGGTAGTTTGAAGCAGCCAAACAGAATTGCGCTCCCGTCTATGGTGTTCGGGTACGATGTACGCGTTGGAAACACAGTGGCGTGGGAGCAACAGTCATGCAAGTGCAGTGACGTCGTGAATAGATAGGTAAGTTGAAGCAGCCAAACAAAATTGCGCTCCCGCCTATGGTGTTCGGGTACGATCTACGGAGGCGCCAAGTTCAGAGCTGTGTACCAAAAGCTTCTCATGGGGAAGATAGGAGCTTGCTTAACTGCCTAGATACGTAAGCTGTGCAAAATCCGAAAAATCTCGAGATACCGTGGCTATGAATGAGTGTTTCCGCGACCAACTTAAGATTTTTTTACCATTTACGGTTTTGACTTTCCACAACTAGGATTTAAAAAAAAAATCAGTGTTTCCGCGAGTTTGGACTTGTGGGTCAAGTGCACACACTTCTATTTCCAAGACGAATATTTATGTGACACGAGTTTGCCGCGGAAAAGCGCCTTAAGGGTTTTGAAATCTACGATGTTCAGGAAAGCTTTGATGCTTTTTTTCCGCGGCATACTGTATCCTACACATTACCGAGTTTTTTTTCACGAAAACAGAAGTGTGTACAATCGACCGCCAAGTTAAAGCTCGCGGAAACGCCGTTTAGCGGAAACACCGGAGGATAATTTCCGATAGCTGAAAATAGAAGTACAATCCAGATAAAATCTGAATGACTGGAACCTCAGGCTTATGCCCTTATACCCATTCTATAGTAGGAGGATCCTCAGTTTTATGTTTATCTGCTTGACAAAGTAGTTCATGTTATTATTTGGGCTTTAATTTGCCGCCAAAGTTGAATTTCGCGCCAAATTTAGAGACACAAAATCGAAAATCACTAGAGAGTTGTTTGTCAAAATTGAGCCACAAAAACCTTAAAGGACCCCTCTTGCTTATTCTGCCTTTTATAATATACCTAGCTCCCATACGGAATTATAAGCTTCTAAAATTCCCACCTTTCTCGATTGTTTCGTTTTGTGCCTAGGAATTTTTAGCGCTTTTTGGCCTTGCCGAGCCCGTCACACAACGAAACATTTGCCCGGATCTTCAACGCCCGCTGACAACTCTTTCACACATAAGGATCTAAGAAGCTTCTGTTTATTACTTCTTTTATTTGCTTAGTTTTCCCACTTTTTAACCACGGCGCGTTCAGTTTTCAAATGTTTTGCACCCAGCCGCCGCGTCGGAGAGCAGGAAGGCTGGACATAGTCGACAAGCGCTAACAAGAAAATCGCTAATTTCAGGTGGAAAGTAATGGTATTTTCAAAAACGTTTTTATCTGGTCCATTTCTTAGGGAAAAGATCATTTCTAGTAAGAGTTGTGCTTTAATGGTCGAGAAAAATACTTGTCGGGCACACAAACAAGCCACAGCCTCTTTGTGGGGTCATGGAAAGACGCCTTTTGTTATCAAATAAAATGGAATGTGAAACGGTTGGCCAGTCCCAACCACGCATCGAACCGTCCGACCGAGGGCGATGCTTTCAGGGTATTAGCACCTGTAGTCGTCTATGCATGGTAACAGTGTGTGCTGTCAGTATCCTTCAGTGATCGATTCCGGTTCAAAGTAGTTCAAACCCTTCACTTATTTTAACGCTCAAAGACAACAGCACAAGGGGGCTGGTATAGTGCGAATATTAAACAGAGGTGTTTATTGACGGGCGTCTGGTACAAAACGGAATGAATCGAATCGTTTATTGACAAACCAACTTCGTAGCTTTCTTCAGCAGAAGATGCTAAATTATGTCGGTCATTTACATGAAAGAAATAAAATATATTACGCTAGCTGTTCACTTTGTTAAATATCTCTGTAAAAAAGGGCACAAACGAGTTCATGAACCTCGAAGTTCGTCCTTTGGCAGGCACTAATTCATTTTGCCGTGTTGTCCTGCTGTTTTTCGAAATGAATAGTTGCGTTTTTGCAGATACCATGGTATCTGATGGTATCTGACGGTCTAAAGTCGTTTTTGCAGTTATCGTGGTATCTGATACCACGGTCAAAAGGCGTTTTTGCAGTTGTCGTGGTATCTGGCCAGTTACTGTGGTAACTGATATTCAGATATCACGGTCCAACGTGGTATCTGGTCGTGGTATCTGAAAAGTCGTCTCACTTTCATCAAATTTTGTCAAATTGATGAGAAAGATGTTCAGCACTTAGTGATGTAACTGGATATCAGTTTTTCTTTTGGGATGACTTCGAAAAGTGCGCTTTCGGCAATAGTCGTTTTTGCAGTGGACCGTATATCAGATACCACGCTAACTGCAAAACGACTAATTGCAGATCCAGTTACCGTGGTAACAGATACCATGGTATCTGCAAAAACGCAACTAATGGCTTTTATAGCCTTGCCTCGACTGGTCTAATACTTGGACGAAAGCCAGCTAAAAAGAAATTCAGTAGGGATGTTTCAGCCCTGTAGTGAAGATCCTCTTCAGTGTTCAGAGTAGGTGTACTCTTGGCGCATGCCCCTCTATCCAGGAATGCCTTTTGATTAACCTGTACTCCAGCAGCTCATTCTGCACTTTTTTCTTACATTTTTTGTATTTTTGCATGTTTTTTAATGTTTTGCTTTTGTGTTACAGACGGAATTATATCACCTTCCGAAAGTGACTCTACCAGCTTAAGTGAGTAATATTTGCTTAATCCTCCCTAGATTAACAAGATTAATTTTAGCCAAATAGTTTACGGCTAGAAAGAGGTGTCATACTGCCAGGTCCGTATCCAGGAATTTGTTTCGGAGGGGGTTTAACCCGCGGTTCGGACTAGGTTAAAGTCTACAAAAAGTACCCCCCCCCCTAGATACGGCCCTGCATGCTAATGGTTATGGGTAGAGGGTAGCAGGATTGTTGAGATTAATTGACTTCGCTGGTTAGAACGAGCAACTAAGAAATACTGTGCACCAGCACTGGTTGATTTAATTATCTGTAAAGTGGTTAGCACAAAGTACAGAGTAAATGCAGAGAAAAGGAAAAAATAAGAACCTAAGCTACTTAACTGACGTTATGAAGAAAAAAGGCCGCAGGTGGTCCTGTACGCATGTCAGGTTTACAGACTTTTCACGTGATTCATCGTTTTAAAGTGAGAGTGGGAGACGGCGCATTCACGAGATCAAATCAAGCACTGACTCATCTTTTTTGGTACCATCAAGGGAGTCACAGGAGGAACGAGAAGTATTTGAAATAAGCTACCCTGAGGGTCTGGCGACCTTTTTTGCGACCGAGATGATTCAAGCCAGATGAAACAATACTACCGTTCCCTTGATTTTCAAAAGTGGTTGGTTTTGGGGAACTGTTTAGTTGAAGGCAGATCCGTATCCAAGAATTCATTTCAGGGGGGTTGCTCGCGGGCCGCACCAAAAATTACCAAAAAGACATAGTTCAGACGTTAAAGCCCATAAAAAACGATTAATTTTGCATGTTTTTTGGGGGGGGGACTCCCTACCGCCCCCTGGATACGGCACTGGTTGGAGGACTGTGGCAGTTTGACGGCCGATTCCTCAAATGAGCTGGCTTAATCTGAGGTGGTCGTAAAATGTTTCCATACTTTGCTGCCATTAGGTGATAATAAATAGAGAAATGAAATGGGGACTTGGGATGTTTACGTTGCCACGGTTTCCTACCAGCGCTTCTAGGGAATCTGAATGGCATATGCTCGCTCTCGCTCTGTATCTTTGGCAACTCGAGCATCACCCAACGTTTGAAACCAGTGAACAAAACTCATCCCAGTTTCTTCATTGTTCTCTATCTACTTTGTACGCGCCCGGTTAAACACCTTTTTTTGTTCCTGGCTGTAACAGCATGTGTCTGGATCCTGTCACAACCGTCTTCCTTAATGCAAAGTAGTCCCCCATACCCTTCCCAACACTACTAGTCTAGTACAGTAGCACAGATCAGAGTTGCGTTATATTTGAAGTTCATAGTACAGCGGGAGCGGATGGCGAACTGTAAATAGCCGTTTTATTCCTGGCGGACTACGTCAGAAGGTACGCTGAACTGCTCCCTCCCTCACCCAGCGTACAAACTAGCGGGTCCGCTGGCACTCAGCGGGCGGCCCGCTGGCAAATAAAACGACTTCGGGCACTATGATCCGCTGTACTATGAACTTCAAATAAAACGCAACTCAGGTGTTTATGTTATCAGTAGGGAACTGAGGTAGCGTTCCAGTGAACTTATTACAGATAACGATGATAAGAGGAGGGGCAAGCACTGTATTGTGGTAGTTATCCCGCTCTCTGGAACAAAAATAATAACAACGTGGACATACGTCATCACCCTTACGGGAGTTCCTGCAGAACCGGTAGTTATTATCACTTATGATGCTCGCGACCATCATAAGTAAATTGTAACGATCGTAACAGTCGTGGAACGAAAATAATAAGAGGGAGGAGCCAATTTACTTATTACGGCGGGCTTTGGAATGGCAATAATAACAAGAATATTAACGATCGTAACTAATAATAATTCGCTGGAACGCTACCTGAAAGAGAAAATGCACCCTGGGTAACCCACGACCTTTGGCCTACAAGGCCACTGCTTTACCTACTGAGGACAAATTTACTTCTGGTCTATTTGCCATGGTAAAAGCCCCTTGCACAACATTCCATCATTGCGTAAGTTCATTATGTTGATTTGTGATGTGTAAATTAATGCGTTTCTTTTACAGAGGAGGAAACCGTCTTGTCCTATGAAGCAGTGGAACAGACAGAAGTCCCATACAGTCGACCCATCATTGTCCTTGGACCTTTGAAGGATAGGGTTAATGATGACCTGATCTCAGAATCACCCGATCAGTTCGGAAGCTGTGTCCCTCGTAAGAATTTTTACCACTTTGTGTTCGTCCTTAAGATTCATGATGTTTCGGTTTACTGTTGTTGTCGTTGTTTTGTTGTTTCTCTCTTTTTTCATCTTTTCCCATACTCCGTCTTTACCTAGACGGGTTATAAATTAAATTTAAATTAATTTAATTGTAGTTCAATTCCTTGTCTTTAGTTTTAAGTGTTATTTCGTCTGATGCATAGCCTAGACCGACCAGGGCTTGTGTGCGTCTTCCCCGTGGGAAATTCAAAAAAGAAATCTACAAGCCACGGACAGGACTCGAGAATAAGATACTGACTTTAGTTAGCCTAAATAAATAAAGACAGTGCCTCAACTGGGCTTAGTTTGTCCAATGACTTACGGTCGTAGCTTGACCACTGTTGGACCATGTATTTTCGTGTACCGATAGACCCTAGGGTCTCCCCTGACGAATCTCATTTATGCTTTCACACTCCACGTTTGAGCGCTTGCGCACTTGTTGAGACGTATTGAGTATTTACCATTACCATTCGTTCATACCCCGGGTCATCAGGATCTGGAACAAACTGCCATTTCCAGTCGAAAAGATGAAGTCACTGGAAGCCTTCTCCAATAGCCTAAACATAAACATACCATATCTCGAGACTTTCAACGTAGGACGACTTTAAATGGCAATCGTGCCGCAGTCGATCCGCTCTTCGCCCTGCCATATCATTTTTCTTTTAACAAGTTGTCAGTTATGTAGAAATTTTGTATTGAGAGGCGTGAGGAATAAATTATTTATTTTGTCGCTTGTTTTCTGTTAAATCCCTTGTTGACGTTAAGCCGCGTTCACAAGCATGCCCAGCCAAACACAGATGCCTTGGCACATACCCAGGCTTAGCCTGGCACCGAGTTCTAGAGCCTGACTCTGTTCTAGAGCCTGATCTGTGCCTAGGTATGGGTATGTACGGTGATGCTAGGCAGGTGCCTAGACATCTGTGCTTGGCTAGGCATGCTTGTGTACGGGGCGTTAGGGCCAGGGTTGCCATGAGCCCGACTCAGAAAAATGTCACAGTTGCTGACAACACTGTCAGAAGTTTCATAACAGATAGCGCATAACACTTTCAAGAATAACACCTTTTCAATTAGAAATAAAGTGTATGACCAATTAAGTTTACACTTTTTCGTGCTTTTTCGTTCGTGCCTAGATCTCCAACAACACCTTCAATTGGTAAAAATACTAACGGGAACGAAATAAACATAAACAGATAACGTCCCAAAGTGTTATCTGTTGAAACCGGGCATCCTTCTGTTGTCGTTATGTAACTTCTGACAGTGTAGTATTTTTACCGATTGAAGGTGTTGGTGGAGATCTAGGTACGAAATAGTGTAAACTCAACTGGTCATAACACTTTATTTCATTTCTAAGTGAAAAGGTGTTATTCTTGAAAGTGTTATGCGCAATCTGTTATGAAACTTCTGACAGTGAAAAATGTGCTTTGTGACACCTCGAATGTTTTTCGTGCATTCCGCTGCAAAATGCGGATAATTGGTAATAACTGAATTTGTAACAACATTTTTCACGACATTTCTTAACTGTTACATCACAGCTTTGTAAAAAAAAATTAATCGGGAATGAGCTTTATTAAAGGACCCCTCTTGCTTATTCTACCTTTTATGATATACCTAGCTCCCATACAGAATAATGAGCTTCTAAAACCCCCACCTTTCTCAATTGTTTGGTTTTGTGCCTACGAATTTTTAGCGCTTTTTTGGCCTGGCCGAGTTTTGCCTATCACACAACGAAACGTCTGCCGAGATCTTCAATGTCCGCTGACAACTCTTTCACACATACCGATCTGAGAAGCTTCTGTTTATTACTTCTTCTATTTGCTCAGTTTTCCCATTTTTTAACCACGGCGCGTTCAGTTTTCAAATGTTTTGCGCCCAGCCGCCGTGTTGGAAGGCAGGAAGACTGGACATAGTCGACAAGCTCTAACAAGAAATTCCCTAATTTCAGCCGGAAAATAATGGTATTCTCGAAAAAGTTTTTTCTGATCTATTTCATACGGAAAAGATCATTTCTAGTAAGAGTTGTGCTTTAAGGCTTCAAACTGTTTTTATGTATAAATCAAAGTCAAGTACATGTTTTGGCAGTGTTTTGGGGGCCGTAATCCGTCACTTTAGTAAAGTAAATGAAGAAGTGCTTTTCTGACCTAAGAAGTGTCATTCGTAAAAAAAACTCACTTTCAGAGAAAAAGTGACGCGGTGTCACCCAGTTGCAAAAAGCGCCAAAAGTGTCACACTTAGCAACACTGGTTGTGGCCATGACATTCCTCTACCTTTTTTTCAGACACGACGCGCTCTGCTCGGGACTACGAACAAGACGGTCGGGACTACCACTTCGTTACGCGCGAAGACATGGAAAGGGATATTCAAAACCATCTCTTTATTGAAGCTGGTCAGTACAACGACAACCTCTATGGAACGTCGGTGGCGTCCGTTAGGGAAGTAGCAGAAAAGGTAAGAAAACACCACTTTTTGAAATGATTCATCGTTGATAGCGCTAAGCAAAAAAGTCTGCTGAGATTGTTCTTGTGATATTTCGGCACATCTTGGCAAGGGTCTTCGTCAGGCGACTAGACGACACGAACCTGAAATCAACCGTGAGTTTATTCAATGGCGTTAAACGGATTTGGTTGCAGGGTTGTTTCTTCTAGCGAATGGCCTAGGGTTGTATCAGGAATTTATTTTGGGGTTGTGGGTTCGCCTCGCTGGTCGGTCCAGTCCTATACCAAAAGTTAGTAACGTTTTTTTCACTTGTGTACCAAGGCCTTAGTTCATTTTCCCGTTTTTTGCAGCAAGCGCTTACTTCTCACTTCTCTTTTGACCGTTTAGCTCCGAGATGAGTTGTCGAATCTGCTCCGGAGAACGGCGCATGACTCCTCTTTGGCAAAAGGTTACAAAGAGCAGAAAGGACAGAGGACTTGGAGAGGACTTTGAGCTCTTTTGGCAGAAAACGTGGCTAGTAAACAAGGGCGTAGATGAGAGGTTAAAGCCTATAATAAAACGAACGTTTTTGTACGAATGAATTGATTGATTTATTTCCAAAGAGCCGGACGGGGGCCCGCTCCCCCTCCTGGATACGGCTTTGAAGGGGGCGTATAAGTGGGGAAGTAGACTAACAGGACATTACACACGTCATTATTTACATTTTAAAGGTTTACTGAAGAGCTTATCTTCCAGTTTCCCACCAACGGCATAAAGTTGCTACATTCAAGTTCAAGTTCACCGAAAGCCTTCAACAGATCAGCTCCGAGATCAGATCAGATCAGCTCCTACGCATTAACTTTCGCAACATCTCATCCACTGTGAAAGCATACTACCTATTACGCCCAAGCTCGACTAACGTCCCCAGTAAACGTATCTGACTGGTTCGATCCACAGTCCACACCTTTGACTGAACCCATTATAAACGCCTCTTGAGGCGGGTGGGGCATAGTTGTTAAAGAACCTCGGTGGGATTTTGAATGGAAAGCAAAAGCATGGGGCGTGTTCCACCCTTTTAGCATTAGTAACTATTAGTTACTTTTGTTATTTTCATTCCAACCTCGTGAAAGGTTACTACGCTGACCTCTCCAACCTTCCACCCTCCAACCTGAAATCATTGGCACGATAAGCCCGCGGTACGATATTTTGCAAAAAATAGAAAAATGCGTTCCAGCCTTGACGCAAAAAAAGCTAGGATTCGTTACTTCATGCGTAGTAACTACGGTAAGTAGGTTGTAACACGCTCATGTAAACAACTGTTTAAGGGAAATTGGAAATAGGCGGACTGATGTTATTGAGAAGGAAAACAATGGAATGGGATCAGGTTTCAGTCGTGCTTTAACGAGATTTTCATTCGTAGGGTAAACACTGCATTCTGGACGTGAGCGGAAATGCCATAAAACGGTTGCAGCTTGCTCGACTTTTCCCAATTGCAATCTTTATCAAACCGAAGTCTGCCGATGCAATAATGTAAGTTCTCCATCTATTTATTTATAAGTAGTACTCGTAACCGTTGGAACGCCTTTTTTATCTGAAGTAGTATTGAGTGATTCCATCAACGCTTTCAGGAATACCCTAGACAATCCGTACGCTGGAAAAAAGGGTTTTAGACAAACTCGAAGGGCACTCGGCCCTTCGGCCAAGTGCCATATAGCGATCGCAGTTTCTGTCCATCCGTCGGTCGGTCCGGGTTTTGCTATTTTGGGCGCTTCCACGTAAGCTAGGACGATGTAACTTGGCAGGCATATCAGGGGCCCCAAAAGATTAAGTTGGAAATAGTCACTTTCCCGATCCGAGCATCGTGGGGGAGTGGAGGGAGGCTTGATCCGGAATCTTGAGGTATTTATAACTCTTGAACGGGGCATCGCATCTTAATGAAACTTGATGTTTGGAAAGACCTCGTGTCTCAGAAGATCCACGTTAAACCTGGACCGGATCCGGTGACTTCGGGGGTAGTTGGAGGGGGAACCGGAAATCTTGGGAAACGCTTAAGAGTAGAGAGTTCGGGATGAAACTTGGTGCGAAGAACAAGATACATCACAGAGGCAGACTTTTGAGTTATGTTTTTCTTTCAGGGAATGGAACAAGCGGATTTCAGACGAGCAGGCGAAGAAGACATACGATCGAGCAGTCAAACTGGAGCAGGAATTTGGCGAATATTTCACAGGTAGGTTCCACAAGGTCCCGTGAGCCTGTTCGAAGACTATTGTGATACATTAGTTGCGTTTTTGTTCGACTTTTCACTCGCCTTTTTGACGGCTTTTTACTTTTTTGCGTTTTCGTAAAATGGCCCTAAGCACTGTTTGACAATTTCCCGTTTTTGTCAAAAAGGCAAACGCCAACTTTCGCCTTTTCCCTCGGCTTTTTGCAAAAAGGCAAACTTGGTAGGTGACCAAGTTGCGCTCTCCTTTTGGCTTTTTGCCTCGCGACTTTACCCAAAAATCCAATAAAAGATGGATTTGACTCAAAGTGATAATCAGTATTTGGAGACTGTGTCAGATTATAAAGATTAAAAATTTGCAGTACAAATAAAACACAAGTAAAATGGTATTTGTCAAAATTGCGTTTTTATCCAAGAAAAGCGAAAAGTCCTCAGTAGTAACGGCGATTTACAAAAACGCGAGAATGTTAAAAGAGGCCTGAAAAAGGCTAAAAGCTAAAGCCGAAAAGGGAAAGGCAAAAGCCGAACAAAAACGCAACTATTGTATCATTCTGCATAGTTGCAAATGTTGCAATAATGGAGTACACTGTAAAAAGTTTCTCCGAGTAAGGATTAAAGTTAATTGCAGTATTTGCTAGTGGGATTCATCTTATCTCTATTTGATATCAATCTTATCTCCGTAGAGATAGAGATTTGCAGGTTTGTTTCCTTCCCCAGCGTTGGCCCAGAAGAATAACAGCCTGAAGAGGACCCTTGCCAAGAAGGGCCGAAACATTGCTTCGTAAGCATCACAGCTGACGAATCAGTTTTTGTGTTTATTCTATGAATATAAGAATAATCCCAGTAGCAAATACTGCAGTTAACTTTAATTCTTTTTCAGATATATTTTTTATAGTCTAGGCAGAGGTGTAAAAGTAGGAGCAGTAGCCAGTTTAGTTCGGCAAAGATTAGACAGCTAGGAAACGGCGAAAATGAAAAAGATAGATCGCTGTCACTGAATTTGTGTAAAAAGGTCAAAGAAGGTCAAAGTCCGCCTGATCGGGTTTCTCGTTCTTAAAGGACACCTGAACAATAAAACCATACTTGAACACACCATGGAGAATGCATTTACAGACATGGCCACGGAGAGCATTCTTCTCCTGAGCGTGACGTTTTCAAAATAGGGATGTTCGTTTCTGGAGGTTTGCACATGCAGACTCCGAGACAAAAAGCGCAATTCGTTCAAATCTTGTACAGCGCTGGCCGGATCGTGTTGGAATTTCTTCTAGATATACGTTTGGGCTTAACTGGTTAAAAAATATTCCAGAAGAAGGGTTGATTGGAGGCATTTGTTCATTTCAAAAAATTGTCGGTACTGAAATAAGGACAGATGCAAAATGGAGCAAAAATCATAGCTTGGAAACACTATTTCGTATTTGGATTGGGTTTTCTACAGGCAATGTTAACGGAAGTCATACAGATAGGGATGATACTTGGTATTCTTCATTCAGGTGTCCTTTAAAGTGTAGAATTTCGGGAACGAGAACAGATGGAAATACTACTGAAGTAGAGTGAATTATTTTAATAAGTATGGCTAAAACAGCTCATACGGCACTTGCAAGGCTGGGTAAGAGGGTGAAAGCAGGAATTTGCCAATCGTGGGTTTGTTGTGATCATTTGCAAACAAAAGCCTTATTTAAAAAAAAAAAAAAAAAAATTTACTATTCATGGTTGATTTTTAATTTTATATCTTTGTTGTACTGTGTCCTGTCTTAGGTAGTTCATAATAAAAAAAAAATTCTCTTTTCAGCCATCGTGCAAGGCGACACGCCGGAGGAAGTATATGCCAAAGCGAAAGACGTTATCCGGGAACAATCCGGACCGAAAATTTGGGTCCCGGCCAAGGAAAAAGTGTAGTGCCAACTGTGCGAAACTTGTGTTGCCAAAGAACCTTTGCTTCTAGCTCTCTACGTTCTTTCGACTACCGTGCTAACTTATTGACAATTTTATTCTATCTGACCAAATAGCCAGAAGTTCTTCTATCCGGCTAGTTTTATCGTCCTTTAACTATTTCTACCATTCCTGAATGACGTTTTAGTCCGAACAAATTATGAAGGAGACGATGTTTTGATACCGTACGAAGTGTTGAATCCATCCATTAAACCCAAATGAAGCAAAGTTAGCACTTAAGCGCGTGAAAGTCAAGTGATATGGGTTTTAATCCCAGCAGGGCCCATGATTTGTTTAACATCGTTAAGGATTGTCAGGCGGATCACGTGTGCCTCAATCGTGGGCACAGTGATCAAAGGAAGATTATGGGTAAATCCATGCAATAGGATGTTCTAGAGGATCGGAAATAATGGGCCTTTGGCCTTAGTGGTGATCATAGATGGGTGCGTTTTTAGCCCTGTCAGGGAAGCTGCTGCAGTGACATTTAAGCGCTATTGGTTGTTGGTGAAAATAGTTGTTGTTTCTCGCTCGAGTGTGGTACACCCAGTCTTTTTGTTTATGTACACTGTTCCCGCAAGACAGCATCTTGTTTCGAGAAGAAGAGGATGACAGGAAAGCATTAGAAAAACTATTGGCAGCGGATCGTTCGTGTAAAGCCGACGTTTTTGCCAGTGTTGCCAAGACAAGCGGTTTTTTCGTGTTCACCAAGGCGGATTCTTTCATTTGGAAAGAGTAAGAAGAGCCACATTTTGTGTGTTGACGTTTGCCAGCGTTGCCAAGCTCGGATCCTTAACCAGTCTGATGTCCGAGTACGTTGTATTTTAACGTTTTTTTAGAATAGGCTTTCATCGTTCTTCAGTTAAGTTTATTCGTACTGCTAGCGAGAGGAATCCTTCGCACTCCTGTAAAGATTCAGTTGGTTATGCCATATTACAGGGCCCAAATTGTTTTCTGGGCAACTTCTAAAAAAACTGGCAATTGTTATAATTTTTTTAAGGAAAAAAATTGTGAAAGGATCCACTTGAAACGTTCTGAGAGAATAATTAAATAATAATAATTAAGTTACGTGTATCTTGCTGTGGATTGTACACACGCTCCTTGCGTACAACGAGGATTTGTTCTTTTGTTCGTGTTACCAACCGCGTAGAAGGTACCACTTCGGGTGCGTTCCAACGTCTACCCTTCGAGTCAGATCTCCTGTGTAGTGTTCTTTTTAATTTCAAAAATGTTTCTTGCCCGTTTAGGCCTTTTACTTGTGCCAAGTCACATCATTGTTATAGATATTTCATAGTTTATTAGGTAACCGTCTTCAATTCTATTGATAGTGTAGCCTTTTCATGTGTTATTACCCCCTCTATTACCCCATCCCCTTTTTGTGTTACTGCATAACGGTAAATGTATTATTTATTGAGTTCTGTGTGAAAAATCACGGTTCAGTTATTTAGCGAATTAAATAGGAATCAAGTCAAAACAGTGTATATTTCTTTTAAGCAATATTGACAAATTTTGTATATAAAATGCATTGTTGTTGACTATTATGTAAATAGAAGTATTTCATGTTGTAGGACGATTTTTTGCGTTTGCACTCATTACGTTTGCTTGGCAACACCCACTTTTGCCGACCAGTACTGCACATTGGCGTCATAACAGCCCATATTACCCTACCCGTTACTGCATATCAGTTTCAGGTTCATGTTCATTTATTCTTTTCACTAATACACGAATAAATTATCAAATACTCCCGGCAGAGGGCAAAGCATGAGTGATACGGGAGTGCATTAAATATTGGCGCTAATGAGGTAGGAGTCGAGTCAAAACAGTGTAGGTATCTTGTTTTAACGTAATATTGAACAATAATAATGATGTTATCCATACTTTTTAAGCCATCAAAAAAGGTGACTAATGAATAGTGTGATATTAATTCAGCTTTTAACCGTCAGAGATGCGTGAGGACGGAGATGGAATATAAAATAAGAAATGAATACTATTTAAGAAGAAAACAAAAATAAACGTATTATCTCGACGTCAGCTGAGTGATCAGCTGAAAAAACTCCATCTGAAGTTGTAACGATATTCTGTTGGAAGAGGCCAATGGGCGAGGATCACGTGACCTGTCATTCATTTCGGCATACAGTTCTTATATGTGATCCATTTCAGTTAAGTTAATAATAATAAAGAAAGGAATAAATGTTTTATTTTCCACTAAAATTGATGGTAGTTGTAAATTAAGAGCCAATGCGTAAAAAGAGATACAACACTAAAGACGAACTCCTTTGATCCGTCGTGCCAAGGACAAATAATCTGATAGAACTTCTGTCATTAGTCCCATGCAGCGACTATGAATACCCCGACAAAACTGAGCGGACCTAGAGGTATTTACTGTATTGCTTTGAGCTGATGTTGATGCCCGTTTACTCATCTTCCGTCTTCGCCGTTGCTTATCGCAGAAAAAATAGTGAAGGAGATGTACTGACCCGCTCTGGAGCGCGTCCATTGAACCGATCAGCTTTGACTCCTACTTTTCCTCACCGGTGGGTTCACAGCGATTTAGCTCTTTGTGTAGAGATAACAAAACGCGATGTGGCGCGAAGCTACTAACCTCCGCTCGTTCGTAGCGGACAGGGTATGGGGAAATATTCGACTCCGCATAGTCATCTTACAGAGATAGGGAGACGGAGGTTCTGTCATAGTATTTGTTCTTGGTCGTACCGACTAATCTGCACTTTTCTGCAGGACAGTGCAAATCTGCTTTTTTGACGAACATGTTCACTTTCTAGGCAGGCCACGACAGGGAGACCAAGTTTTTGTTTCAAACCAATGACTCATTGACTGTTGAGTAATTAAACCAGTGCCATAAAAATAAGTGAACGGTATAATTCATTCCTCTTTGTTTTCTCGTACCGAAGCAAATTAAAACAAAAGCCGTAAAACAAAACCCAAAGTGAAAAGTTCAGGAAGGTTGAACAATCCAAGGAAATTTCGTCAGTTGTTATTTTGATATTGTGGTTGAATAGTTATGACGTTCTACAGGCTAAGGTTACCTACAGATGTTTCTTATTTTATGAGTATCTGATAGAGGGGGTTCATAATCAATCAATCAGTTTATTTATTTCGTGACATTACACATCACATATTACACTAAAACAGGACTATTCTTAACTACATATATACAATCATTTCATCCGTTCGGTGGCTCGGGGCAAAAACGAATAATATGTTGCTGGTAACTTAAAGCGCAACTCGCTGAAGATACAGTTTCTGTTTCAGTATTCGAACGTATACCTGTCTCCTTTGAAACTATGCCGTAGTGTTTATAAAAAAATAGACCCGTCCCCGCCGTTTCAGCTGCGCGGCGCCCTTCGCTTCGATGAGAAACACGGAGAATGTTACATATAGGGCCGTATCCAGGGGGGGTAGGGGATCGACCCCCCGCCCGAAACCCACTAAAAGTAATAGTTTTTGTATGCTTTAACCTCTGATCTATGTCTTTTTTGTACTTTATGGTCCGACCCGTGGGCACCCCCCCCCCGAAATAAATTCCGCGGGCACCCCCCCCCCCTCCGTAATAAATTCCTGGATACGGGCCTGGTTACATATCCCGTCTTTCTGACCAATGAGTTTCTCGGGAGTGATAAGCGGGGGCCTGATCCGCTCCGAAAAGAGCCAGACATGGCAGATTCAAATATCGGTGTAGTGCCGTTTGCGGTGGATAAAAATGACATCGGAAGTTCGAAATGGCAAAAATTAAAATGTGTAGAACGGTTATGTAGAGTGAACAAGTAATGTAGGTAGGCTACGACAGGTCCTTTAAAGTACACCTGAATGAAGAGTACCAAGTATCATCCCTATTTGTATGACTTCCGTTAACATTGCCTGCAGAAAACCCAATCCAAATACGAAATAGTGTTTCCAAGCTATGATTTTTGCTCCATTTTGCATCTGTCCTTATTTCAGTAACGAAAAATTTTAGAAATGAACAAAATGTCTCTAATCAACCCTTCTTGTGGAATATTTTTTAACCAGTTAAGCCAATACGATCCGACCAGCGCTGTACAAGATTTGAATGAATTGCGCTTTTTGTCTTGGAGTCTGCATGTGCAAACTTCCAGAAAAGAACATCCCTATTTTGAAAACGTCACGCTCAGGAGAAGAATGCTCATCGTGGCCATGTCTGTAAATGCATTCTCCATGCTGTGTTCAAGTATGGTTTCATTATTCAGGTGTCCTTTAAGGCGTACCTTCGTCATTTCCGGGGACTCCTTGGGAAATGGATGGGAACCATTGGAATAGCAGGAGTCTTTCCTCGCGACTTTCGGGACGGGAAACCACGAGAAGGTGGGAATCCGTCCAGACACATTTTGTTCGAGCCTTATTTATCGTAACGCGAATAATCTGTCAAGGGAGTCCACTTTATTTTCGATTTCTTGGATTCTGGTACATCAATGTTTAATTGCACAATTGAATATAATTGTAAAAACATTTATAGTTTTAATGAAACAGACACCAGCATTAAAATGTATCCAACAATTAAACTTACGACTGATCACAGGAATTTCTTGTAACGAACAACAATAATTTATTAAAGGTTGACTTCAGACATCGAGGTTATTGATATTTTCGAATAACAGGTGTTCCGGACAAATCTGAAAAGAAGTCATTTTTTGGTGACGGTGATGTTTATTGTTACATTCCCTATCATTGAGACTCTCAAAAGCCAGTCCGTGAGACAAACAAAAACACGGGTACTCCTCTCTGGGATTACCTTAGGACCGTCGAAAGTACGCCTTTAGTCATTAACAGAAGCCTTTTGCTACCTATTTTTTAATGAAGGGATACTTTATTCGCCTAAATCAGGAAGGTCCAATCATTAGTAACAACAATCAATGCTATTTATTGCTCATAGTTTTATGGTTTGAATGTTCTTCGAAATTTCATTGATCAGAATGCCATCTCCTGACAGTTTTATATTGTCAGTTCAGCTCACAATTCGGCGCTGCGCTCGTTTCCTATGTTTCAATTCAATCTGGCAACATTTTTAAACTTGAAAAAGATCATGGACGGATGGACTAGATCAGATCCTTTTACCAGTGCGAAGAACTATTATCCAAGATTGACCTGGCCGGAGGAACGAGTAGGAAAATACACAAAAACTTTATCGTACAGTAGATGTATGCTTATGTGAACAGTTACTTTAATGTGAACACTGCAGTTTGAGGCTAAAATTAAATGGTAGACTGAAAATCCAAAATACCTGTACAGGTGTTTTCAGCTGCCCTTCTTACCTACTTTGTTTGGCTAACTGGTAGTTAGCTTCAGACACAGCAAGTGCATGAAAATGGCAAAGTCCGAAGTCAACAAATGTTCACATAACTATAAGCATAAACTTACCTCTGGCTCTGCTGTAGTGCCTGTAGTTAATGTGGAGTAGGCCTAGACTAGAGCAGTATCAAACTGATTTCTTGTTTTGTATTTAGCCGAAATCGGAACCAGATCTGAACTGTCGCAAGTTACTTTGGCATAGTAAAGTTGTAATAGAGCCAGTAATAGACTGGTAATAGAGCTATAGCATTTGACCAAAATTTTTCTGTCCAAGCAGAGTTAAACAAGAATAGTAGAAAGGCTACCCGACCCTGACCCGACCATCAAATGTGTTACTGAAGCCAAAAAGGTGCTAAAACTAGGCCTTCATTTGATTCCACGACCACAGAAATTAGAAGATCAATCCAACCATGGAACCTGGATAAAGCTGGATGTGGTGCAAAATAATCGTTCAGATTTTCCAAATATAAAAAATTATGCTAAAAAAAGGTTGCAAGATTGCAGGATTGTTTCTTATATAAAGAGCGTGGCAAGGGCCAGGCAAGGACCCTTGCAAAGAAGGGCTGAAATATTGCTGGAGCTACAGGAGGGGTACCCAACCTCAAATTTTTGTAACCTCGAACTTCGCCTAAAAAGGTTAAAAGAAAAGATCAGTGCAGTCCTAACAAGGTCCTAACTGTAAAGAAAGACACCCGGAATGACCTAGGGTAAATTTAGGACTGTACAGAGGTTTGTTTGTAGTCTTTTCAGGCCAAGTTCGAGGTTGGATGGATACCCTTCCTGTAATCATAGTCGTTTTGCCTAGTTTTTTATGTTTGATTTGCATTCAGCTTGGTCTGTATTACTAAAGCACAAAACAACCAAAACAGTTGAAAAAACATAAATAATCATAACGAACTAATATATCCCATGTCCGATTACTAAAGCCATATCACATATACAGCTTTCAAAACGCCAAATAACCATGTCAGATTTCGGTCTGTTTGATGTTATTACTAACTAAGCCATATGGTATCAGTAAAGCCATAGTATGCATAGGCTACAATCCTCGAAGTGCTGAAAAATCCTGTCAGAGTTTAGTCAGTTTGTACAGCTGGACCTTTCTGTTTTCCTTTTTTTCTTCTTTTACTGTCTCCGCTTTTGATGTTTCTGTCATTTGAGCATACAAAGATTCAATCTTTCGTTCAAAGGCCTCATAGCGCGGCAATCCAAATAGTAATTTAATTTTTCATCATACAAAGAAAGAAGAATTGATGAATAAAATGAAGAAAATTTGTTTATTCCAACAAAAAAAAAATCTTCAATGCCCATAGGCAAATCTGTAAGAGACTATATAATCCTAAAGCAGTAACGAAAACAAATTACCTGAAAAAGGAAAGAAAGAAATAGAAAAAAGAAGGAAAGTAAAAAAGAAAAGAGCTCGGCTTCCCCAGTCTGGGACGCCCGAACAACAAACAACTTTCAAACCTAAACACACTGTTTTGTTGCACCCACCAATTTTTTTATTTTATTTTTAACCATCAAATTCTTAAACAGCATAGCGAAAGTATAACAGTTTTAAATAGAGAAAAGAACGAAAAAATAGAAAACGAACACACTTAAAAGCGTTGAACTTGGTCGCATTTAACGGGATTTCAGTCACATAAAAACTTATTAGACATAATGAACAAAAAAATCCCTTGCCACCCGTGGCCGATCTGTTAACGGATATCCTTAGTCTAGCCTAGTTACGAAATCGTGTTCCAAGATGAGACCCGCAAGTTTAAAAATAACGAAAATAAAAACGTAACGTAAAAAATAACGAAAATAAAAAAATAAAATAAAAAGAACTCACTTAGAGAGTGTGGAAAAAAGAGGACAAATTTGAGCTTGTGTTTTTAATGCTGTGATTGCCTGTGATTTTACCAAATATTTTACCAACCTCATGGTTTGAACTTTTGCTGATTAATTGGTCAGAGACCAAGCATTCGTACGTTTTATTTAATTTTCGGAAAGCTTCTTTGTCTTTTTAACCATCACGAATGATTAATGACTTTAATATGAAAGGTCTGATAATCTTATCTGACAGTGTTTTCATGAGGTCCGTTGTTTGATATCTATATGAATACGCGTATACGCGTACGTATTCGTATTGTTGCAATTATCTCGCACCAATTTCGGCGGATAGAAATAAAATGAATAAATAAATAAAATTCTCAAACTTTAATTTGGTTTAGTTTTCAATTCAAACTTGGTAGTCGCAAAAACAGGGCTGCCACAAAGTCCCTAAAGTCCCTGCAAGTCCCTAAATCAGTCTTAGGTCCCTATTGGTCCCTAAATCAGACCTCAGGTCCCTTTAAAGTTTTTCCTGACCAAAATTCTTACATTTCTCCTATTTTGAAGAAGAGTCAGAGTCACTTTAATTTGCTCCAATGAGGCTGACTGCAATCTCAAGAAAGACAACGCACATTCAAATTTACCATCACATACAGAGATATCCAGCCTTTATTTTTTTAACTGTTTCTACAATCTAAAGTATTATGCTACGGATAGGTGCACGGGTAGCTAACCTTGAATTCTAGTGGGGGGAGGACCTGACCAGTCCAAGCGTTGACCCGACCACATCTCTGCTACGAAGCTGCACAATTTTTAAGATCATTAAAAGGTGTATTTTCTCTTAAAGAAATGCTGTCTTGCTTTCTTGACGCTTTAAACACTTACAGTGCAGATAAATTTCGAAGCTAATATTATGGCTCGAAGCTGTGTCGAGACCTGTCATTTTGCTTGTATTCTCCCCTCCCCCCCCCCACATTCATCAGATCCGGTCCGGACTTGAAACGGGATATCTGAGACATTAGGTCTTTCCAAATATCGAGTTTAAGATCCGATCACCCCTTCGAAAGTTATACATAACTCAGGATTCAGAATTCCCCCTCTCTCCACTCCCCCCACGATGGTCGTATCGGGGAACTGACTATTTCCTGGTTAATGTGATCGGATCACCGATAGCCTATACCTGCGAAGTTTCGTCGTCCTAGCCAATACTATGGATCACCGGAATTCCGGACCCCCCCCCCCCCCCCCCCCCCCCAGTGCAGTCTACCTCAAATCCCTGATTTTGGGAAAGCCTATGCCAAACGCTGGGTATATCTAGCGTTTGGTATACCCTATGCCAAACGCTGGATACACTATGCCAAATGCTGGATACTGGGGCCCAATCAAATATTGATGATTTGAGTGAAGCTCAAAAATCAACCGATCAGAATTCAACTGTAGTGAGGTAGGTCAGGGTTAAGGTGCCAGCAGCTATCTGGCGTTTGGCATAGGGTGTCCAGGGTTAAGCATAGACTATGCCAAACGCTGGGCATGTCCAACGTTTGGCATAGGGTATCCAAAAATCAGGGATTTGTGGTTGACTGCCCCAGTGCCCAAATCCGGTCCAGTTCTTTTAATGATGTAATTAGGGCTTTTGCTTATGCTTCCCACCAAGTTTAATCCTGATCACTCCGCTCTAAGCGTGTCAAAAGATTTCCGGTTCCGCCTTCGACTCCCCCCACATTCGTCAGATGAATAATTCTGGTGAAAAATCCAAACATCAAACATTGCTCACTCGCCTCGAATACAGGCTAGTGACTTATTGTCTTCACTGGTTTAGTCACAAAAAAAGCTATTGAAACTGAGCGGAAACCCGGAAGTTCCCTCTTTTCTCCTCATCGGCCCAAATCTAAGAGCCATAGCCTATTTCGTTAAAGAGGCATCAAAACTTCGAACCATAAGGCGCAAATAGGATCCTAACACTGTGCATTCCAGGTTTAGTAGCAGTGACCTTTAGGTCCCTATAGGTCCCTTTTTCGGCTTGAAAAAGTCCCTAAGTCCCTATTTCCAAGCATCTAAACTTGTGGCAGCCCTGCAAAAACAGTCGCGCGGTAGAAAAACACGCGCCGTGAAATAGCTTGTGCCAAGCGGTCTTGGCAGTCAACTTTGGGGACCGCCATATGTGGGTAGTCGCTAGGACGCAGCATACAAATTTTGTTTCTTTTCCATTTTATCGACTGCTAATCCCGTTAACACCGCCTAAGTAGGCCTATCATACGTTTTGTAAGAAGCCCATGCTACAAGTTTTCACGATCATGTAAGTCGAAGAAACGGGCTATCCGCGGTGTTGCCGCCTTTCTCTGACGGAACCTGTGACTTTTGGCCGCAAAAACTGACATTATGGCGCCTACGGAACTGGGTCTTTTTTTATGGCACTTTTTTATGTACCATATATCGATCACTTTTCCGTCGGTCGGTCGGTCGGGCTTTCTGTCGCTTATTCGGTCGGTCGGTCAGTCCGGTTTTTGCGAGTTAGAGTACTTCCAGATGAGCTAGGACGATGAAACTTGGCAAGCACATTATGGACCCGACCAAACTAATTTGGAAATAGTCATTTGCCCGATCCGGCCATCGTGGGGGGAGGGAGGGGAGCCGGAATCGCGAATTTAGTGGCATGCGTAACTTTCGAACGGGTGATCGGATCTTAATGAAACTTGATATTTGGAAAGATGTCGTGTCTCAGATGTCCCATTTCAAGTCCGGACCGAATCCGATGAATGTGGGGGGGGGGGGGTAAGTCGGAGGGGGAAACCGGAAATCATGTGACACGCTTAGAGTGGAGCGATCGGTATGAAACTTGGTGGGAAGAACAAGCACAAGCCCTAGATACATCATTGACAGAACCGGACCGGATTCGTGCACTTTGGGGGGGAGTGGAGGGGGGGTCCGGAATTCCGGTGATACGGAGTTAAGTTACTTCCAGGTGGGCTAGGACAGTGAAACTTGGCAGGCAAATCAGGGATCCGATCAGATTAACCTGGAAATGGTCAACTTCCCGATCCGACCATCGTGGGGGGAGTGGAGGGAGGGGGAATCTGGAATCTTGAGGTATGTCTAACTTCCAACCGGTTGATCGGATCATAATGAAACTTGATATGTAGAAAGACCACATGTCTCGGATATCCCGTTTTAAGTCCGGACCCGATCCGATGAAGGTAGGGGGGTTCGGAGGGGGAACCGGAAACCTTGTGACACGCTTGGAGTAGAGCGATCGGAATGAAACTTGGTGGGAAGAATAAGCACAAGCCCTATGTACATCAGTGACAGAACCGGACAAGATTCGGGCACTGTGGGGGAGTTAGAGTGGGGGGGTTCAGAATTCCGGTGATCGCAAGTTAAGGTACTTCAGTACGTGCTAGGACGATGAAACTTGGCTTGAACATTAGAGAGTTGACATGATTGGCTTAGAAATAGTCAGTTCCCTGATCCGACCATCGTGGGGGGAGTGGAGGGATGGAGAATCCTGAATCTTGAGGTATGTGTAACTTTTGAACGGGTGATCGGATCTTAATGAAACTTGATATTTGGAAAGACCTCGCGTCTCAAATATCCTATTTAAACTCAGGATGTAATCCGATGAATGTTGGGGGGGGGGAGGTGAAGGGGAGAACCGAAAATCTTGTGACACGCTTAGAGTGGAGCGATTGGGATGAAACTTGGTTGGAAGAACAAGCACAAGCCCTAGATGCATCAGTGACTGAACTGGACCGTGTTTGGGCACTGTGGGGGGAGTTGGAAGGGGGTCCGAAATTCCGGTGATCGCGAATCAAGGTACTTCCAGATGTGCTAGGACGATGAAACTTGGCTTGGAAATTAGACACTTGACAAGATTGGCTTAGAAATTTGTCAGTTCCCAGATCCGACCATCCCTTAAAGTACTGATCCTAACCGCAAAGTACAAAAAATACTTTGAAGCAAAATATACATTTTCGTGGTCCCTATGAGCAGATGATCACTTTTGCGTCAAGGGATTTGCTTACAACTGTATTCCTTAAAGTCCAAACAATACTTTTGAGTTAAATATACATTTTCGTGCTCCCGATGAGCTCATCATCATTTTTGCTTCAAGAGTTTTGATTACAGATGAATTTCTAGCGCCCTCAGAGTGCGCACAGCCGATTGCCACAGCCATTCTCGCGATTTCCTAGGACCCATGATTCAATCAATCAATCAATCATCGTATTTATTCCTGAATATTTGATTTACAACATGATAACATAGGACTGTCAATTTAAACAAAATATAGTTGATATATACAATTCATTTTAAAACTTACACGACTAAACTTTTGTAACATAATTAAACGGTATGTCAAGCATAAAAATATAAAATGTGTAATACTAGATTAGTTGTCAAACCATTATACGTGTCTTCACTTGTTAAAATACTTCACAAAATACGGCACAAATGACTTAAGGAATCTATCAGAAGAGTGACTAGGTGGGTTTTGTAGCGTCACTTTATTTGCCGTTCTGGTGCATGCTTGTTTACTACTCTTTACTGCGTAGTCTGGCAGAATACCCCTGTGCTTTTCTGTTGACAAGCACTTCCTTCCGAATTTCATGACTAAGTCATGGCGCCGTTCTGATAGGAGTTGTAATCCGAGTTTTTCTCGGCTTGTTTCATAATCAACATATTCATATCCAAGTATTATTTTGCATGCCCGTTTCTGAACGTTTTCTAGTCTGTCATTTTGTTCTTGACTCAGACCGCAGTGCCATAGGCCTACTGGACAACAGTATTCAACTGCAGGGCGCACATAAGTCTTATAACAAATAATGAGAACGTTTGTTTTAAAGCCAAACCGTTTGAGTTGACTGAGGGACCGCAGAAGCAGAGATGCCTGTGTGCAAAGTGCATTTATCTGCGATCCCCTTATTTTGCTTACAAATGATCACAACAAACCCACGAACTGACGAATTCCTACTTTCATCTTCTGACCAAGCCTTGCAAGTGCCATATGAGATTCCAGCTCTTGTTTTTATACCAGCTATTAAAGTTTAACTAAAAAGCCAAATTATTTTTGCATCATTCAGTTAAACACACTGAATTATTTGGAATGTGTTAAGCAATTTTTTAATTTTTCACTATATGCCCTAGTAGTGATGTTCAGAATCTCTACTGCCGTCCCCACAGCGCAAAGTTCTACTATGACGCAGAAAATTTTAATCTCAGCACAAACGCGGCTTTTCAATGGCCAGTGGTGAGGTTGGTGAATACTGTGGCTCAAACAGATATGGACGTACTCCAAGCACTTCATCGTAACTTTCGCCGTCACTTTAGCCTATTTAAGTGAATAAGTGATCGGTAACTAGGTTGTCCTATCACAGCCCTTTTCGGTTAAACTTTAACGAGAAATCTCGCTTTATCATCGTCAGCTTTGTATTTTTACATTTATGATATACATAAATACATACATAATTATATGCCACAACTTTTTGCTTCATTTTTGTATTTAGTGGTATGGTCGCATAATTCTGGCTTACTTTGTCAAAGCAGCGAACATCTGTGACAATCGCATAAGTCAGCGACCCGTGACAACACTGACCATCCGCCCCCAGTTCGCCTGATCGACTACAGTCCGGCGCCACCTCTATGGCTTCTTCCACCAAGAATGAAAGTTGAACCTTATTAATTCAGAAAGTTAATGGTTTTGGAATAAGGCACATTCATTGTCTCCGTATATTCCAGTGAAACATGATTTGCCTTTTTGATCGAAGGTGGGGACAATAATTGATAAAACGATGGAGGTTTCTCTAAACCTTACTAGTTTGGGTCAGGGACTGTACATCTGAAGTGAGAAACAGTTGTTTTTGTGGTGTAATGACTTTTTTAAATTTCCTAAATAGGTCAACGCGAAATCGTAATACGGATGGAGTTCGCAGGACGACCAAATACCACTTGATTGGTAAGTAGAAGATGTGAAGCATTTATACAGATTTGGTTGGTTGGAGAATAGGCCGTACTGTAAAATAAGGGGTAAGCTTGGAAACACCCTGGAAACAGAGCTAACCCTTACTCTTGGTAGGGGTAGGGACTTAGGGAGGGGTAGGAGCGTATGTGCCAAGGATACATGACCGTAAGACGTTACACAAGGAGGCAGATAGATGAGACTCGATCGATGTTTAAGAATTGCATTTTACAACCACAGTTATGTTGTATTAGATGGTACTGCTTAAACTCATCGAGTAAAATCAAGATGTCAAATGATTTTGAAGCACAGGACTGACCGCTATATATTCGTCTGGGGGGGCGGGCGTTTGCCAGAAGAGATCCATGACCCCAAGTTCGTGTCCATGGGTAGTGGTTTCCCCACTCTGGAAGTGAGAGCTGTTTGGTCAGTTGAGTTGTCGAGCTCACGACAAAGTTATACTTGGGATTTCCAGTGATAGATGCACCGTAAATTGCAAATTGGTATAGCAGATTGACAATGCGCTATTTATAAATCGTTAACTACATTTTCTCTTCACTGTGGGGGTTTATAATTCTCATTACATATTAATATTAGCCAAGCACGCCTTTTTTCTTTCCTGGCATGAATGTTTAGCTTAGTTGTGTATTTTTTCTTTAGATATTTTTAAATGAACTGAAATTGAACATTAGCATGCTTGGAGCCATAATCTGGGCCTTAAAGTACCATAGACAATAACCAGGCTGATTCCTACGTATGTTCTACCGCTCAATTTTTCTTGTTTTGTTTACTCACTCCGTTCGCATTTGAATCTTTTTCTCTCGTCGGTGTTTGATTGGGAGTTCCATCGCTGTTATTTTTGTAGAGCTTTTTATAGCAATATCCTGCTAATGCCGTCACGAGTTGTTATTGTGAAAGCCGAATCCTGCTCTTCTTTTGCAAATGTTAGTTGTTCGGAGGGAGAAATCAGAATATATTAAAAAAAAATCA
Source organism: Branchinecta lindahli (assembly GCA_023053555.1). Lineage (NCBI taxonomy): Eukaryota > Metazoa > Arthropoda > Branchiopoda > Anostraca > Branchinectidae > Branchinecta > Branchinecta lindahli. The sequence goes on along the minus strand of JAKZAO010000004.1, from coordinate 2,758,439 downwards.
GTAATTCTGTCTGCCAACAGTTATCTGGGGTCTCTGTTCTGTTCTCTTGGACAAGAATTTTGCTTTTTTTTTAACCTTGAAAATGGGAAAAGTTTGGGGCAGCTGTGGTAATTTTCAGGCCGATTTGTCCGACTAATGTTAGCAATATTTCTAAGTTTATGATCTCTTTCTTAAAAGTAGTCAGTCAAGTTATTATTTATATACAATCCATACTGGCTATTCGCTTCTTAGATGCGGTACCGAATTAACGGACGAGTCGTGGTTCGTTTCGGTCGTTTTCTTCTCGCATTCGCACCTCAAGCGATGATGAACTTTTCAAAGACCCGTCGAACTTGTAATGTCAATGCGACCTACTGCCTCCGTAATCGCTTCATTCTTAAAGCACAACTCTTACTAGAAATAATTTTTTCCGTATGACGTGAATCAGAAAAAAAAAACATTTTCGAAAATACCATTACTTTCCATCTGAAATTAGCGATTTTCTTTGTTAGCGCCTGTCAACTATATATCCCTCCCTCCTGCTCTCCGACACGGCGGCTGGGCGCACAACATTTGAAAACTGATCGCGCCGTGGTTAAAAAGGGTGAAAACTAAGCAAATAAAAGAAGTAATAAACAAAAGCTTCTCAGATCCTAATGTGTGAAAGAGTTGTCAGCAGACATTGATGATCCCGGCAAACCTTTCGTTGTGTGACGGGCAAAACTCGGCAAGGCCAAAAAAGCGCTAAAATTTCGTAGGCCCAAAACGAAACAATGGATAGAAGCTTATAATTCTGTATGGGAGCTAGATATATTATAAAAAGCAGAATAAGCAAGAGGGGTCCTTTAAACCCGGAGACCCGAGTTTAATTCAGTATATTTACCCCCCCCCCCCTAACGACAACTCCGTGACTTTCACACTTGTTACGCTATTTTCGAGGCGTAATGATGTTCTTGAAACAAAAAATGAAGCTAAGATACTTAAAATATGCCAATTTTTAAAGAGTGTATTAGTTAAATGAAGATAAGTATTGAGGGATTATGTATTTTGTACGGCCAATTGGCTGTTAAATATTAATTATTTCATTCATTCATTCATTCATGCTCCCAACGACCGTCTAGGAGAAGCTCGCTTGTGAGAAAAACTGTTTATGTAAATTTTTCCGTTTCTGCTTGAAGTCAGTGGGCCAGGAGAAAGGCTTAAAACAGCAAAAGCCGTGGATAATTTGTTGAAACCAGAGCTTAGTTTTAAAGTAATCAACCATTTTAGAATAGTGAACAAAAACAGTAAATAGTGCGACGTGTGCGACTGTGTATCTGAAGTGTTCGTATGACCATCTGCGGCCTTTTTCTCCATCATGATATTGGTTAAGTTCGTCCATTCATCCTCGTCATCCGTTCCTATTACAATTAGCGACTTTGTCGATACCCTTCCAGTTTATGGGATTGTTCACTTTGAACTTAACATTTTCATTGTAGCTGCTAATTCCTGTCTCCTAAAGTTGATTAATATCTCGATCTCGTTTGTTTCCTCAGTGTTTTTCTCATTTGGCCTGTACAGTCTTCCTCAACACTTTTCGTGTTAGGTAGGAGTTGAATGGCTGCCACGTAAAATTTATTATCATAGCCTACATTGTATAAGGCTACTTGGTCTTTCTCAGTACCGTTGTCCATTGATGGGACTATTAACTTCAGAGTTAAAATTGTTCTGCTATACGGTATTGCTGCCTCTCCGTTTTTAAATCTTCACATCCGATCCATTGTTCAGTTTTCTTATTCGTTTCCGGACAGTTATTCGGCTATATCCCAAAAAATATGTAATTATTTTATTGCCATACACTTGTTTTGATGAGACACGTTATTGGCACCATTCTAACACGATTCAGTACTAATAGAGCTTTGCTCTCAGTCGAGCGTTCGTATTGACTTTAGTCCGATTGTCTCGTGATACAGAGTCACTTCAGCTGATGTGATTCAAGTGTTAGTCCGAAATACGAGTTGTTCGTTTGGACTTGAGGATTATTCACACTTGAATTCGTGTCAATGTGGGGAGGTCTGTTTACTTTTTATCATCCTTAATTTTATTAATAGATCGGGCTCAAAGTTATTTATGAATTAATTGCTTTAAGTTTCGCATTAAATAACAGTACTAGTTCAGTTCGGTTCATTTATAACAAAACAATATAGTACAAAAAAATTATAGAACAGTATTCAACAATATAGAAACAACACAAAAATAAAACGTTTTAAAGTGGGCCGCAACGGGGAGACAAACGTAACGACGAGACAATACTAACGATTGGGAAACGTTTCAGCCAAACCCATGTACTGCTAATAAAGATTAAACGTCAAAGAACAGCAGGAGTAGCTTTACAGCCCATCCAAGATTTTACAGCCCCATCCAAGCGACAATGTACAATTCAGTCGCTTTTTATTCCTTTTTTTATGTCCCCTTGTAGCTTCTTTTCTTCTCCCCTGCGATGGAGTAGAACCAGTGTGAGTAGCTACGTCTCCACCTCCACTGTTACGTTAAAAACTACTATCACAATAACTGTTAAAACTACTATCGAAATTAAAATTCCGTACTTAAAGTAACTGACGCTAATTCATATCCGAGCTTAATTTCATTCAGTAACACATTCCTATTAGCTATTTGTGTCTGTCCATCTCCATTGCTTCCTTATACTTTAAACCCATAGGCCTATTTTAATTATAGCTGCAAAAAAGTAGGCTTTTGAATCATGTATCGTACATACAGTCGGTTTATCCCAAAATCCGTACGCATCAACTTTCTGGAGATTACTTACGAACTCACGGTCTATCAAATACTTTTACCCCCCCCCCCCCCCCCCGATAAGAGGTTCAATTTATCAGTAGAGTAAAACGCTGAATCAGTTTCGAGCTGGTGTGTGCCTGCTAGAACGAGTATCTTTATAATCATATCTGCTTTCGTCTTTGTGCCTTGTCCTGTTTTTTGAAGTTTTTGTGCTACTTCGGCACAAGTGGCTCAATCAATACCAATCGCTTTTCCGTCGGTCGGTCTGTCATGCGGTCCGCTTGTCGCTAGCTAGGATACTTCCAGATGGGCTAGGATGATGAAATTTGCCAGGCAGATTTGGGGCCCGATTATCGTTTCTGGTATTCGACCATCCGGGGGGGGGGGGGGATCTGGTATCTTGTGGCATACATAACTCTCGAATGATTGATCCGATCTGGATGAAAGTTGACCCTTGGCAAGAGCACGTGCCCCAGATGGGTCGGACTGGATCCGGCGACTCTTGGTGAATGGCACGCTTAGAGTGGTGCATTCGTGTGCATTCACAGGTTCGGACCGGATCCGGGTACTGTGGGGGAGTTGGAGGGGGGGGGGGGTCGGGAAATATTGTGACTTGCGACTAACACTCGAGTACGTGATCCGATCCGTGTCGAACTTTGTAGCTAACAACAGCAGCACATGTCCAACAACTATGATGGGAGCTGGAGGGGAGATCCTGAAATCTTATGCCGTTCATAACTCGCGAACGAGTGATCCGATCCGGATGGAACTTGGTAGTTGGTAGCTGTACCTGTCCTAGACATTCCTGTTGCATGCCCAGATCGGGTCCGGCCACTGTGTGGGAGTTGGAGATGTTCTTGGAAATCTTGTAGCACGCTTAAGGTGGAGGGATCGGGAGGGAACTTGGTGAGCAGGAAGGTCACAAGCCGCACAACTTATAGATCCGGACTGGATCCGGTCACTGCGTAAGGAGCTGGGAGGAGGATCCCGGAAATCTTGTGCATGCGTAACTCTCAACCCGACGATCTGATCTGGACGGAACTTGATAGTTGGTAATTTCTACATGTTCCAGTGAGATGTCCGGACAGGATACAGCCACGTCGGGGGTAGGTGGAGAGGGAGGTCCCAGAAATGTTGCCGCATGCTCAAAGTGTCAGGATCGGGACAAACTTTGCGGAAAGGACCATTATAAGCCCTGGACGTGCCTCTTGTAGATCCAAACCGGATCCGGCCGCAGAAGAGGGGTTGCAGGGGGATCCCAAGCTTCGTAGGCGGGACATGCCATAATAAATATTTCGTAAAAACAGCAGCCGCAGCAATAGCTGTAACGCCAAGTCATTCCCACGAAGAAATTTACAGAATCAGATACTTAAGGCAGAATCTTTCGTTGTTTCTCCAAACGTTATTTTTCCAGCTTTGGCGGCTTGAGGCTGATAAGGCCTTCTGCCAAGAAGGGCCGAAATATACCTCTAATAAAATGTAGCTGACGCATCCGTTTTGCACTATCAAACATGCCATAATCTGCATCTACAGTGCCATAGATCCGGATCGGATTCGGCCACTGCGGAGGATTTGGAGGGGGGATACACAACCTCGGCACGCGAACCCTAGCTGATACTAACTAGAATTGCAAGTGCCATATGAGCTTTCAGCTCCTGTTCGTACGGCTTCTGAATATGAACCCGTGACAATCGCTATTATTCTTGAGCTGTATCCAGGGCCGTATCCAGGGGGGGGGGGTATCGAACCCTCCCCGAAACCTACAAAAGTAATCGTTTTTTGTAGGCTTTAAAATCTGATCTACGTCTTTTCTGTACTTTTTGGTCCTACCCACGGACACCCCCCCCCCCCCCCGAAATAAATTCCTGGATACAGGCCTGGCTGTATCACTCCATTTATATTGAGAAGTAGGGTGTGAAAGAAGTCAAAATTTACATGTCCAAGTTTATTCAAGACAACCATACAGTTGTAATTTTCTTCCGCAATTTACGGTTTAGTTTTCTTTATTTTCTCAGTATCATACACTATTGGTCAAAGCGGCGAATTAAAACGCAGCCTACTTTAAATAAATTTGTTTCATTTGAATTATGTGGAATATGTTGTATGTGGGGAAAATGAACCAGTTTTTTTTGCAAGTGTTTGAAGGGAAAGAATCGAAATTCAGCTGTAATCTCGATTCTTCTCGACTAAAATTTCGCCAAATTTCCCGCCACTGGGTAGGCTACATATGCTTTCGGTTAAAAAAAAAAATTGGTAAAATATCGAGTGATTAGCCGTGGCTGTACAATGCGTAATTTTAATATTCATTGAATAAGAACGTCACTTATCGATCGTAACTTATTTACCCCTTTTATGACTAATCTGGTACTGTGAAAAGAATTAAAAAATTGTGAACTATATTTTAGCAGTTCGGGTATTTTTTGAGTGTAAGAAACCGGCGTGATATGTACTCGACTTGCTCGGAGAAAAAAAAATGTAGTTGAAACGAAGGATGAGTAACACGATACCCGTTTGTCTGGCTGCCAAAAAAACAATCTTTATGTAAATTTCCGTGTCTTTGAACTCTATAGTTAGCACGAGTGTCCGGTATTTTAGTTACAACGTACCGCAAAGAGCGGCAAGTCTTTACAAGTTGACCTTGAAACAAGTTGAAGGTGCGTTCCAGTGCGTTTACTATGGTGTTGTGATTTTATAAGACCAGCAGCTAGAAAAGGACAGTCACGGAGGGAAGTGAATGGGACAGGACAGGATGTATAACCTATGCCTGCACCCTCCCCCAAGTACTCCTACATATTTTAATCGAATAGATTCCTCTGTTACCATAAATGTCAGGGTCGAGGGGTTGTCCGATCTCGATTTTAGTTTACAGCAAGTGCCCGGTTCCGCGACGCCCGGTCGGTGCCGGCACAAAAATACTCCTCACCAGGGACTGGAGAAGGCGTCCTTGAGATGGGCGCCTTTCCATCCAATTAGATCTTTGGTTTTATTTGGTTTTCACTATGAGTCCCCGCCATGTGGGTCTGTGAAGCTCCGACGTAGGATCCTGAACTTCAAAATTCAATTAAAAAAATTCCCTTCTGATTTACCTGTGACGGTACAGTTCCCTTGTATAACTTTCCGTTTATAATTACTCGAATACCACTTTTTTTACGAATCCTTTTTTGCTAGTTTTTTTTCCAGAGTACACAAAAGTACACTTTTCTTTTTTATTTTCTAGATGACTTCGGAAAGTACCAGACCCGGCAGTACTTCTTGCACTTGCTTACGGCGTTTACGTGTGGAATTCATTTACTTTCCCAAGTGACTGTTGGAGGGACACCGGATCACAAGTAAGTACTATCACAAGTAACAGTTTTTGATGGTGCTAAGGGGATAAGAGCTAGGGCCTAAAAGATTCCCTTACTAAGAAGGCCGAATCTCCGAACAATATGTGTCCTGAGTCGACTCCTTGTAGATATGATAGTTTGTTACGGAACGAACTTTCACAACATTAGACTGCTGAACTTGTCGTTTTTGTCGGTTTTGCCCAGTGCCAGTGCATTTATGTCTTCTCATGGGCGGTTACCTATCATCAGGGCCGTATCCAGGAATTTATTTCGGGGGGGGGGGGGGGGTTTGCTCGCGGAATTTATTTCGGGGGGGGGGGATTTGTCCACGGGTCGGACCAAATAGTACAAAAAATACATAGATCAGAGGTTAAAACCTGCAAAAAACTATTACTTTTGTGGGTTTCGAGGGGGGGTTGAACCCCCTAACCCCCCCCCCCCTGGATACGGCCTTGCCTATCATGATGGGTTATTGTGTAGTTTGGCGATAAAATAATCTAATCTGTCAGTACATTGTAAATAACATTATGAGGAAATGGTCAGAAACTGACCCGTCAGAATGAGACGATTAAGGAAAAAAATTGTCATTTGGTCAAATCAAGAAAATCAGGAAGGGTTGGTTTCACTGTGCGAAAGCTGGACGTCTAGAAGGTTACGCCTGGCTCTTAGACGCGTCACGTATTAGAGCAGTGGTTCCCAACCGGTGGTACGCGTACCCAAAGGGGTAGGAGAGACCCTCGCATGGGGTACGCGAAGGTCCCAAAATCAAGTAGTCTGTAGCTTTGATGTTCTGACTTAGTTTCAGAATTGTTCTCAAAATATGATACCCGATCGAAAAATTTATGCCGTACCATTGATGACAATAAATATCGTCTTTTGACAGTCTGACCATGGCAAAAATATTAAATCAACGAATCGTCCTAAAAAGGGTTCGCAACGTTTTGAACCCTGATTAGGGTATGGAAAAGGCTGGGAACCACTGCTCTACGTCAGTGACGCGTACCCTAATCAAGGTTCAAAAACGTTGCATACCCTTTTTGACGAATCGTTATTTTGCTATTTGTTACCACTATCAGAACGTCAAAAAGACTGTCACCGATGAAAGGCATAAATCTGCATACGAAATTGCGTACCTTGAAAGTGCCTGATCTTGAGGACAGTATTTTTTAATCAGAAGACTCAAAACGATTGAGGCGAGATAAAGCTGAAGACTAACTTGATTTTGGGACCTCCGCTTAATCCTTGCGGGGGTCTCTCGTACCCCTTTGGGTACGCGTACCACCGGTTGGGAACCACTGACGTAGAACATCTAGTGAATGAAATGAATGAATCAAATTTATTTCCCATTTTTAAGACAAAAGGCACCTGATTGGAAAGTCTACTGTGTTGCTGCTATAATTAAAATATAAAAAATATGGGTCTTAAAGTATAAGGGGAAAAATGAGAAGAAAGAGGAAAAAAAATGTTTTTTTATATATTGAATTTAATGTTATTTGATGAAACTAAGATCGTTTAAAATTTAGTGTAAGTGACGTTAAGTAAGGTTTTTTGATGTTATAATAATAGTTTTTAACGTCACTGAGTGGAGGTGGAGACGTAGCCACCCGCTTTGGTTCAATCCACTGTGAGGAGGCCAGGAAAAGAAGCTACGCACGCGGGCTTAAAAAAAAAAAGGCACAAAGGGAGTATGAAAAAAAAGTAAGGATTTTTTTTCCTGTTTCACAGAAAGGCGAACCCCGGAACTAAATCCAGTAAGTTGCTGTATTGACTTTAACTTGTAGGTGCGATGACGAAGGAGCCGGAGTCGAAAGTTCTGGCAACGCGACTGACGTGTCGTGCTTCGTACCGGTTGGAAACACTTCCCGCCCTTGTACCTCATGGAAGTATGACAAAACGTACCATGGAAGTACCATAGTTACAGAGGTAACTTGTTAATTTTCTTATAACTTTATCTTTTTATTTAAAGTGTAGCAACCCCGTGATGCCCTCTTCTTTGATGCAGTGTCGACAGTTCCGCGCTGAATTCTGCGCAGAACACACGTAGGATTACAGTGACCAGGCATCTAACTACAAAAGAACTGTTGAAATTCCCGTTTTGTCTGTATTGCTCCCCACACATAAAAATAAACTTCTCGCATCACATCTGTTACAACCAGACTCCCAAATTGTTGAACCAGATGGTAATAGTTGTAAATAGTGAAATTTAATATTCTTTACAAAAAATTGTCTTGTAGGCTGCTGCAGCTTAATTCTATGCGAATTTCGGGTCAATAAAGTTATTTACTTGCAGAGTAGGCTACTCTTTGCAAGTCCGTGTAAATAGGCTGCGTCTTAAAAAACAAGACCAAAGGTTCCGATGGGATCCCAAAAATCTTCGCCAGGCCAAATAGCTAATCATTAAGAAATCCAAGCTCAGATATGGATTCAGCATGTGCGTTTACCTCTATAAGCCGATCGAAATGATCCTGGCTTACTTCTGTGAATTTTGCGGTTTTGGTCAACTTCAAGAACTACTTGTCCGGCGAAAAACTAAAGCTCAAAAACGGATTCAGCGTATCTCCTTACCCCTATATCCAACATCTAATCAACTTCAAATACAAATTTAACTTCTAACAAATTTTCCGGTTTCAGCCGGATTCCGGACGAACTATATGTCCGGCTAAACAGTGATTGTCATATACGGATTCTGCATCTCTTCTTACCCCCAAATCTATCATCTAATCAACTTAAAATAAAACTTTTACTTTTAACAAATTTCCGGTTTTGGCCGGATTCCGGGCGAACTACTTGTCCGGCGATAAAATGGTTTTCGTATTCTTGTTCAGCATGTCTTCTTACCCCTACATCAAACGTCTAATAAACTTCAGATAAAACTTTAACTTCTAACAAACTTTCCGGTCTTGGCCGGATTCCGGGCGAACTACTTGTCCGGCGAGAAAATGGTTTTCATATTCGTGTTCAGCGTGGCTTCTTACCCCTAAATCAAACATCTAGTCAACTTCAAATAAAACTTTTACTTTTAACAAACTTTCCGGTTTCGGCCGGATTCCGGGCGAACTACTTGTCCGGCGCGAAAATGGTTTTCATATTCTTGTTCAGCATGTCTTCTTACCCCATAATCGACTATCACATTAGCTGTTTCAAAATATTTTGCTTGTCCCTTAATTTGAACCCCCTCCCCCACCCCTAAATGTAGGGGTACAGGGCCCATCTACGAACTCGACCTTACTCTTGACCCAAAGAATGCTCACACCAAGTTTCATCAAAATATCTCATTCCCTTCGAGAGTTATCGTGCTCACAGACGGACGGACGGACGGACGGACGGACAGACAGACAACTTTTGCGATGTCATAGGTATCCGTCACTAACGTTTTGGGATCCCAAAAATTACGTGTGAACTAGTAATGGCGTTCAAAGAAGAATTCTGAAGCGGGCAGCCGTACAACTCCGGACGACGATCGAGCAAAAATTTTAGCACGAGCAGAAGCTAACGAAAAAACAAAACAAACAAGATCAAAGGTTTCGATGGGACCCCAAAAAATTACATTTGATCCAAACATCAGACAGTTTCGTCTTATAGATATCCGATCTTCGCCAGACTTGAATTTAGAAACAGAGTAAGGCTAATGGCTAATCATCTGACGAAATCGATCGAAACTTTTTCCATATCCCTATATCGAACCTAATTAACCTCAGATAAAACTTTTACTTATAACAAATCTCCGAATTCCCCCTCCCTGCACCCCCCCAGATGATCGGATCGCAAAACGACTATTCTCAAGTCAGTCTGTTCGGGTCCCTGACACGCCTGCCAAGTTTCATCGTCCTAGCACATCAGGAAGTACCGAACTCGCGGGATCACTGGAAATTCGGATCCCCCCCCCCAACTCCCTCACAGTGAGCGGATCCGGTCCGGTTATGTCAATCACGTATCTAGGACTTGTGCTTGTTCTTCCCAGAAGTTTCATCCCAATCTCTCCACTCCAAGCGTTTCCCAAGATTTCCGGCTCCCCCTCCAGCTCCCCCAGAGTCACCGGATCCGGTCCAGTTTTTAATCGGGTCGTCTGGGGCACGAGGTCTTTCCGAATACCAAGTTTCATTAAGATCCGATCACCCGTTCAAAAGTTATAAATTCCTAAATATTCCGGATTCCCCCTCCCTCCACTCCCCCCACGATTTCGGGAAAGTGACTATTTCCAGCGTAATCATTTCCCTGATATGCCTGCCTAGTTTCATCGTCCTAGCTTATGTGGAAGTGCCCGAACTAGCAAAACCCGGACCGACAGACCGACCGACGGACGGACAGAAATTGCGATCGCTAAATGGCACTTGGCCGAAGGGCAAGTGCCATAATAAAACAAAAAACGAGCAAAAAAAAAAGAGGGCGTTGAAATCAGCTAGGAGAAGCAATCGACACAGTCGAAATATTTGCAAATGACATTACAACTAACAAATTAATTAATGCGCTTTGCGAGAAACGTCCTAAAATAAAAGTCGGTAAAAAAAAAATAAGTTTGACTATATGAATTGACAGGATAAGAGGCAATTTGTTGTTGATTTGAACTCTGTTTAACACAGTTTCACGATCAGAAGATGCTTAAATATTCCTCCAGCCCAAGCTGACAGCGAACCATGTTTGACAGTGCAAAACGGTTTCCTCTGCTGAATTCTATTGGGGCTATGTTTCGGCCCTTCTTGGCAAGGGCCCTCTTCAGGCTCAAGGCGCTGAAGCTGGAAAATGACAACACAAGCTTTTTCAACTAGACTACTTTCCAGCTTGAGTGGCTTGAGACAGAAGACTGAAGAGGACCCTTGCCAAGAGGGGTCGAAATATAAGCTAGCTCTAACAAAATTCCGCTGACCTATCCACTTAGCACTGTCAAGAGGAGATGCTTTCCAACCACTCACTGACTAGCAGTGGGCCTGAGCTAGGGTATGTCGGCTCTAACCCAGTTCTTAAAGGGCTATCCGGTTCCTCAGGTTGTAAGGGTCGTAAGATTCGTCTCCGAGTATTCTTATCGCTCTGGCTATTGAGCAGGGGTAGAGGATAGACAAAGCGAATTAGGGCATCCTAGGTTTCGAAATATGGAACAAGAATGTTCCCCACTGCTCTCCTGAGTTCCGAACTGGGGCTCTTGACATTAACCATGAGAATATCTGAACGGCCGGCTCCCCAAAAAGAGCCGGTTATCGGGAGGGTCGTAAAATGTACACAGGCGTGAACATGTGAACTGTTGAAACGTGTTGTAAACTATTGTGTTGAGTCCAAACCGCTTTTTTGCTAATTATTTGGCTGTAAAAATCTGCTGGTACCATTTCCTCCTGATTTTACTCATGTCGCAAATTTGTGAAATGACAGTTTTAACCATCATTGTCCTTAATAGTTCCGCGTACAGCAGCCGTGCCAATTTTGTCATGTCATATGTGTGCAGAAGCGGCAAAAAGTGCGGTGTGTTGAACTTCCGAATCGTTGCCAGCAACGGAATGGTGGTTAAACTTTTTCGTTTTCTCTGTTTTAATCGTTTGTCCCGCTATAGATTCTTTTTACGGCCCTCCCCCTTCGGCTCAACTGCCATGTGCCATCGTGCTTTCTGTCCTTCGGTCGGTCGCCAGACCTTTTCTTCTTTTTCATGGAGGATCAGTATACCAGAAATCCCTGATTTTGAGAAAGCCTATGCCAAACGCTGGGTATATCTAGCGTTTGGTATACCCTATGCATGCCAAACGCTGGATATACTATGCCAAATGCTGGATACTGGGGTCCTATCAAATATTGATGATTTGAGTGAAGCTAAAAAATCAACCAATCAGAATTCACCTGTAGTGAGGTCGGTCAGGGTTAAGGTGCCAACAGCTATCCGGCGCTTGGCATAGGGTGTCCAGGGTTAAGCATAGGCTATGCCAAACGCTAGGCATATCCAGCATTTGGCATAGGGTATCCAAAAATCAGGGGTTTGTGGTTGACTGTGGAGGATAATACTTGGCACGCATATAAATGCATCTACGCAAGCTGTAGGACACTTTCATTTTGCAGATTCGACGATCATCCGCAGAGGGGGCGGGGGGGGGGGCAGTGGCAGCTTGAGGTAGTCATATTTTGGGACATTGTAGCACACAGAAGGTGCGAACGCGTGATCCGATTGGAGTGATACTTGATGGATACGGGAAGATGTCCTAGGTGATCCATCTGTACCTATAGGCAATGGCCTGTAGACTTGTGGTATCGACGCGCCAAATGCCGGCTACCCTATGCCAAATGCTGGGTATCCAGGGGTGGCCCGAAAGGGGGTGCAGGGGGGGTGTGTCACCCCCCCTGCCTTTTGCTCAGTCGTATTAGTCGTTTATTTGGCCTCGCCGAGATCCCGGGCACTCGTTATAGTCAACGACAATCCCGAGAAATTGTTAATTGTGGCACTATCCAGCTGTATTCGTAAATTTCCGTTCTGTCGAAGGAGCTGACTCGTTTAAACAAGGTTTCGCAACCCCTTTTGCTCAGTCGTATTAGTCGTGTGTTTGGCCTCGCCAAGATCCCGGGCACTCGTCATAGTCAACGACAATCCCGAAAAATTTTTAATTGTGGCACTATCCAGCTGTACTCGTTAAGTTCCCGTCCTGTCGAAGGAGCTGACTCGTTTAAACCAGGTTTCGCAACCCCTTTTGCTCAGTCGTATTACTCGTGTATTTGGCGAGGTATTTGGCCTCGCCGAGATCCCGGGCACTCGTTATAGTCAACGACAATCCCGAAAAATTGTCAATTGTGGCACTATCCAGCTTTAGTCGTAAATTCCCGTCCTGTCGAAGGAGCCGACTCGTTTAAACCAGGTTTCGCAACTCCGGTCGGAGACATGATTCGTCATGGCAGCATTCAGTTCTTTTAAAAGCCTTTTTATTCCATTGTGATTTTTATCCAAGTCTAACTTGGGTCTTTGAGATTTTAGTATATCAAATTATTATAAGTTAGTCGTTTAGGTGAAGTCTGACTGGATAGACTGAAAGCGAGAGACAAGGTTTTGTGTATGGATTGTGGATACAACTTTGACTAAAAGTGGATAAGAAGGCATGAAAGTTCTAACATTAATGGAAAAGTCATCAAAATTCGAGAGACAGGAGACTAAATGTACCGAGGACAGTGGAAAAATATTGATTGTATATCAAGGTTAAGGATGGTACCTGGAATAACTCACTGAAGTCTGGAGGTACATTTTTGGCTTCTATGCTAGTTTGAAGCACATCTGAAATGCCTTTGCAAAATCCCACAGTCTATCATATGAAAATATATGGACACTTCTACAAATCGAAAATGATATCTCTTTATGTTAATTTATTCTGACAGTGAACTTTTCGTTCTTCATGTTTTGTGTAGCTCTTCTGTCGCGTAGGGAAACTCGGACACGATTTCATGGTGAGGTCGCAGATGAAGATTGAGGCAGATCAGAGGCAAATAATTCCTTTCATGTGTGCTGTAATATTCTGCATTTGGGGATTTTACGGCACGTTGCAGTTTCATAACTAATCAAAACATGTCAAACTACAGTTACACTACCCGCCCAAAAAAACGAAGTTCAAGTCCCATTCGTGAATCGAATGTCTTTTTAACCATTAAAAGTCCAGTTCATATCACACAGTCGTGTCGGAGTTCGTTGCGTTCATATATCTTATTTTTTATTTAATTAACATATTTTCCTCAATTTGTTTCTGAGTAAGCATGTCTTAACCGCATTAAATTCCCAACAATTCTGCTCTGTATCGATTAATTTTATCAATTACCACTATTTCGTCTCTTCTTAGACGGACTTTTCATTCCCCCCTTTTTATGGCACTTGCAGCTTCGCTCAAGTGCCATATACCGATCACTTTTCCGTCGGTCGGTCTGTCGGTCGGTCGGTCGGTCCGGTGATCGCGAGTTAGGGTACTTGCAGATGTGCTAGGACGATGAAACTTGGCAGGCATATCAGGGCCCGACCAAACTAACTTGCAAATAATCACGTCCCCGTTCCGACCACCGTGGAGGGAGTAGAGGGCGGGGGAATCCGGAAAATTTAGTAGTTTTTGTAAAACCCCTACCCCTTTCTTTACACTAGTAGGTCTGCGCGCGGCGTGACGTCACTCTTTGCATCGGATCACTCTGTTAACATTGGAAATAGCTAGTGCATTCGAGGGTCAAAGGGGTTTGTATCTGTGGTGCAGTGCGGGGGAATATGGAAAATTGAGTGTTGTGTAACTTTCGAACGGGTGATCGGATTGGGACGAAACTTAATACCTGAATGAATGACATATCTCTGATGTTCCATTTGAAGTCCGAACCGGATTCGACAGCTATGGGGCAATTGGGGTGGGGGAAGACCGGAAATCTCGAGAAACGGTTATAATGGAGGAATCGGAGTAAAACTTGCTGGGAAGAACAAGAATCTGCTCCAGATAATTTGTTTACACGTTTGGACTGGACCCGGACACTTGGGGGGGGGGAGGTGGAGAGGAGTTTCACGGAATTCTGGTGATGACAGTTTTTGGGATTTTCACGACGAAACTTGGGAGGCGTATCAGGGACCCGATCAAACTGACTTGTAAATAAAAATTCACTCGATCCGATAGTCGTGGGTGGATCGGAGGGAGGGGGAATCCGGAATATTTAGCCATGCGTAACTTTGGAAAGGGTGATCGGATTCGAGTGAAATTTAATAACTGAACAGAGGGCGTGCCTGTGGTGATCTTTTTCATTTCCGGACCGGATCCGACAACGATTGGGGGGGGAATACGTGACCGGATTGGACTGGAGAGATCGGGATGGAACTTTGTGGGAATAACAAACAAGTCCAAACTGAACCAGATTGGCTCCGGTGACTGTGGGGGGGGGGGGGGTTTGAGGGGCGGCTCCGGAATTCCGGTGATCGCGAGTTAAGGTACTTCCAGATGTGCTAGGACCAGGGGCGTCACTATGGGGGGGAGGGGGGGGGGGGACTCCCCCCCCCAAAGGTCTTGAGAAAGTACTTTCGTCGGGCGAAGCCCGGCGAAAGTTCACTTGTTTGTCGGCGCGAAGCGCCGGCTAACACAGAAGAAATAAAATTTTGTATGCTTTTGTCGGTCGTCGGTTGACTCGTCGGCACATCAGGTTATTTTATACACAAGAAATAAAACCCTGCAAATATTTGTCGCGCAAAACACTGAAGAAATCGTTCTGCATGGTTTTGTCGGCTTTTCTTCGGCACATAGGGTTCTTTTTATACATAAGGAATACTGAAGAAATGCAATTTTGTATGCTTTTGTCGGGCTTCGGTCGACTTGTCGGCACATCGGGTTCTATTTATACGTAAGGAATCAAATTCTGCAAACTTTGTCGGTCACGGGGTTATTTTTAAACGTAAGAAATCAAATTCTTTAGAGTCTAATCGGGCAAAACACAGAAGAAATCAAAGGCTGTATTGATTTGTCGGGCGCCGGTATTCTCGTCGGCACATCGTGTTCATTTCACACGTAAAAAATCAAATTCTGTAAACGTGAATCGCGCGCATCCTGAAAATTTAAGTTTCGTCGGCACATCGGTTTCCATTTACACGTAAGAAATACAGTTCTTCAGTCTTGTCGGGCATCGAATTCTGAAATACTTCTGTAGGGCGTCGATATTCTTGTCGGCACATCAGGTACTTTTTATACGTAAGAAATCAAATTCTGCAAACATTTGTCGGTGCAAATTTTTTTGGAAAAAAGACAGATTTAAAAAATTTCGCCTGCGGCGCTTGGTTTAACTTGTTCTGAGTACAGTCGTTGGAAGCTTCGCTTTTTAGCGAAAGTTTGAAACGAAAAGCCCAGTATGTGAATTTCAATATAACAATTTACGTCAAAGGGACAATCTCAACTGATGCATTACAGTTAGTTTAACACAAATTTCGCCTACGGCGCATTTTGTAGTATTCTGTATTTGGAAGAATAGTGTTTCACTTAGTTGGCATTTTAGGATTGAAATTCTTGGGGGTATGAAACACTTGTATGGAAGGTAGGCTACAGCTAAATTTTCCCGGGAAAAAGGCAGATTTGAAAAAATTTCGCCTGCGGCGCATAGTTTAACTTGTTCTGGGTACAGTCATTGAAAGCTTCGCTTTTTAGCGAAAGCTGAAATGAAAAGCCGAATATGTGAATTTTAATATACGAAATTACGTTAAAGGAATAACCTCAACTGATGCATTATAGTTAGTTTTAACCCGGTTCTATTCTATGCTGGCGGTAAATGTACGCCGTTGCCGCGAAGCGGCAACGGCGTTTTTTGTCGGCACATTTTGTAGTTCGTCGGCACAAACCGGACGTCCCCCCCCAAAGGTAAAAGGCTAGTGACGCCCCTGGCTAGGACGATGAAATTTGGCTGGATATTAGAATTTCGACAAGATTGGCTTAGAAATCGCCACTTTTCAAATCCGACCATTCCCTAAAGTACCAATCATGACCGCTAATTAAGAAAAATACTTTTAAGCAAAATATGCCTCAAGGGTTTTGCTTACAAATGAAGTTCTAGCTCCCTTAAAGTGTGCATCTTAACCGCAAGGTCGAAAAGTACTTTTTATCAAACGATACATCTCAACCCATGATCAGTTGTCCCACAAGGGTTTTGCAAAAAAAATAATTTCTTGCACCATTAAAGTGCGCAAATTAGTGGGGAAAAAAAATACTTCTGATCATACGTATATATCAATGATCCCTAAGAGCCTGCTATCGTTTTTGCCTCAAGGGTCTTCCTTACAGATGAATTTCTAGTGCCTTTAAAGTGCGCATCATTACAGCCAAGTTCAACGATAATATACTTTTTCTCTAGCTCCCTTAAAGTGCGCATCTGAACCGCACAGTCGAAAATTACTTTTGATCAAATAATACATCTCAACCCTTGCAAGTGCCATATGAGCTTACAGCTCTTGTTATTTGTCATTTGATAGCTATTCCTTACTTTTCATTGGGATCAAAAAGACGCTCTGCTCCTCGGCGCTCAGAAACTTCCGCCGATGGTGCATTTCGTAGTATTCTCTATTCAGAAAAAAGATGCGTCATTTATTTGGCGATTAGGCTTAGCAATCATTAGATCTGCAGCACACCAAAGGCTGGAATCTATATGCGAAGTAGTTAGATTCTGCCGGGCAAACAAGGATTAAAAAAATGGCCTGCGGCGCTTGCTTTAAATTGTCCGGACAAGCGTTGGAAGCTTTCCTTTAAAGCGAAATAGCTGAAAAGAAAAGCCGTGGTTGTGAATGTCTGTATAGTCAAATTTTATTACGATAATAGTTTCGACCGAACCATTGCAGCTAGTTTTACACCGATTAGATTGTTTTTGGCGCGGAATCGCGGCAACGGCTCATTTTTGTGGGTACGCGCGAGTCGTATATTTTGACACAAGAGTCGTTAAAACGAGGGGTCTCACCCCCCCTGGCCTGAGTGCTTCGGGCCACCCCTGTGGGTATCCTAACCCACTAAATCGATATTTTCAGAAGCTCACTCATTCGAATCATCTTTACATCATTGCGTTCGAGAGTGATGTTTAACATAGAGTAATCAGGATTTGGTATAGGCCTAGACCATCAAAAAATCAGGCTGTGTTGAAATTGAATTCTTGATTTATCTCCATTTTGTTTTTTGGCGTACACTTTAGGATGTCGGACACTTTTCGTAATTTGTCTTACTCTTCTTTCTTCGTGCATAATTCTCTGTTAGCGCGATCAACCAGGAAGCTTAATTCAGGACTTATCACAATATTGGTTTTTCGTGTGACATGTAAACTATCAGTAATTGAAACCTTAGTAAAATATTCTTGGTATAATACTCACTTTGCGGCCCTTTCTGTGGTGCATAAATCATTAATTAGTGCAGTTGCACGAACCCTTCTTCTGGCCCTGATGTATCATAAGTATTTTGTTTTCCTCCCTTTTTAACATCTTCTAATCATTAACGTACCCGTCTAGTTCAGTTACCCAGTTTGAAACTTGTATTCTAAATGCGAACGACCGAAAAACTGCAATAGATCGATCATTCGATTTATTTACCGTCATTGTTGGAAAGAAAGACGTCTAGAAACGTTCGACAAGAATGCCGGAAATTGTCTTCATTCAATCAATCAATAATTTTATTGTCCCATATAGAAATGGCACGAAACGTGGCCATACGGAGTAGGAAAACAATAAAGGAAATAGAAAAAAAAAGAAAAAGTTATTATTTTTTCAGGAAAAAAATCTTAAAAAAGAACTTGTTTCAGTAAAAAAAATGGCCAGTTTCTGCCGGAACAACATAAGCCCCTCCTCCACCTCTAACGGAAAGCTTGACAGGCCTGAAGGTCAAAGCAGCGGAAAAATACATTCTCTTCGTTTCGACCTCCGGGAAAAAAAAATAAAAGTAAAAAATTAATTACGGTACCTTAATTAATTAATCGCCTTAATTCCAACTGGTCGATCTTTACCGACACAGTGTGAGCTCCCCCTTTGCCGGAAAGCCTGGACTCTCTAGCTACGCCTTTGGTCACCGTCATTACGGTAGGTTATTTAGTTAAATGGTAGCTTAGTTTAATGATAAAGTTGAGTTTCAAAATTTATTTATTCACCATATATATGTTGTAACATGTGAAAACAGCATTGATCTTGCCAATACTTTAAATCACAAGCTAGTCAGTCATCAAATAAGTCAGAATTTGTTAAAATCACATGTTAGCAACATTGGAATTGAAATTCATAGTTAATTGTCCCAGATGACTTAAAATACCTTCCGCTTGCGCAAAGTATTCTTCAGTAGTATTCTATTAACTTCTCTGCTCTCTGTTAGGTCTTCTACCTGTTGCTGTAACTTGAGGTTGATCTAACCCAGACCTTGTCAGTTGTCCCCACCCCGACCTTGTGAAATGAGCTATTCCATCCGTAAAGTTTCGCAGGGTTTGAATAGAAGTTTCCTGAAAGAAGTGGTTGAACATGCTAGCTACCCCGTTTTATTTAAACTCAGTTTTGTTCTTGATCAGTTTACTGGAACTCTCCCAGGACAGTTTCAGTTCCGCCTTATTCGTGACGGGTAATTGATTCGGAATAATGCTATTTACTGAATAATTTTGGATCCTGGCCAGATTGTGGTTTCAAGTGTCCGGTTAGTTATTTTATACCTCGTACTTTCAATTTCTTTCTCTCTTACTGGCTCCGGCAAAGCATAGCAGAAGTGATCGTTACAATCAATCATGGTTGCGAATTGTTGAGATGATCCTTTTTTTCGAACACTTGACCTCGATACTGAGAATATACACAACCAAGCATTCTGTCGTTTAAAGGTCGCCTTGCCAAAACATCGTAAGGCGTGTGTATTTGTCCAGTAATGATCTGTCAGTAAGGGACCGGAAACCTGGGGGGTGGGGGTAGATCTAGTAGATCAGCTGACCTCCCCCCCCCCCGAATGACTCCTGTGGACACCTCCTACCGGACATTTCCCTAGACCTCCGGCTCATTTGCCCACGAAGTGTGCTAGTAAAAAAGTAAACAACAGTCATGATCAATTTCGTTTTTAGTGGAGTGTTCCTTGGAACAATCCACTATTGCGAGCGCTGTAGCAGCTTTCGGTTTTCACCGTATTTTGTGGAGCTCATAACTCAAGAACCAGTGCATGTACCAAGTTCGAACTTAGTGCACTTGTGGGTATTGGGGTCTAGCTGTGCCTTTTGGGGGTCCCACTCCCCACACCCACCCGGTTCAGGGGCAAATGGGTCCAGATTGCCCAAAAAATAATATTCATAACTTGGCCAGACCTGGGCACAGGACGATGAAATTCCTTGTACTTGTAGATCCTAGGGCTGGGAAATTACTATCAAATTTTCCACCTCCCCACCCAACCCTTTCATGGGCAACTGGGCACAGAGTGCCCAGGAGTAAAGTTCGTTACCCGTGACAGGAATCAACAGGTATCAAGATGAAACTTGGTAGGTTTGTGAGCATTGGGGTCTCATTTTGCTTTTTGCGGGCCCCAAACCCCACCCCCACTTGGTTCAGGGGAAAGTGGGCCCAATCTGCCCATCAGTAAAGTTTTTGACCCGTGACTGGAATCAAACTAAGTTGGTATAGTCGAGAATATTTAGGTCTAGATATGCAATTTAATTGGTCCCGACCCCCCCCCCCCCCCACCCTCCTGTTCATGGGTAACTGGGCCCAGATTTTCGGTGAATGTAAGTTCGTATATAATATGTCTCTGTCTCAAGCTCAACTCTGGTGTACTTATAGATATATGTGTATAGATGCGGATTTTGGTGTAACAGCAACAAATAAGACCACGCGGCGTACTTTAATCCTAAATGATGAATTGGAAACTGGACGGTTTATATGATCGATGCTATGCCGATCTTAATGAAGTTGTGACAATGGGGGTATCAGGCAATAAAACGATTTGGTTTTATTACACTTGATATTGCCTTGCTAATGGAAAAGAGGTTTAAAGTGTCGGACTGGCTCAGTACTGAAACATATGCCGGATTTCTAAATGCGGTTTGTTTAAACTTTTAAACTGGGATGATTTCAAATTAGGTTATTTGAATATTTGTTGGTTATTGGGGATGTGAAATGGTTCTAACGCTTTTTATATTTAAGATGTGATAAACATTTTACTTTCACACTCCACGTCTGAGCGCTTGCGCAGTTGTTTGGTATTGGATTGTGTGTAAATAATCTTTTCTTTCCCAATGGTTATGTTTCCATCAGTTTTTCTTTCGCTATATTGTGGGTGACAAAAGTCGTTAACTAGAATCCGGCGAATAACTACGGTCATGGACGGCTTGGATCCGGGCCGTGAGCACAAGGTCTAAGCCTCTTTTCTTTCAGTGGAACCTCGTATGCGATCGAAGATTTTCTCTATATGGGGGGGGGGGGGGGTTGACAAAAGTCGTTAACCGAAATCCAGCAGAGAATTCCGAATGGACGGCTTGGATCCGGGCCGTGAGCACAAGGTCTAAGCATCTTTTCTTTCAGTGGAACCTCGTATGCGATCGAAGATTTTCTCTATATGGGGGGGGGGATGACAAAAGTCGTTAACCGAAATCCGGCAGAGAATTCCGAATGGACGGCTTGGATCCGGGCCGTGAGCACAAGGTCTAAGCTTCTTTTCTTTCAGTGGAAATCGTATGCGATCCAAGATTATCTCTAAATTGAGGGGGGGGGGTGACAAAAGTCGTTAACCGGAATCCGGTGAAGAATTCCGGTCATGGACGGCTTGGATCCGGGCCGTGAGCACAAGGTCTAAGCCTCTTTTCTTTCAGTGGAACCTCGTATGCGATCGAAGATTTTCTCTATATTGGGGGGGGGGGGGGTGACAAAAGTCGTTAACCGGAATCCGGCAAAGAATTCCGGTCATGGACGGCTTGGATCCGGGCCGTGAGTACAAGGTCTAAGCTTATTTTCTTCTAGTGGAACCTCGTATGCGACCGAAGATGGCTGGAAAATCTCGCACAGACAATTTACATGATTGGCACTCTCTTGGGCTCAGCTTTGCACGGCTCAATGTCAGATAAGTATGTATTTCCTTCCAGTTTGCAAACAAGAAACTTTTGTGTTAATCGTGTTCATCCGCTCGCGTCGGCCAGAGGATACCAGTGTTGCCACTTTGCTCAGACATATGACAGTTGGCCGTTTCGTAGCCTTCGAAATTCGGTCCTTTTTTTCAGTTTGAGAAGTTTTTTTCTAGTACTTGAGTTGACTTGACTTGCTTTATTTGCTAGTAATTACAGACTAAACTATATAAAAAACACAACCGCCCGGGGAAGGCTCAAATAGCCTGATGATGGACGGCTGCAATCCTCTGATTCTCAACCTTTAACAAATTTCATTTAAAAAAAAAGAAAAAAAGGACAAGAACACTCTCACTCAGTTAACCTTTAATACCAAAATCTGAAAAAGGAAAAAAAAGGAAAATTATCTCCCCTCTCCCAATAAATGTTTTTTAAGTTTTACTTTAAATGACCCAATGTGTTCAGCCTCCCGAATTTCCGAAACATTCATGATTAAATCTTCTTTTTGGGATCCAAAGTAAAATCTGGGATATCATTCCAAACAGCCGGAGCTAAATACCTAATTCCGAAACCTGCACGTGTGGTGTCTCGGTACTCAACAATAATAGTATTTCTCCATTGTTTTCAGACACAAGCTGAATCAAAATGAAGCGAGGGAGGGGGGGGGGCAAACAGAGCCTCATCCGTTTTGAGAGCTGACATATGATATAAAGCCAATTTATTATATCCTTTCGACAGTTTGAAACGCGAAAAAAAAAAACCGACGGCGATTTAGTGATGTGTTCAAAGAAGCATGTTTCTGCTGTACCAAACAATTGCGTTTTTGCAGATACCATGGTACCTGATACCACGGTCTAAAGTCGTTTTTGCAATTATCGTGGTATCTGAACCACGGTCCGACCGTGGCAACTGATCGTGGTATCTGAAAAAGTCATCTCACTTTCATACATTTTTGTCAAATTGGTTGGAAAGAAGTTTGGCACTTTGCGATGTAACAGGATAATTTGATGTAACATTTCTTTTGGGATGACTCGAAAAGCGCAATTAGGCAATTGTCGTTTTTGCAGAGCAACCGTATATCAGATACAACGGTAACTGCAAAAACGACCAATTGCAGATCCAGTTATCGTGGTAACAGTTACCGTGGTACCTGAAAAAACGCAACTAATGATCCGGCAGCCATACTGATAAGAGATTGTCATGCCCTGGCTATAATTACAGTTATCGTGGTAACAGATACCATGGTATCTGCAAAAACGCAACTAATGATCCGGCAGCCATACTGATAAGAGATTGTCATGTCCTGGCTATAATTACGTAGTAACTAAGGACTCCACTGAGCACGATAAAATCGTGTAACCTTGCTTTATGCCAAGCAATCAGCAGCTTATGCAAATGCAAGAACAAATATCATTTTTTCGCCCCCACTTATATGAAACTTGTCCTAACGATGACAACGCTGCTGCAAAGTTTAACAAGAAAAATGACTTAACAACAATAATGGCAAGAACACATAGCATTTTTTGTACCCCGCATACCTTAATCTGTGTCAAGTACAGTCGGGTTTTGAAAGTCATCTGATGAATTGTAATTAGCGAACTAAACAAGTGCGTAAGCGCTCAAACGTGGGTTATAAATGTATGAATCAAGCTAAAGTATTGAAGACATCTCAAACGTGGGGTGTAAATGTATGAATCAATCAAGGTCCAACAAGGATGATTACTGCAACCTTTCTTTCTGACGAGTCCTACTACCACCCAATATTCTTCGCAAGTTCACAACTAAATGAAATTGAATTACTTTGATCAGGGACCCATAAATTTCCTGTAATGACTCGCCATTCAGGGGGCTTGTCATTTCCTGTGCTTCTATGTTGCTATGTTGCCCGAGCCTCACCTAGTTAAAAATTCCACTTGGGTCAAATCGGCATTCTTGCTCAGATAAAGCCAATCCTGGGCCTCCTTGGACGTGAGACCAAAGAGACTCCTCCCTCAAGGCAAAATTTTATCCCCGTTGGTATTTCTCGAACTATCTGACGCTCGGTCAAGAGCGCATCAGAAAACTCTTATTGACAAACCCCCTGAATGGCGCGTCATTACAGGAAATTTATGGGTCCCTGCTTTGATGGCAACGAGTCCGTCAGTTCCATCTTCTCATGAATTATTCAGTAGGCCAGGTACAAAAAATTTAGCTAGTGATTAGCCAGAAACCTCGAAAAAAACTCAAAATAAATTATTTAAAGAAAGAAATAATTAAAGAAAGAAATAATACCAGAAATTTCGTCCTTCTTGTATTCATGTACCAGCCAAATGTTTTTCCTTTGCCCAGGTGGAGGTTTTCGAATCGCGCCAGTAGATGATCCCACGGTCGCAAATAGTTCTGGTTTAACCTGGCGACTGAGGTGACTGAGGGGGGGGGGGCTTGGATGAGAGGTGAGACAGCCAACTGCAGGCGGTGCTGCCAAAGAGAAGAAGCAGCTCAATAATAATTCTATTCGACTAACCATCAAACTGCGTGGAAAATCAGAAACTCTCACCACTCTGCCGCGAAACATAAGACTGCTATTTAACCTACAGATCACCACCGGCCCCCACTTTCGATAGAGAAAGCGGCTATATACAAACAGATGATGAAGATCGTGCTATCGCATGACGTCCAACAACAGTCAGTAGTTGCGTTTTTGTTCGGCTTTTGACTTTCCCTTTTTGGCTTTAGCTTTTAGGCTTTTTCAGGTCTTTTTTAACATTCTCGCGTTTTTGTAAATCCCCGTTACTACTAAGGACTTTTCGCTTTTCTTGGACAAAAACGCAATTTTAACAAATACCATTTTACTTGTACTTTATTTGTACTGTAAATTTTTAATCTTTAAAACCTGTCACAGTCTCCAAATACTGATTATCACTTTGAGTCAAATCCATATTTTATTTAATTTTTTGGTAAAGTCACAAAAGTCGCGAGGCAAAAAGCCAAAAGGAGAGCGCAACTTGGTCACACACCAAGTTTGCCTTTTTGCAGAAAGCCGAGGGAAAAGGCGAAAGTCGGCGTTTGCCTTTTTGACAAAAACGGCAAATTGTCAGGACCATTTTGCGAAAACGCAAAAAAAGTAAAAAGCCGTCGAAAAGGCGAGTGAAAAGTCGAACAAAAACGCAACTAGTGCCGTCTTTTACATTTGTCGGACCGTTGGAATCCATGGGTTTTTGGCCCCTTTGCAAAAACGTGAAAACGCCAGCACATTAGCACACCGATTCTTGGTCAAGCCACACTGGTCACATCTGAGCATAATATCGGTAAACGTAAATGACGGTGCAACGTAGCTGGTCATACCTTGGTCGTAATGAACAAGGCAACACGGCTAGCAACCGTAGCCTGATTTCTCAACAATTCACACCGGCCGCTTGGCCTCTCGTTTCCCCTGGCCCCCGGCACAGGCCTAACCAGCCTAATGGTAAAGGCCAGGGTTGCCAAGAGCTCGACTCATAGAAGTGTCACAATTGCTGACAAAAATGTGTTTTTTGAAACCTCGAATTTGTTCTTGTGCCTTCCGCTGCACAATGCGCAAAATGCGAATAATTGGTAATAACTGAACGTGTAACATCATTTTTCAAAACATTTCTTAAATTTAACCGAAAAGGACTGGGATAGGACAATCTAGTTACCCATCACTTATTCACTTGAATTGGCTTGAAGACCCGCTGAAAATGCGTTACTTGGTTGTTCCGCTATTCAGGAATAATCGATTTTCAAATAGTGGAATTTCCGTGTGATTTGTGGTACCTCTAATTTGTTGTATGCCTTACAAGAAAGATTTATGACTTTTTTTTTGTTCAGGCACTAAGCAATCTTCACCAATATCGCCACTGCCCACTGAAAGGCCTTGTTTGTGATTAGATAAAAATTTCCCGCGTGATAGTAGAATTTTCGCTGTGGGGACAGCCGCAGATATTCTGAACGTCATAACTAGAGCAGATAGTGGAAAACAAAAAAAATCCCTTTGCAGAATCCAAATAATTCAGTGTATTCAACTAAATGACACAAAAATAAGTTGGCTTTTCAGTTAAACTTTAACTGTTACCTAACAGTTCTGTAACAAAATTATTTGGAAATGAGCTTTATTAAGGCTTTAAACCAGAGTAAAGTACGTGTTTTGGCAGTGTGTTTTTGGTGCGGTAATCCGTCACTTTAGTAAAGTAAATGAAAAAGTGCTTTTCTGACCTAAAGGTGTCACTTTCAGAGAAAAATTGTCACGGTGTCACCCAGAATAAAAAAAGGTTCAAAAAGCACCAAAAGTGTCGCACTTGGCAACACTGGTAAAGACGGCACTGACAACAGTCAGATGACAAGAAGAGAAGAAAAGTGGAAAAGGATTGGTTCCGAGCCAGACCCAAGGCCAATTGAAGTTGAACCAGGGACCCATAAATTTCCTTTACAGGGTGCCTGTAAAAAGAGATTTCTGATGCGCCCTTGACCGACCGTCCGGTAGTTCGAGAAATACCCACGGTGGTAGAATGCGCGACTATCCAGATAGACAAAATTTGGGATTGGCTGCTGGCGCCTTGAGGGAGGAGTCTCTTTGGCGCGCTCGTCCAATGAGGCAAACATGAATGCCGATCGACTCAAGCGGGGATTTTTGGAAACTGGATTTGGTTCGGTCATCATATCAATATAGAAGCATAGGAAATGACAGGCCCCCTGTAAAGGAAATTTATGGGTCCCTGGTTGAACGAAGGAAGGAAGGAAGGTGGTATGTACGTTGCAGAGGCTACAACGTCTCCAATTTAACTCCTTCGAAAGACTGTCGAACAAAGTTAAAGGTTATATAAGAAGAGCTAAAATGCTTGATAAAATTTGTTTGGTGGATGGATCAGTTTGGGTTTCTGATCATTCTTGCTTCGCGTGTTAGGACTGTGACACGACTCATGAAGTCACTATTATGACGCGGCCGTTGGGGTTCGGATAGCTGGGGTAGGATGGACAATATCAGCCTGTCTTCCTACTTGACTTCAGCCAATATTACAACAATGTATATCAACTAAATAAATAAAAGGTGTACTGGGCAAGACGGGAGAAGATAATAAGGACTATAGGTTAAGAGGTGAGAGTAAAGAATTTGACTGTCCCAAGGTTTTTAGCGCCAATACTTTGTCCATCCTGTGAAGAGAGTTATCGGCAAAAGACATTAAGATTGAGAAGTATCCAGAAAAAAATCCAGCAAATTGACGTATTGTCATAATCATTATCCGCTGACTTCTAATATGTATTCAGAGCGCTGTTGATGGAGATCATTGATTAAAGCGTTGAGCATTCGATCTTTTTTGCTGAGTCTGAGATCATCAGCAAACTTTAAAGCATAACTGGAACCTGATATTATTCCATTGTTTCCTTCTCAGTAACAAGTGCTTGTCTTGGCGGGTGTGAATGCGCTCGGCTTCCGCCCTAAACGCCGTAACAAGTGCTATGACCAGTTCGCCTTTTTTCGAGTTTCCTTTCACAGTTGTATTCATGTTTTTGCTCTCTTACCAAATGTAGCCACCATCAGCCAGCCTAACGAAAAGCCGGAGGCTTTTCACATTTAAGCCCCGCCTCTCCTCGTTTATGATTAGCTCCGCCGGATCTCGACAGAAACTGGGATCAGCAACTTTTTTGTTTCCATTAACTTCGGCTTTTTAAATATTTCAATTTTAATTCCAGGTACGGCCGGAAGCGCGTACTTTGCATAACAGCGACTATTCAATTAATTCTTGGAGTGGCCGCTGCATTTTGCTACAACTACGTAGCGTACGTCGTAGTACGGTTCTTCTTGGGACTCCTCGGCGCCTCAGGGACCTATCTTACCGGATTCGTTCTAAGTAAGTTTTTAGCAGCCCATTTTCAAGTATTTAATTATTTGTAACCCGCTTTTTGGATAACAGCGGAGTATGAATAAAATGTAGTGTGACCTTATATAGAGCAAACATCCGTAGGCTAGGCCTAATGGATCTAATAGATAGATATAGATATATATCTTATGCAGAAAAGCCAACAAGAAAGAAATAGAAAACCGTGATTTTCGGGTTTTTTTCTTGATCAGCTGTTATCCCTCTAAGATGATGTGCGAGGGATAAATATAATTCGGATATTTCGGTTGCACTTCCGGCAAACCGTCCTCAGCGAAAAATCAAAACTAAATCATAAAATCCAACACAATACCAACAGAAAAACGATGCGGAACCAACAAATCATAAAACCGACATGTAATTAAAAACCAGAAGAACGATGCGGACTGAACGACATGCGAAGAAAAGAAAAATAATGAATATTAAAATGTGCCTGTTAAAAGTGTATATGTACAAATCTGTGATTATTTTACAATCCTGAGTTCTGTGTCTATTTACAGTTTACCAACAGTTTTTACAAATATTCCCTGGGAAAGCGCGGAAGCTTTCACCCAGAACTTCTGCAATCCTTGTGATGCATCACTATCAAATACTTTCACAGAACTTCGTACTTTCAAAACTTATAAAGCCAACAAGGCCATCGCGCCAAAAACAACAAAAAGAGCAAATATGTAGAAAACATGAACACTCCGCCTATATAATATTTGTAACTAAGATTTTGCGGGAATTTGGAGTTTAAATTTTTTCGTCTAAAGAAACTTCCAGTAGGAGTAGGCAGAAAAAATAAAAAAGTCAGGATGTGATGTTTAGTCAAATATGATTCGCAGTCAGCTTGGTCTGAAGAAATGTCTAGAAGAAATTAAATAAAATGGGTTTGCCTGCAAGTTTGTCAAGTCCTTGAATTTGTGAGAAAAAGCACAAATGATGTACGTTCGATGATTGCCATGCAAAATGAGAAGAAAGAAGAAATTCCGCAGAAAGAAACTATTGCATTTTATTCGAAAAACAAAAAAAATTCGCAAGCTAACAATCCTGAAGCGGTCCGCTGCAGGTTTGTAATAGCCTGCGTAATCCAAAGGATTACGGAAATTTGACGTAAGTTTTTACGTGTTAGTCTGAAGCGACCTTTAAGTTGCGCGCTTAGGTAACAGTTTCTGGTTCATTTATTAACATAGTTACTTCTACAAAAATAAAAATTTACACAATCCGGCAGGGCGCAAACCACGAGTCAACAAGTCAGCTAATAACTGGTCAACTAATAACTAGTAACTGATCAACTCATAACTCGTCAACTACACTGTCAGAAGTTTCATAACAGATTGCGCATAACACTTTCAAGAATAACACCTTTTCACTTAGAATTAAAGTGTTATGACCAGTTAAGTTTACACTATTTCGTACCTAGATCTCCAACAACACCTTCAATCGGTAAAAATACTACACTGTCAGAAGTTACATAACGACAACAGAAGGATGCCCGGTTTCAACAGATAACACTTTGGGATGCCCGGTTTCAACAGATAACACTTTGGGACGTTATCTGTTTATGTTTATTTCGTTCCCGTTAGTATTTTTACCAATTGAAGGTGTTGTTCGAGATCTAGGCACGAACGAAATAGCACGAAAAAGTGTAAACTTAATTGGTCATACACTTTATTTCTAATTGAAAAGGTGTTATTCTTGAAAGTGTTATGCGCTATCTGTTATGAAACTTCTGACAGTGTAATAACTGATCTAACTACAAATATAAATAACTAATAAAGATACAACGTATGCACGCCGCCATACCGACCAATCCTGATTGCCCAGAACTATCACATTTCATAGTGCACAGCATCTGACTAAAGCTATTTTTATACATTTAAAGATATTACTGATTAAATCATTATTTGTTTACTATACAAGTCTTTTAAAGTTGCAGATACAACGTATGCACGCCGCCATACCGATCAATCATGCTTAACAGAACTATCACATTTCCCAGTGCACAAGTATCTGAAGTCGTATATGATGCATTTAAAGATATCACTGTTTAAATAGTTATTTGTTTACTATAAATATACATCTTCTAAAGTTGCAGTGTTAGCGAGCTGGAAGCGGCTTTCTTTCAAACTTTATTTTTTCTTCGAAATGTAGCTCTAATAAAATGTAACTGACGCAGGGCCGTATCCAGGGGGGGTTCGGGGGTTCAACCCCCCTCCCGAAACATGCAAAACTAATCGTTTTTTATGGGCTTTAAAGTCTGATCTATGTCTTTTTTGTACTTTTTGGTCCGACCTGCGGGCAACCCCCCCCCCCCGAAATAAATTCCTGGAAACGGTCCTGAGCTGACGTATCCGTTTTGCATTGTCAAATTAACTTTCCTTCAGTTTTTGCGGACGCTTTAAAGTTGGCTTAAGACAATTCGAGACATTCCTGAACCTAAACTGTGTCAGTGCTATTAGTCGGACGTCTTCCATATTTCTTGGAAAATATACCTTTAGGGCTTCGTTTGCGGATTTCGCGTTTTTATCGAAATTCTTACAGAACTTTTGAGGATGTAGCTGTGGGCTTCATAGTCGCAGGGCTGTTTATGAATGAGTTTGTCCAGGCGTACTAGAAAGGCTTAGGAATCCTGTTAATCGGTGCCATACATCAGCAATTTTTAAAATACAAGCAGGAAACCATATGGAGTACACTGTCAGAAATTCATAACAGATAACACAAGGATGAGCGGTTTCAGCAGACAACACTTGGGATGTAATCTGTTGTCGAAAACCCGCTAAAAAGTCGTCATGATTTCGGAACATTCAATTCACATGATTTCCGCTTCCTCCCCTCAAATTCCCCCCAAAATCACCGGATCCGGTCCGGACTTGAAGTATGACATGTGAAACATGAGATCTTTCCAAATATCAAGTTTCAATAAGATCCGATCCCGAATTCGAAAGTTATGTATACGTCATTGTACCGGATTCTCCCTCCCTCCACTCTCCCACGATGGTCGGATCGGGGAAGTGACTATTTCCAAGTTAGTTTGGTCGGGTCCCTAGTAAGCTTGCGAAGTTTCGTCGTCCTAGCACTTCTGGAAGTACCAAAACTCGGGATCACCGGACTGAGACAGACCGACCGACGGAAAAGTGATCGGTATGTGAAAGCAACACTAAGCTTCTTCCCGATATCTGAAAAGCATCACGAAAGGGGTCAATATCAATACGTATGATTATATGAATAAACCGCTGAAAGCAAGAGGGATTAAGTTACGTAGTGAGGCTCCATAACCGTTTGGAAGTATTGGTATTTCGGGCTCGGAATTGCACGTGTTTATTATTAATAATAATAATCTGTTGCTGCCCACTTCTAACAAAAAAGAAAAAGCGGAGTATGTGACTTCAACGTAATAGTTATAAATTGCGCCAGGACTGACTTGTAAAAGTATTCGAAAGCTCTGCCACAAGCCCGTGACTTTTAACACTTTTGGCTGGGTCCAATAAAAATACTGAACCGACAGCCCTTTAGATTCCCACAAAGGAAGGCGAAGTAGGAACTTTGCGAGTTTGTAGTACTCGGTTCGTACCTTCCTTTTTTTCGGCTACACCCAACCAATCCCGATGGGGGAAATATATAAGATATTGTTATTATTATTATTGTTACTATTATAGCGATCATCGTGTCTTTACTGATACTTTATTGCAAAACGAACTTTCACAGCATTGGATGCCGAACTTGCCGTTACATAACATAATCCTTTCCTTTCATTTGTCGTGTCAAAATTTTGCCGTTTGGGCACTTCCACATAAGTTCTAGGAGGAGGGGGGGGGGCACCTTGTGAAATGCTAAAGTTTAGAGGAGGTAATCCGTTTACAATCGAATCTTAGGCCCTATAATATGACCTATTTTTTTCTTGTTGCTGTTCTGGGCTCCATATTGTGATATTTTTTTTCAGCGATGGAAATGGTATCCCCCAATCATCGAACCGTCTGCGGCTTCGGCTTTCAAGTTGCGTTTGCCTGTGGTGTCATGTCTGTTGCTGGATGGGGCTTCGTCATACGCGATTGGTCGCTCTTACAGCTTGTCTATGGACTGAATGGACTTCTTCTGATTGGACACTGGTGGTAAGTGTAAATAAGCGGTTTTCCACAAGTCAGGTACGAAACTTAGGAAAGACAAATAGATTTTTACTGTTTATTTAATTTGCCTGTGAATCACGGAGTACATGAAAAAAGAAAAAAAAGAAGAAGAAAATACGAATATAAACTAAGACAAATATGTGAATAATAAAAACAAAACATCCTCCCATGTCGTCAACACGGCGAACATGTCCCCATAGACAATAGACAAGAACAAAAACAATATTTTCGGGGGTTTTGTTGCTAATTATCCCTCTAAGATGCTCTGCGATGGGTAAATAGAATTTCGGTTGTACTTCCGGCAATCGATGGTTCCCTCTTACCGTTGACAGCATTTTTCAATCAGTTAATAAAATTTAAGTCCAACTAGCTTAAAGCTAGAAGAGGTCAGTAAAATATTTGAAAAATACATAAAACGACAACAAATGACCTGAAATAAATACTGGAATGAAACTGTGTAAAAATTGGGTTGACGAATTGGCAGGATCCGGCGAAACCTGATTGCCAGTAAATAATAGTAAAAATTATTCTTTTCTCTTCTGTATAAAGCGCCCTCCCTGACTGCTGCACCGAGACATGGCCTAGGTTGGTCTTATGAGAAATCCCACCCTGTCTTTCGGTACTATCATCCTCTTTTTCAAGGTTCATCGACGAATCACCTAGATGGCTCTACAGTCAAGGCAGGATCCAGGAAGCAAAAGTGGTCGTTCAGAACGCTATGGTAGCAAACGGGCAGGACCTGCCGCTTGGGGGTGTTTCAGAAGAAAAGATGGCAACCATTTTCTCTTCGGGTGGACCGCATGAGGAAATATCGTTTGGTGTCATCGAACTTTTCCGAACGCCACGACTGAGGATGAGAACGTTAAATATTTGTTTCAATTGGTAAGTTTTTGTAGATATTCCTTCAGCCGAAGCTGCCTGCGAATCATATTTGACAATGCAAAACGGATTCAAACCGAATTTAGCTGACATATCCGTTTAAATTGTCAAATAAATGGTTTGACAAGTTATTAGAATTGGCAAGTTATGGTTCTCTGATTATTTAGCATTTAACCACGGCACGGATTTGTTTAAAATTTTTCGCGAGAAACAAAAACAGTTTTTTTAAGCTCGGCCAGAATTAGCAAGTGCCAACAAGATAATATAATTTCACAAGGGAAGATTAAGTATTTTTGGAAATCAGGCCAATTGTGAAAAAGTAATCAATCAATCAATCAAATAAACCAAATTGAATTCCAAATAGCTTAAAGCTAGAAGAGGCGAAGAAAATATTTACAAAATACACAAAAACGACAACAAATTCACTAATAGACTTTACAAGATATGACCTGAAATAAATAGTTAGAAGGAAACTATGTAATAAACTGGTTGACGAATTGGCAGGATAGGGCAAAAACTGATTCCCAGTGTTCCGCTCGGACCGACGCACGGACGACGGAGGGGAACAGACGGCTCATCTTGGGACGGCACACTGTCTGTGCTTCGAAATTTTTTGAAAGGGTAAATAGATCTGTGTTTTAAAGGTTTTGCTCCGTCTTGCCTATATCACTTCTTCACCGTATGTCCCTTATGGTTCCGTCGTTATTTTTTGCGAGATAGCGAATTTACCAAGTGTTTACCCACCCTCACGGAGGCACAGGACAGCTTGCTATTCCCCCCCCCCCCACCCACCTCCTGAGTTACCAGAGAAAAATAGTAGGCTACTGCGGAGTAGCGCCAAGATTTGGGAAAAGTGACAAACACTCGAATAGCAGCGACACTAGTACCATTAGCGATAGAGAACGTCCCCACTGAAAATCAATCAGTCGTGCACCAGCGCTGGCCCCAATAACTTCATATTCTGAACACTGCAAAAAAAAAGATAAAACCTCCCCTTTTTTCACGATGTGTGCAGACCACATGTTAGCTCTAGTATAAATTTCTAAACACACAAGTTCGTCTCGCTTAATGTGCCGCAAGCGTAGTGAGCGGCGCTACGAGTATGGCCCGTTTGCGAAGAATAAGTGGCGTTTTGCAGATACCATGGTATCTGATACCACGGTCTAAAGTCGTTTTCGCAGTTACTGTGGTATCTGATACCAGCCAAAATGCGTGTTTGCAGTTATCGTGGTATCTGGCCAGTCACCGTGGTATCTGATATTCGAGAGAACACGCGATATCTGATATTCAGATACCACGGTATCTGCGAAAACGACTTTAGACCGTGGTATCAGATACCACGGTAACTGCAAAAACGACTAATTGCAGATCCAGTTACCGTGGTAACAGATACCATGGTATCTGCGAAAACGCTATTATAGAAAGCATAGGTCTCGGAGCTACTCCCTATAGTGTTATTTTGCTCTTGGGCCTTGATTGAAAGCTCTAATTCTTCTCTGCAGTGTAATATATTTTCCGTTTCCGTTGAACCAAGTCGCACTGTTGCCGAATGCTTTTTTTAAACAACTGCTGACCATGGCCCAATTCTTTTTGCGCCAGCTTCCGTTTCCAATTTTCTTTTGCTACCAAGTTAACCCAGATAGCTTGAGCATGACTATTTGCGCCAGCGTCTTTCTGTCGCATGTATTTGTGCCCTGTCGGCTGAGTCTTGTGACAGAATTGGCCATATTCCCGTTCAGCGCTTCCAAGCGGACTAGTTTCTGTTAATCCCCCTATGCCTCACCATCAGCACGTGGATAAGACATGGTAAAATAGATCCACAGGTTAGTGAGTGGAAAACCTGTCATCTGTGTCCCAGGTAATGGAGGTTTTGCATATGTCTCAGCAGCAAAAAGTGAAAGTGACCCATTACCCTATGGATCCGACTTTTTACTATATCTACACAAGGGTTGGTTATGAGGCAATGGGGGGCTAATAGAAACTAGTCCACTTGGAGCGCTAACTGTAATAAGGTCAATTCTTCAAAGAAGAAATAGAAGGAAGTGAATGCCTTTTGATATCAGTTAATTGGCCAGGATGGATGTATTTTGGTGTTCTACACGCGATCCTTGTGATTTAGTCCTTTATTTACACAAGTTGGCTAGGGTTGGCGCAAATAGCAAGGTATCCTGCATCTCCGAGAGAATCCGAGAGAACAAGCGAATCTCTAACTTCACGAGTTAAAGGCACAGAAAACTTGATTATGCAACTTTCGGCCATCAGACCGACCTGGGGGGCTTAGATAAATATACAGGGACATATTGGCGACAGGACCCCCCTTCTTTGTTATCTCGAACCCCCTCCTTAGTGTTCCCAAAGCTAGCTGGCAGGCTTTAAGTAAAACTTTTCATTCCAGGTTTGCAAACAGTCTCGTCTACTATGGTCTTTCTCTCAATACTGGTGCCCTAGTGGGAAACCCGTATCTACTTCTATTCCTGATTTCGTTGGTAGAACTACCAGCATATATTGTCACGCCCTTTTTGGTTGACCGGTATGGCAGGAGGCCAATAATTAGCATATTTATGTTAATTGGAGGAATAACGTGCATCAGTGCTGCCCTCGTTCCCACAGGTGAGCCGATGATGTGATCCCTAAGGTATTATTTTCTAGTGGTTTCTAGTTGCAAGAAAATAGTGTGTAAGTGACTGCATTTTAGCCCCTCCTCCTTAAACGCGTATTTTCCAACGAAGCTGTATTTCGGCCCTTCTTGGCAAGGGTCCTCTTCAGGCTCAAGATGGAAAAAACGAAACTTGTGATCACCTGAAATATAGCTCCCATAAAATTTCAGCTGACTTATCCGTTTTCGCACTGTCAAATATATTTCCAACGAAACTTGTTTAAAATTTTCAAGACTACGTGATTTCGAGCTTCAACCTTTTTTTTCAATTTTTGTTCGCCCTTAAATAAACAAAGGCATAATAATTAATAAATAAATGTATGAAAATAATTAAACTTACTAAGAACTCTTACCGCTTATATAACTGTTTAACTATCCCGTTATATGAGGGTACAAATGAGGGGCTACTCACTTTCGATTTTGCTGTACACCATGTGCCCAGTGCCGGGATGGTTTACATACCAAGTGCCGGGGAGTGGGTAACCCCTCGGATACGAATTGTTTCGACAAATTTGCTTTGAGAGACTTTAGTTCCGAAATATATTCACAAGGCCCTCGATGGTACTGGTTAGCTGAAGATTGTGAGTTTAATCAGGGACCCATAAATTTCCTTACGGGGGGGCCTGTCATTTCCTATGCTTCTATATTGATATGATGACCGAACCATTCAGTTTCCAAAAATCCCCGCTTGAGTCGATCGGCATTCTTGTTTGCCTCATTGGACGTGCGCGCCAAAGAGACTCCTCCCTCAAGGCGCCAGCAGCCAATCCCAAATTTTTTCTATCTGGTCTTGAACGTCATTGGACCGTGGGTATTTCTCGAACTTCATTCCGTGCGCTCAAGATAGCATCAGAAATCTCTTATTGACAGGCCCCCTGTAAAGGAAATTTACGGATCCCTGGTTTAATCAAGAACGAAAACGCACCAGAACCTCAGTCTCCCTACCTCTGTAATTTCCTGATGCAAACAAGTGGAGGGTAGGAGCTACGCGGAGCATTACAATTACCTCTACAAACAGCCATATCGCAGTAAAGTGCCGGAGAAGAATTTTCGAAAGTAAAAGCCGATTGGTTGTCTACCACTGCGACGTCACGTAGGACGCTCTGCAGAGCGTGTCAGCACGACTGCCACACTTTTTCCTCCCATATGTGCGGCGGCGAAGAGGGAAGTAGACGGGCATCAACTCAAAGCTCAGCAAGTACCTCTAGCTCAGCTTAGATTTGCCGGTGTATCCATAGTCGCTATTGGCTTATTTGTTCTTGGTTTAATACAGCTTGAGGAGAATTTCTGCTTTTCAGTTCACAGCTACAACAGTTATTTGGGAATTAGGCAAATAACACTAGGGCGTAGCGCCAAGACTTGCAAAAAGTGACACAGACTCGAACAGCAGCGACACTAGCTCCACTATAGCGATAGTGAACGTCCCTATTGAAACTCAATCAGTCGTGCACCTCAGTGCTGGCTCCAGTAACTTCATATTCTGAACACAACAAAAAAACGATGTAACCTTCACTGTTTCCTTGATGTGTGCAGATCGCACCTTAGCTTTTCTAGAAATTTTTAAACCCTCAATTTTGTCTCGCTTTAAATGCCGCAATCGTAGTGGACAGCGCCGTGAGTATGGCCCGTTTGCGAAGCATAGGTCTTGGCGCTACTCCCTAGCGTTATTTTGCTCTGTTTTTCACGATCTCGTCTAGCATCCTAGGTTTCGTTGGCTCCCAGTGAGTGACTCCGTTGATGCTGCGGTAGAGCCGGCATCGTTGCATTCGTCAGCAAAGCGCATGCTCCCAGCGCCATAGGAGAGCATGCGAAATTATTTGGGGGGTCAAACCTACTTTTGTCTTTTAGTTCAGCCTACGTATCCGTTTTAGATGAGAGAGAGAGAGAGTTTATTGAACGCATAATATTACAAACCACACAAGGGCCACCCCAGAAAGCACTGGCCTGTCCTAGGGGGTGGCCCCCTATAACATCCAAGTCGCAACATGAACTAACCAAAATGGTACAAAGAACACAAACAAGCAACCAAAAAAGGAAAGAACCAGGTAAACTAAAAAATTAAAAATTATATTTATTCAACAAACATTCTTTCAGTTGTATTTTAAAATCAGCAATATCAGTCTTTGTCTTGTCAAACTGTCGAATATCTTTCAGTTCACTACTGTGCCTACTTCGCCAATTCGGTAATGACGTTTTGTAATTTCAGGTGGCATGTTGGACATGGCGCAGATTGGAATAGCCATGGTCGGGAAGCTCCTCATATCCGGGTCTTTTGCTGTTGTTTTCAACTACACGGCCGAACTATTTCCTACGGCTGTTCGGAACTCGGCAATTGGTGCCGGGACAACCATGGCAAGCCTATCAGGAGCTATTTCACCGCTCATATTTCTACTTGTAAGTATGATCTTCCTTAAAGTACCCATGACATCGATTTTTGTTTCCAAATGACATGCGAAAGTATAAATATAAATATACCCAGTAAGTCACGTAGAGCATTGTTCAAATAGGTGTAATAAGTATCTGTATACGGCGTATACAGATTTCTCTTTTCCTCGGGGCCCGCTGCACTAAGAAGAATAGACCGGGTTCTATTTTGGCTGATGAAAAGCCAATCGGATCGCTTGGTTGGTTCCGCCAGCGGGCCGAGGAAAGAACAGCGTCGCCAGGGTTGCCACGGGAAGCGGTAAAGGGACTTATTTTTCTCAAAATCAGTTTTAAATCGTACATAAAACTCAGTATTCAGTATTTCTTTTTACCATCCCTAACATCTATTTTTCCAAAAACATTAGCACAAGCAACCCCCAAATCGATTCCCCACCGAATCTGAAAGGGAGTCCTTTTGTATGATGGTGATGATAAGGAGCATTCCCCGTCCGTGGGGACTCACGAGAATACGGGGAGTGTGTCCTTGGGGCAACAAAAACGCGGGGACTCCTCAAGATGAGTCCTCGGGGAACGGCGAGAATACGTCTAAGGGTGCGATCCTGATTGGGCCGAAATATTTAGATGAATCCCGTGCATGGAAGAGAAAGTACTCAACAGGAGAATGAGCAAATGAATTAATAGTTGTGTTTTGATCTGAATCTCATTTCTCCGTTCTCGCTTCTGAATTCTCGATTCTCGTACAAATTACCGTTTTTGCTCTTCTCGCTTCCCCATTCGCGCTTTTGACCAGAACACTAATTTGGCAGCTCGCCTGCACTGTCTGCATCCCGATATACCTGTTTATGCATATTGACCAATCAGGGAGGAGAACGGAGAGAGGAGAATCGAGAATAAACTATCGAAGCAACTTCTCGACTCTGCAGAATCGAGAGGCTGTCCCCGTTCTCGATTCTGACAAAAACGCAAGAAAAGGAGAATTCGCTTCATCTGAATAGTCCAAAAACGTGAAATAGGAGAACTCGGATAAAAAACGCAACTAATGAGTATACCAGCTGGCACGGAAATTCCACGCATTTGGTGCAACACAATACATCAAACAGCAGTCTGCTTTCTTTCGTTTTAAAGTTTATATTGAATTTCCCAGTATAGATTAAATTAAATACTGTAGTTTGTAATTATGGATTTGGAGTGTATCTTTAGTTTTTAGGTCTGGTGGTGTTTGTTTGCTTTTTGTTGTGGTTGTTTTGGTTGGGGTTAGAGTCTTTATGTGTAGAGGTTAGGATTCGTAGACAAAAAAAATGTTAACATTTGTATTGAAATAAGAGTAAATAGGTATTAAAGTTTAACTGAAAAGCCAACTCATTTGTGTGTCATTTAACTGGATATACTGAATTATTTGGATTCTGCAAAGGGATTTTTTTTATTTTCCACTATCTGCACTAGTTATGAGGCTCAGAATATCTCCAGCCGTCCCCACAGCGTAAATTCTACTATGACGCAGGAAATTTTAATCCCAACAGAAATGCGGCTTTTCAGTGGGCAGTGGTGAGATTGGTGAAGATAGCTTAGTGCCTGAACATTTTTTTTTTTTTATAAATCTTTCTCGTAAGGCATACAGCAAAAATGCAAGCGCATAGAGGCACCACAAATTACACGGAAATTCCACTATTTGAAAATCGGTTATTTGTGAATAGCGGAACAACGAAATAACTCATTTTCAGCGGGTCTTCAAGCCAATTTAAGTGAATAAGTTATGGGTAACTAGATTGTCCTATCCTAGCCCTTTTCGGTTAAACTTTAAGATTGGTAAATTTTAAATTTAAAAGTAAATTAAATAGTTGAAATGGTTAATGGAGTCAAATTTTTAAAGTTTAAAGTTTTGTGTTTGTTTGGAAAGAGTAGGTGACGTCAAAAAGAGTTTAAGGAAATGTTAACGTCACGAGTGGAGGAGGAGTCGTAGCCCAAAAAGTAAAAATCCAAAAAAAATTAGAAAGGCTAGGCGGGATTAAAAAAAAAGCAGTCTGTTTTCTTTCGTGTAATTCAAATGAACCCTGTACTTCTTCTGCTCTTGCATATCTCATTGAATGAAACTAATTGTTGGTTCTTTTCCTTTATAGGATTCCCTGGATACCAGCATACCCTCTGTGATTTTCGGTGTATCTGCGGTTCTCGCCGGGTTTTGTGTTCTTTTCCTCCCTGAAACCTTGAATCAGCCAATCATAGAGAGTCTACTAGACGGCGAAAATTTTGGAAAAGGGGATAACTTCTTTTCTTCTTGTTTTCGGGAACGTAAACAACCGGAAAGCAGTACCGAAAACCGCGAACATACCCATTGCCCTTAAAAGACGATGCGTTTTATGTACCTTCGACCAACCGGTGGTTCTTTTTTACTTGTTTTAAGCCCGGCTACCACCTGGAGATTTTGAAGCGAGCTTCTATTGAGTTGTGTCAGACATTGACTACTCAGAGCGCAAGCCCCAATGAGCAAGAAAGCATTGACCTCCCCGGCCGTTTCTCATGAAAGCTTGTCCGTGTTTCGACGACAAGCTCAAGGCGTCAAGAATCAGGTATCCTTTGTTAGAGCTTTGCATGCTTACCTTTGGCCTGGTTGTCAAGTTAATCAAGAAGTTAATCGAAATATGAAAATATCTCGTTCGGGGATGTCTTCAAACCCAGTGCTTTAAACATCATTAGGAGTTTTGTGTCAAGTTTTTGTTGTTTTGTTTCTTAATTGTTTATCGGTATACGAATGTATTTTTGTAAAGAACTTGAATAGAATATAATCGAAAGAATTCACTCAAGTTTGTCGGCAGTCCCTGTCGTTCCCGGACCTGGAACTGATACTTCAAATGCTAAAAGTACTGGACCGGTCAAGCATGCTGCCATACTGGAGCTAATAGTAACAAGGGTTATGGTATGGGAGCTATTAGTATACGAGTAGTTGAGGAATCGAGCCTCCAGTCGCTATTACTTATAGACTGGTCGAGTTCTCGTGTCTTAGGAAGCTGAAAGTACTTGACTATTTGGAACTTGGAGTAAAAAAGGAACAGGTTGAGTAGTTACTACGAATGAAATTGTAAGGTGAAGTAACCAGCCCCCAGGGACTAATAGTACTCCACCATATAAATGGTTAAGTAGGTCAGCAGGAAGCTGTAATGTTCTTGTGCTCGGTGGATTCTCGTTTTGCTCGAGTATTTCATAGCAGTCATCATCCTGAATACTTGATCTCCTATTAGTAATATTAGCTTGAGTACGAAAACAGTGGCAGGGCGTCAAGTACTCGAACTACCAATCCTCCTTCAACAGGTCGAGTACTTACAGCCGTGACCGCCCTGAATACTTGACCCCGATAGGGGGGGCATAACGTATGTCACGTGAGGGGGGACGCCCCCCCCCCCCCCCCCGAATGTTGTCGGCCAGTCGGTTAAAAAACGACCGAGCGTGAGCGAAGCCCCACGGTTTTTCGCCAGAAAACATTTTTTTTTTCATGAAAATGTGGGTTTTCCTGAAAATCAGTCGGTACGTCAACACTGTCAATTATTTTCTTGAAATTTTTTTTTCTACAAAACAGTTGATAAAAATGACCGGCCAGTCGGTAAATACCTAGCCCCAACCCCTCCGTATTGGTAATGTTTGATCGAGTACGATTAGCTCCTGGAACGTCAAATATTACGACCCATCTATCCTCCTTTTAGAAAGAGTAGTAATAGCTCGACTGCTCGAGTACTATTTATTAGTCCTTGGGGGGCTACAAGACCTTACAACTTTACGGATTTCATTCGCATAGTCGAGGAAAGATAGCTCCTATGGTAGTAATTATCTCGACCTGTTCCTTTTTTATTCCGAGTTCCATATAGTCAAGAACAAATAATCAGCAAGAACTTCTGTCTTTAGTCGCATGCAGCGACTATGAAAACCCCGACAGTTCTGAGCGGAGCTGGAGGTATTTACTCTAGCTTTGAGCTCATGTTGATACCCGTTTACTTCTCTGTTCTCTTCCGTCTTCACCGTTGCCTATCGCACAAGAAATATCGAA
Source organism: Branchinecta lindahli (assembly GCA_023053555.1). NCBI lineage: Eukaryota > Metazoa > Arthropoda > Branchiopoda > Anostraca > Branchinectidae > Branchinecta > Branchinecta lindahli. The sequence continues at coordinate 2,716,926 of JAKZAO010000004.1, read as the reverse complement.
AGAGGCGAGCAGGAGGCGTACTCCGCGCGCTGATCCTCTCTGGAGCGCCTTCATGGAACCAATCAGCGTTGACTTCTAGATTTCCTCTTTAGCAACTTACCGTCGATCTAGCTATTTGTAGAGGTAACGAAACGTGATGTGGCGCGAAGCCGCTCGTTTGCATCGGGAGTCGGTCGTATTTTACTCGACTCAGCATGTGTGTATGACCGAGATAGGGAGACAGCAGTTCTGTCTCGTAATTTGTTCTTGTTATAGTCAAGTAATTTCAGCTTCCTACGACCCGAGTACTCGACCAGTCTACTAACAGCGATTGGAAGCTCGATTCCTGGTATTTCCTGGACTGGTCGAGTACTAATAGTTCCCATGACCCTTGTTACTCGACTGGTCGATTACTTATAGTATGAGGCTGGAATGCAGTATCAGTTACAGGCACAGCCTTCAAGTCTGGGAACAATAAACACTTTCTTTGTGGCACCCTCTTCTGTCTATTTCTATTTGTGTCTCTATGGCAGACTCTGAGCAAACCAGCTAAACGCAAAAATTTCAAAGTCTGTACCTCATCTGACTCCAGCTGAAAATTTGTCTAGAAGTTTGTAGAATGAGTTGTAAGCAGGTGCTGAGACTGCTGACAAACAGGCAAAACAAACTTCTTACTCATAAAACTGCTGATTTAATAAGCGACACATTCCTTGTGAAGAGGTTTGCAGGTCACAGCAAGTGGAGTAATATCAAGCACATTAAAGGAGCAAAGGATGCAGAGAAAGCAGCTCTTTTCAGCCGGATATCATACCAGATTAAGACTGTTCTTAAAGGTAAGAATGCAAATTCTAGTTGCTGACCCAGTGCTGACCAGGCCTGGATGTGTTTTTCTGCAGAAGATGTGCATCTCACACATTATCTTTGATACTGTCGCGGCCACTGTTTCTATTATTTATTAACTCTTTGGTTAAGGTGACTCATGCGGTGTGAGTCACCTTCTTCTTACACACTTCTTTCCGGGTTCCCGACCGGGTAACAACTCTTTTCACTTAAAGTTAAAGATTGTTCTTTTGTGATTATTTCAGTCAATAAAACCTTATGTTTATTTACGGACCATAGGTCACTTCTATGAGTCTTAGTTAAGCTCCTTAGAGTGGGCTGGCCTGTAAGGCCTATTGTATGATGGGTGGTTGATAACCTGTTGTGTGTTCGGTATGCAAACCATAGTGTGAATCGACCAGGGGAATCCATAATGAACCCGTGAAGTTCTGCACGTGTAGTAGGCCACCAACGCCCTAGGCCATCCTGACTCCGATGATTGTATACCTGGACATTTACCATCTTATGTCCGGCCTACTACACCCCTCGCCATAACATCAGGTTGAGAGTGCAAACTCCATATACAAATACAGTCATCGGAACACTGCAAGTAAGTGATGGAACTGGTGTAAAACTAACTGCAATGCATCAGCTGAAATTATTCCTGTAATGAAAATTCGCATACATAAATGCACACCCTTAGCTATTCATTTCTGCCTCTGCTAAAGAGGAAAGCTTCCAACAACTATACCCAGGATAAATGAAAGTAAGCGCCGCAGGAAAAAAAAAAATAATCTGCCTTTTTCTGGCAGAACTTAACTGTAATTACCATACAACTTCTAGCCTTTAATGTGTTTCAAGTTCTAAAAATTCAAAACCTAATCGCCAAATAGATAAAATACCATCCTTAAAATTGAGAATACAATGAAATATTCCAGAGGCAAAATTTTGTGAAATGCCAAGGAGCAGGGCGTCTTTTTGCGATCCCAATGAAAAGTAAAGTAAAAGGATGATATCACAAATCTGTCTGTTGAAAAACTGGCAAAAAAAGTTCCTGAACAAAGTAGACACAAAGTATATCTGTTACAGATTTACAGAAAAAAAAAATTCATTTGAAAGATATGCTTACTAAGAAACAAAATGAGGAAAACAGGTTTGCTGGTGCATTTAAAAAATAAAAAAACCTGATCCGTGGAAATAGGCCTACAGAACTTCTGGTCTCCGCCTGACAGTGGAATTTCTGACAGTGGTATTTCTTCTGCCTCAGTCTTTGTCTGCAATCTTACCAACCAAGAACTTAGGCCTTAAGCCCCGTCTCCATTACCGTAAACCGACCGTTACGGCAGTGAAGACGGATCTTTCTCTACGGACGGCCGTAGCCGTAAAACGGCGGTACTGACCCCTCCGTAACCGTAAAACGGACGTAGTGGAGACTGCTCAACTGTTTTTCAGGTCACATATAAACTGTTTTTAAAATTTCAACACACGATTCACCTATTTGGGACTAATGTAGACCACATTTTTGCGGTTACGAACCTAATGAAGACCACATTTTTGCGGCTACGGACGTAAAACGGTCGGTTTACGGTAATGGAGACGGGGCTTTAGTCTGAACATGCCACAGACGATGTTCTACACAGCAATTGAAGAATGAAGAATTTGCTTATAGTCAGAATAACTTCCGATAAAAAAGATTCTTTTCGAGTTGTATGGGTTATCTAATATTTCATCTGAGTGACTGGAATTTTATGAAGGCATTGGAGGTATTCTTTAACACTAGCGTGGTACGTAGCCAAAATTTTACCTCCCGAATTGAATGAGCTATTGCAGCATCCGCAGAATAACTCCTGCCCTGGGATACGAATTTCAGGGGTATACAGAAAATCTTCCTTGTCCTTTTCAAGGTTTTACCCACCTCAACCTTGCTTTGTAATCGATATTTCTTCACGGTTCTGGATACACTTGCGTCTAAAGGGTTGTGCAGGGCTCCTGTCATTTGAATTCTGATGGCTTTTCCATTGTGTTTAAAACAAGACCAAAGGTTCCTATGGGATCCCAAAATTTCAATATTTGATCCAGACAATTAGGTTTTGTCTTCGCCAGATCCAGTCTTCGCCAGGCCAAATAGCTAATCATTAAGAAATCCAAGCTCAGATATGGATTCAGCATGTGCGTTTACCTCTATAAGCCGATCGAAACGATCCTAGCTTACTTCTGTGAATTTTGCGGTTTTGGCGAAATTCAAGAACTACTTGTCCGGCGAAAAACTAAAGCTCAAAAACGGATTCAGCGTATCTCCTTACCCCTATATCCAACATCTAATCAACTTCAAATACAACTTTAACTTCTAACACATTTTCCGGTTTCAGCCGGATTCCGGACGAACTATATTTCCGGCTAAAGAGTGATTGTCATATACGGATTCTCCATCTCCTCTTACCCCTAAATCTATCGTCTAATCAACTTCAAATAAAACTTTTACTTTTAACAAATTTTCCGGTTTTGGCCGGATTCCGGGCGAACTACTTGTCCGGCGATAAAATGGTTTTCGTATTCTTGTTCAGCATGCCTTCTTACCCCTACATCAAACATCTAATCAACTTCAGATAAAACTTTGACTTCTTAACAAACTTTCCGGTCTTGGCCGGATTCCGGGCGAACTAATTGTCCGGCGAGAAAATGGTTTTCATATTCGTGTTCAGCATGGTTTCTTACCCCAAAATCAAACATCTAATCAACTTCAAATAAAACTTTTACTTTTAACAAACTTTCCGGTTTCGGCCGGATTCCGGGCGAACTACTTGTCCGGCGCGAAAATGGTTTTCATATTCGTGTTCAGCATGTCTTCTTACCCATCATCGACTATCACATTAGCTGTTTAAAAATATTTTGCTTGTCCCTTAATTTGAACCCCCTCCCCCACCCCTAAATGTAGGGCTACAGGGCCCATCTACGAACTCGACCTTACTCTTGACCCAAAGAATGCTCACACCAAGTTTCATCAAAATATCTCATTCCCTTCGAGAGTTATCGTGCTCACAGACGGACGGACAGACAGACAACTTTTGCGATGTCATAGGTATCCGTCACTAACGTTTTGGGATCCCAAAAACCATGCCTTCTTTTTCACTTTTGTCTCTCGCTTTTGTTTATGAGGCTTTCATGTTATCCAATCAGACTTCACTTTTAATTAACCTATCTTAGGACAGGCTAAAATCTAAGACCTAAGTGAAACAGATGCAAATCATGTGCAAGTAAAACAGGTTTTAAAAAGAGGCGAGTTCCTGCCAGTCCAGACCCTTCGTTCGAAAAATTATTATATCTCCGACTTAACGGGGTTATGAAACCTGGTTTAAACTACTCTGCTTGCCTTTTACAGGGAATAATTTACAACTGAAGCTGGGTAGTACCATAATTAACTATTTTTGAAACGACTTAGACTGTCTTTGACTAAAATGAGCGCCTGGGACTTCGGTGAGGCCAAAATACACGAACCCGCAAAAGGCAGGGGGGTGAATCACCCACCATTCACCCCCCCTCCCTTTGGGCCACCCCTTCGTAGATGGATAGGCTAAATATCGGACCGAAGGGTGTCCCCCAAGAAAATTAATGATTATACATGCCTTGTGTTTGTAGAAAGATGTTTTTTTTTGCAGACAATTTTGGATTCTTCCAGGATTTCATGAAGAACTTAGCTGGCTTTTCTTAGCACAGCACTAGAACTGTTACATGGTATTTGTGGTTATTTGTTAATTTCTAACCTTATTGCAGATGGCGGAAGTCCTGATCCAAAGTTAAACTCAAAATTAGCACAAGTTGTAGATATGGGGAAAGCAGCAAACATGCCAATAGACAAGATCAATGATGCAATAAAGAAGGCTGTTGTAAGTATTGACAAACTTTAAATTTGGTTCGAGATTATAAAGTTGCCTATTTTGCATGTAGGGCATCCCCTTTGCTTTATTCCCATACCAGTAGCAGGGGCGTAGTATGGGGGGGGGGGGAGGTCGTGAGGGGGGGATGCCTCCCAAATGTTGTCGGCCTGTCGGTAAAAAATAACGGAGTCGGCGCAAAGAGCCGCGGTTTTTCGTAATAAACAGTTGATTTTTTTCACGAAAATAGTCGATTTTTCATCAAACAGTATTTTTTTAAATGGTAGGTTTTCTGAAAATCAGTCTGTTTTTCGTCTAAACTGTCCTTTTTATGGCACTTGCCTTCCGGCCAAGTGCCATATACCGATCACTTTTCCGTCGGTCGGTCGGTCGGTCGGTCGGTCTGTCGGTCTGTCGGTCGGTCAGTCCGGTGATCGCGAGTTAGGGTACTTCCAGATGTGCTAGGACGATGAAACTTGGCAGGCATATCAGGGACCCGACCAAACTAATTTAGAAATAGTCACCTCCCCGATCCGACCATCATGGGGGGAGGGAGGGGAGCCGGAATACGGAATTTAGGGGCATGCATAACTTTCAAACGGGTGATCGGATCTTAATGAAACTTGATATTTGGAAAGACGTCATTTCTCAGATGTCCCAATTCAGGTCCGGATCGAATCCGATTAATGTGGGGGGGGAGTCGGAGGGGGGAACCGGAAATCATGTGACACGCTTAGACTGGAGCGATCGGGATGAAACTTGTTGGGAGGAACAAGCACATACCCTAGGTACGTCATTGACAGACCCGGACGGATTCGTGCACTGTGGGGGGAGTTGGAGGGGGGTTCCGGAATTCCGGTGATACGGAGTTAAGTTACTTCCAGGTGTGCTAGGACAATGAAATTTGGCAGGCAAATCAGGGACTCGACCAGATTAACCTGGAAATAGTCAACTTCCCGATCCGACCATCGTGGGGGGAGTGACGGGAGGGGAATCCGGAATCTTGAGGTATGTATAACTTCCGAACGGGTGATCGGATCATAATGAAACTTGATACATAGAAAGATCACATGTCTCGGATGCCCAGTTTCAAGTCCGGACCAGATCCGATGAAGGGGGGGGGGGGGGGGGGTCGGAGGGGGGAACCGGAAAACTTGTGACACGCTTGGAGTGAAGCGATCGGAATGAAACTTGGTGGAAAGAACAAGCACAAGCCCTATGTACGTAAGTGACAGAACCGGACAAGATTCGGGCACTGTGGGGGAGTTAGAGGGAGGGGGTCCGGAATTCCGATGATCGCAACTTAAGGTACTTCCAGACGTGCTATGACGATAAAACTTGGCTTGAAAATTAGAGACTTGACATGATTGGCTTAGAAATAGTCAGTTCCCTGATCCGACCATCCCTTAAAGTACTAATGCTAACCGCAAAGTACAAAAAAATATTTTAAAGCAAAATATACATTTTCGTGATCCCTATGAGCCCATGATCATTTTTGCCTCAAGGGTTTTGCTTACAACTGAATTCCTTAATAATTCCTTATAAAGTACTAATCGAAACCACAACGTACAAAAAATACGTTTTAGCAAAATACACATTTTCGTGATCCCTATGATCGAGTGATTTCCTTAAAGTACAAACAATACTTTTGAGCAAAATATACATTTTCGTGCTCCCGATGAGTTCGTCATGTTTTTTACTGATTTTTCTGTACAAATGATCACAACAAACCCACAAATTGACGAGTTCCTACTTTCATCCTCTGACCCAGCCGTGCAAGTGCCATATGAGCTTCCAGCTCTTGTTTCTTGGAAGTAGGAAAAGGACCAGACCAGTCGGTAAATACCTTCCTCCCCCCCAAAAAAAAACATTTTGGCTTGTAATACCTCTGACTGGTAGAGTTGAATTTCAGTAAGGGAACATTATATATTGTTTCATTAGCAAGATTTGACAGTGTTCTCCATTATCTGTCAAAATATAAAAAAGCGCTATTAAAGGGGTTATATTAAAAGCAGTTTAATCTTGGTAGTGTCTACACTTCCTATCCAAGGCGCTGGTTCGTACCCCTTTTTCAGAACTTGAAAAGGACGATATTTTTGGTCATGAATGATAAGCAAGGCCGTATCCAGGGGGGGGGGGGGTCGAACCCCCCTCCCCCACCGAAACCAACAAAAGTAATATTTTTCTGTAGGCTTTAATCTCTGATCTAATATCTTTTTTGGTCCGACCCGTGGGCAAAACCCCCCCGAAATAAATTCTGCGGGCAAACCCCCCCCCCCCCCCCCCGAAATAAATTACTGGATACGGGCCTGATGGTAAGGCATACATTTTTGGAATACATACAGAATTAACGAGATACTTCAGGTTGCTTTGAGCGTGTTCCACCCTACTTACCGTAGTTACTACGCTATTCGCTGTGGTTACTACGCTAGGCTGGAACGCTTTTTGAATTTTTCCGGTCAAATATCAGGCTCGGGGTGATCCGACCAATCGCGTTACAGAGATGCGTAGTTACTACGCTAACTACGCTCCCGAGCATGGTAAGCAAATAGTTACTATTAGTTACTATTTTGAAAAGGTTGGAACGGTCAGCGTAGTAACTTTTCGTGAGGCTGGAACGGAAATAGTAACTAATAGTTACTATTGGTAGAGGGGTGGAACACGCTCTTTGTAGCAAAACCAGCCGGCGCGAAGCACCGCGATTTTTCGTAAAAATAAAATAATTTTTTTTCTCGTAAAACAGTGGGTAAAAGTGCCAAGCCAGTCGGTAAAAATACTTTGCCGCCTAAACAAAATAATATTTCGGCTACTGACGCCTCTGCTGGTAATATAAGTCTTTTGGCAATCAGAAATGGGTGAAGTGAGTTTCCGAAACTACAGACTAAACCGATTTTGGTACCGCCCATATATAATCTAAATCTAATCTAAGTCGAGCCTGAAGAGGACACTTGCCAAAAAGGGCCGAAATATCCCTAGAACAACTTAGCTGACGTATCAGTTTAATTCAGTCAGCTAGTGTGTAGTGAGGAAAGCAAGGAAAGATAATAAAGGAAAAGACCGCTACGCGGGAATAAAAAAAAAAGAAACGGTAAAAGCAAGGCTTCCAGATTTTTCTTCTGGATTCCATACAGCCATTTTCGTCGAGACGGATCTGGAAGGTGAAGACATGCCAAAAGTGTCTGGATGTCCGGGGTGTTGGACACCCCAGATTCCGGATGTCTAGAAGGATTCCAGATTCCGGATTGACTAGAAGGATGTCCATAGAGGCAACCCGTTCGAAAGAGGACTTGCACATAATTTGACAAGTAATTGATAGTTGTGACTGGGATGTGAGAGATATTACAAGTGTGAAGGAATATCTAGGAAATGATGAAGAATAGCGAAATTAGCCGTGATCATTACCATGAAAATCTGGATAGGTTGTCTTGACTATGTGGAAGTCCTGGACGTCTGGTAATCTGGAAGGTTAAGCCTAGCTTTAAAGGAACATAAAACTTGACTCAAACTTGACTCGGGGAGCTAGCTAACATATCGCCTCTGGACAGCCAAAAGGTCGTATCTGCAGTTTTCAAAATTGTTCAGGAGAGCGAAAAAACGTGTTTTAAGACCGTGTGACAAGTTACAACTCCCAAATAAGGCCAACCCGGGGTTAAAAAATAGGGCGATTACGATTCCGCTACACACAATGCGATAACCCTGCCAGTTAAGCCTCAAAAGCCGATACGTCCTTTTGGCTGTCTTGCTTTTCCATAAGCCATCAGAACTTTTGAGACAGCCAAAAGGTCGTATCTGTTGTGGTTTCAGAGTTCCTTTTATTGATTCGGTGAAAAACAACCTGAAAAACAAAACTATTCAATGGAAGTAACGTTTAAGTTTGTAGAAAGTAATGATTAAGTTTGGAATTTTCATTGAAGACGGCCATCACCTTGTGTCTGAAGGGCTATATCATTTAAGAGTGTCCCCAACTTTTAGGTCTGAATCCACTTGCAGAGATATGCTAGATACTGGTAAGCCCTAAGCGTAGATAGTAATACTATGGTCAGGACGTACATACTACTCTCTCAATCAACAAACCTAAACTACCCTAGCAAGCCCGAAAGTGTAAATTATTGTATGGATTCGTAGTCCTAGAAATATAGTGTAAAAACCGTTAGAAATAATGCTAGCACGCTGTTTTATTCACTATCGCTGATCACTTTTATTCCCCAGTTTCTCTTCCTGGTAAATCTCGAATCAAAAGTCTTTACAGTTATTTTAATATCATTCCTGTTAGACAAATCCTAGTTTTTCATTGTATACTGATGATACAATGAAAGTTATCTAAAGGATCTGCTACCAGTTTGCTTCAAATAAATCCTTCTGTAAGCTTCCTGTGCCTTTAATTATTTCCGAGCGATCAAGATTTTCTCCTAAAAATATTATTACTAAATTTATGAATCTATTTTAATCAGAGTCGGTCTCTCATAACATTAAAAACTAAAATTAAAGCTGTACTTATTAGTGAATATTAGTGAGTACCTCCTGGCCGTTTAGCTATCGGATAAATAATTATAAAATACTAATTTTTGGCAAATACTTTTGGTATGAGGTAGAGTGAGAAGTGTGATGGCATCCGTTTCTTCTGGGTTTGTTTGTTTATCCCGGTTGTCGCCCGACTTTCGAGCCAGTCTCCCTGCTGGGGACGTTATGTAAATAGTGTTCAATATGAATTATCAAACAATAAAAGAACTTGAACTTGAACATTGAATCTTCAAAAAATCAGCACTTTCTGATAAGTCTTATACAAATCTTATCTTAGTATAACTCCATGAGCAACGGCGATGCTTTGCAGATACGACCTTTTGGCTGTCCCACGTTTGTGTTGCAACTGCAGATACGACGACAGGGCCATACTCATATCTCAGCTTCTATGTGTCGTACAAATACGACAATTAGACCAAAAGATGCGTCTGTCCTTCGGATATACAGAAATGCAATAAAACGTATTTCCGAAAATATGTGAGATACGACCTTTTGGCTGTCCAGAGGCGATATCAAGAATGTACCCTGAGTCGATATTGAGAGTAAGAAAAATTCTCGTTACGACCATTGCAGTTTCCGAGCAGTTTCGGAGAATTCGACTTTGAGCAAAAGGTTTGCAAAAGCAAAAGGTTTGTGTGCCGCGACTAGGAATCGAACCCCGGCCGTCTTGTCAGGGAGGTCGTTTCTCTGTGGTCTACATGTAAAAAGGCGAGTTTTTACAGTAAATAAGTGCATAATTACAATGCATAAGGGGCAAGGGCCTGCCAGCTAGCTTTTGGAACACTAAGGAGGGGTTTCGAGACGGTGCGAGATAACAAAGAAGGGGGGGGGGGCCTGTCGTCAATAAGACCCTGTATATTTATCTAAGCCTCCCCGGGCGATTCGATGGACGAAAGTTGCGTAGTCAAGTTTACTGTTCCTTTAAGCAGTTCGAATTCTCCCCTAACAACAAAAAAATTCTTGCAGGGCTCAAAGGACGATCTGAAGCAGCACTTTGTAGAAATAAAAGCTGGCTCAGTTCTCATTGTCGTAGAGCTTCTTACAAGTAAGCTTCAACATACCAGAAGTGGGATTAACACTGTGCTGAGAAAAGCAGGGTAAGTTTTTTTTGCACAGTAACTTTCGGATGTCCAGATCCTTTTTTGTACCATATTAGAGAAAGAAATGACGAATATATAGAAACTAAGTAGAGCCAGTGAGGCACGGGTCTTCATTAGAGATTTTATTATCTATTCTTACTCCAGTGAAAACGCTGTTTCTTGGGAAAAATGCTGATGTGGTCGCTCAAGTCTTAAAGCAGACCTCGCACTATCACCTCGCACTGTTTGCGATCTATGTTCCAAAAAAGTATCTGAATACCGTAAAGCTAGGCTTTGCTTTTTAAAAATTATCCAGAACCTTGACGGCTATAAGCTTTTTTCAAGGCCCATCGATTTCTAGCAAGATCTCGGCAAAATTCAGAAAACTGGTATTTCGCATCAATAGCATGATACGCGAACACTCGTCCGGAGCATAATGCGCATGGAAACTAGTGAATCGCGGCAACTGCCAAGACTAGTGAGGTGTCGTTAGCGAGTTCAGAATATAACATATACAATTTTGATCTCCGGGTTAAAGAACAAATTAATGATGTTACGGAAGCAGGCTGCATTGGCAGATAGGTCCTTTAAAGCTTAATCGAATAGGTCTCAGGTATGAAAGTCTGGTTATCCTTCATATTTTTATCTAACTACACGGACGTACCTCTATGTTTGAAATGTTTAGCCACCACAGCGACAAACAAGTGCCGAAAAATAACCAGCAATGGCGGATTTTCATTATTCAAGCAAGGAAGATGAAAGTGACTTGAAAATGGAAAGTGACAAGGAAGCACTTGGCATTCGCCCATACGCCCATACATGTTGATTCTGCAGTCTGGGATAGAACATTTCAGAATCTTCACTTTGTTGGCCATTGAGACGAACGTTTTTGCTGATATCCAAATTCTCTGCCACTTTACGAATTTTTATTTGTCGTGCAAGCAGCGGAGATTCCCAACGTCACTACTAGACTACGTGACGAAAAAAAATAAAGTAAAAATCCCTTAGAGGAGTTAAAATAATTCAGTGTGTTCAAATCGAAGGTATAAAAAAAGTTGGCTTTTCAGTTAAACTTTAAGAACGTGTTGATTGACTTAAATCGGAATTGATTTTCCTTTTTTATAACAGGCCATCACCAGTCTGCCTATTTTCAATTCTCTTTCACAGTTGTGTCCATGCTTTTGCCCAGATTCAATCTTCTCATCGAGAGTATTTTACACAGACGACGTTTAGTGATGTTAGTAAAGATTGCGCGCAGTATCATTAACAAATAAGTAAAACCTCAGTATCCCGATCTCTGTAATACGACCATGCACAGTCGAATAGATTCCCGATGCAAACGAGCGGAGGGTAGTAGCTACGCGGAATATCACAATTCGTTACCTCTACAAACAGCTCATAGCAGTAGAGCCCCGGAGAAGAAAACACGAGAGTAGACAGATTATTGGTTGATGCCAATGTGACGTCACATGTGACGCGCTGCAGAGGAAGAGTCATAAACGCCTGCTACGGTCTTTTCCTCTCAAATGCGCAGTGGCCTAGAGGGAAGTAGACGGGCGTCAACTCAAAGCTCAGCAAGTAGCTCTAGCTCTGTTCAGTACTGTCGGCGTATCTATAGTTGATGCATGGGAAGATGGCGGTTTTATTGTCTTATATGTTCTTGGTTATAACAAGAACAAATAATCCGACAGAACCTCCGTCTCCCTATCTCTGTAATACGACCATACGGAGTTGAATATCCCATACCCTGCCCGACGCAAATGAGCGTAAGTTGGGAGCTATTTGGCACATCACGTTTCGTTACCTCTGCGAGTAGCTATATCGCTCTGAAGCCGCGTAGAAGAAACTTTCAAAGTCAAAGCCGATTGGTTCTCTGGACGCGCTCCAGAACGGGTCAGTGTGCCTCTTGCAATATTCCTCTACTATGAGCAACAGCGAAGACTGAAGTAGACGAATATCAACTCAAAGCTCGAACAAGTACTTCTAGCTCCGCTCAGTTTTGTCGGGTGTCGATATTCGCTGCATGGGACAAAGACGGAGGTTCTATCAGATTATTTGTTCTTATATGTAGTTTCTTTTTACAGTGGTAAAAGCAAGAGTTGATACATATGAGCTGGTCAGTTGTCTTCCAGGGACTGCTCGCTTTATTCAGCAGCTGTATGCTCATGTTGGGAAACATCAATGACAAACTGGTCAGTGAACCAGAAAAGCCAACTTATTTTTTGCATTATGCAACTGAACGGATACATTGCATCATTTGGATTGTGTTCAGGGATAATTTTTTCACTGTTTGCTCTAGTATGAGTATGACCTTCCGAATATCTACGACCGTCCTCAGAATGCAAATTCTGCTACAACATGGACAATTTGAATCTCAATACAAACGCGGCTTTTCAGTGGCCAGTGACAGCTCGCGGCAGGTAGCTCACAGCGTGAACACTTATTTTTTTGTTAACCGTTTTCGTCAAGCATACAAAATAGGTACAAGCGCATGAAATACCACAAATCCGACGGCCACTATATGAAAATCCATTATTCGTGAATAGCGGACGAAGTAACGCATTCTCATCGGGGCTTCCAAGCCTCTGTAAGTGAATAAGTGATGAGTAACTAGATTGTCTTGTCTCAGCTCTTTTCGGTTAAAGTTTAAGTCAAGTGCCGTATTTTTGTATTATTTTTTATTTTTTCTTACCAGCGGTCAGCTTGCTGATAACGGATACTGCATGAAGAATTTCACTCTGAGAGGGATCATAGAGGCCAAACACAGTTCTGCTAGCCTGGAAACAGCCCTTGAAGACGCTATTGAAGCTGGAGCTGAAGATGTCACAGAAATGGAGGGGGAAGGGAATGCCAAGGAACTTAAGGTATTAGCAACCAATTTCACAAACAGGTTTATAACGTTTTAGGTATGTTACGACGACTGTATTTGTATGTGAAGATGCACTCTCAACCAGTCTACCACAAATCCCTGATTTTGGGAAAGCCTATGCCAAAAGCTGGGTATATCTAGCGTTTGGTATACCCTATGCCAAATGCTGGATACTGGGGTCCAATCAAATATTGATGGTTTGAGTGAAGCTAAAAAATCAACCAATCAGAATTCACCTGTAGTGAGGTAGGTCAGGGTTAAGGTGCCAACAGCTATCCGGCGTTTGGCATAGGTTATCCAAAAATCAGGGGTTTGTGGTTGACTGCTCTCAACCTGATGTCATGGCGAGGGGTGTAGTAGGCCGGACATAAGATGGTAATTGTCCAGGTATACAGTCATCGGAGCCAGGATGGCCTAGGGCGTCAGGATGGTCTGTTACACGTGAAGAACTTCACGGGTTCATTCTGGATATTCCAGGTCGATTCACACTATGGTTTGCAGACCAAACTCAGAATAGGCTATCAACCACCCATCATACAACTGGGCCTTACAGGCCAGCCCACTCCGAGGAGCTTTAAATAAGACTCATAACAGTGACCTATGGTCCGTAAATAAAACAAGAGCTGCAAGCTCATATGGCACTTGCAAGCTTTTTAGCTTGTATTCAAGTTATCGTAGTAGGATGTGAATGGATAGTAGTTTTGTCAGTGTGATGGGTTGTTTGGTACTACAGTTACGTGCAAAAGAAATGGTCACTTAGTTATATTTGCTGTTGAATAATATATTTGAACAATTTGTTTTAAATATTTTGACATCTTATGGAAAAATCAGCGAAATTTTCAAGCACTTCCTTTTCGGCGATGACGCTCGGGAGGTTCCGATCGCTCCATCTAACCGTGTCACATGATTTTCGGTTCCTCCCTCCGACCCCCCCCCCACATTCATCAGATCCGGTCTCGACTCGAAATGGTACATCTGAGACACGAGGTCTTTCCAAATACCAAGTTTTATAAAGATTCAATCACCCGTTCGAAAATTATGAATGTCAATAGAATTCCGGATTCCGGCTCCCCTCCCTCCCCCCACTATGATCGGATCGGGCAAGTGACTATTTCCAAGTAAATTTGGCCGAGTCCATTATACACCAAGTTTCATCGTCCTAGAACTTTCGGAAGTAACTTAATTCCGTAACACCGGAATTCCGGAACCCCACTCCAACTCCCCCCGTAGTGCACGAATCCGGTCCGGTTCTGTCAATGATGAACCTAGGGATTGTTTTTGTTCCTCCCACCAAGTTTCATCCCGATCGTTCCACTGTAAGCGTGTCACATGATTTCCGGTTCCCCCCTCCGACCACCCCCCCCCACATTCATCGGATTCGGTCCGGACTCGAAACGGGACATCTGAGACATGAGGTCTTTCCAAATATCAAGTTTCATTAAGATCCGATCACGCGTTCGAAAATTATGCATGTCACTAAATTCCGGAATCCGGCTCCCCTCCCTCCCCCCACGATGGTCGGATCGGGCAAGTGACTATTTCCAAGTTATAGAAAGTCATCTGTAATCAAAACTCTTGAAGCAAATAAGATGATCATAGGAGCACGAAAATGTATATTTTGCTCAAAAGTATTGTTTGTACTTTAAGGAATTTTATTGTAAGCAAAACCCTTGAGGCAAAAATTATCATGGGCTCATAGGGATCACGAAAATGTATATTTTGCTTAAAAGTATTTTTTTGCACTTTGCGGTTAGCATTAGTACTTTAAGGGATGGTCGGATCTGGGAACTAACTGTTTCTAAGCCAATCAGGTCAAGTCTTTAATTTTCAAGCCAAGTTTCATCGTCCTAGCGTGTCTGGAAGTACCTTAACTTGCGATCACCGGGATTCCGGACCCCCCCCCCCCTCTAACTCCCCCACAATGCCCGAATCCGGTACGGTTCTGTCACTGATCTACATAGGGCTTGTGATTGTTCTTGCCACCAAGTTTCATTCCGATCGCTCCACTCCAAGCATGTCACAAGGTTTCCGGACCCCCCTCCGACCCCCCCCCCCAGCTTCATCGAATCCGGTCCGGACTTGAAGTGGGACATCCGAGACATGTTGTCTTTCTACATATCAAGTTTCACTATGATCCGATCACCCGTTCGGAAGTTGTACATACCTCAAGATTCCGGATTCCCCCTCCCTCCACTCCCCCCACGATGGTCGGATCGGGAAGCTGATTATTTCCAGGTTAATCTGGTCGCGTCCCTGATTTACCTGCCGAGTTTCATTGTCCTAGCCCGCCTGGAAGTAACTTAACTCTGTATCACCGGAATTCCGGAACCCCACTCCAACTCCCCCCACAGTGCACGAATCCGGTCCGGTTCTGCAATGATGTATCTAGGGGTTGTGCTTGTTCCTTCCACCACCCGTATGGAAATAATTCAAGTCGTAAACGATCGTAAACGATCGTTTTTTTACGATCGTATTATGGGACATTCCGATCGTAAACGATCGTTTTTTTACGATTGGAAACAGTTGTTTACGATTGGAAACAGTCGTTTACGATTGAAAACAGTTGTTAACGATCGTAAACGATCGTATTTTTACGATCGGAAACGATCGTTTCCAATCGTAAACGATCGTAAACGAATTTTTACGATCGTAAACGATCGTTTCCAATCGTAAACGATCGTAAACGATCGTTTTTTACGATCGTATTATGGGACATTCCGATCGTAAACGATCGTTTTTTTACGATCGGAAACAGTTGTTAACGATCGTATTTTTACGATCTTAAAAAAAACGATCGTTAACAACTGTTTCCAATCGTAAACGATCGTTTTTTCCCAATTCTATTATGGGACAATCCGATCGTAAACGATTGTTCCCAATCGTATTTCCAGTATGATTATGGCAGATAATTCAAGCTGAAAAAAAAACAATAGTAAACGATCGTTATTATCGAAAACAGTTATTTCTAAGATTTTTTTTTCAATACGAGCATTGGGCATATTTCCACACTGTATGTAGTCACTTCCATTTTTATAACTGAATTAAGAACTGATATTTCCAGATTTTTGTAAAACATGCTGTCATGAAGGCATTCCACTTCCAGCTGGTGAGGTCCTGAAAGATCTGCGACCATAAGAAGACATGAAGATTCCACTAAGCCACCCACTAGAGTAGAAAAGATATCATTCTCAGCCAGTTCTACCAGTGCTTCCACTTGCTCCTCCTCGAAAATCCTGCCGGGAACCCCACAAATCCTGAAAAATCCTGCTAGGAAAGTCAAAAATCCTGCCGAAAAAAAAAAATCGTTTCCATACTAATTGAAGGGATGGTTGTGAGGACTATAGTTGGAAGATTTGACCAAACGCAGCTGACTATATCGTCTCTATCGTTTGAGAGGATCAAGGACATTTTTGCCGTAATTAGCCTACTAAATGCACATTAAACGAATATATAGGCCCTTAAGCAGGGGTTTCACTAGCCCTTCACCTTTGGAGGGGGGCGTCCAGTTTTGCCGAAGGGACTTAAAAATGTACCGAAAAAAAGCGAAGCCGCAACGACGCTAAAGACTGTAGCCAGGATAATTACACTAAGCGCCGCAGGCGAAAATTTATAAATACGCCTTTTTCTGGCAAAAGTTTACTTAGATTTTAGCTTTTAACGTGGTTTAAACCCCCCAAAATACCAACCCTTCAACGCCAACTATATGACGCTTCCTACTTTAAAATAGGGAATTATTTTGGAAAAACTGATGATCAAAGTGTCTTTTTGCGGCAGTTCTTTTTTAATTTTTATTAAAAAAAGAATTCCTGGGAAGTTCTGAAAAAGTCTGAAAATCCTGGATTATCAAAAATCCTGCCGCTATCCAAAAATCCTGAATTTCAGGATAAATCCTGCAAAGTGGAAGCACTGAGTTCTACATTTGTTCAATTGTTTGGACAAAACGAATAAAAACTAACGAAGGGAACATTTATCCGTAACACCCCGAAGAAATGTCACTCCCTGAGGCGGTCGCGGTCTGAGGCGGTCGGCGCTGATTGGCTTGTTGCAGAGCGCAGTCACAGGTCATGCTTTGCGTACGTGAGGTCAGCATACCTCTGGGAATTCATTGTATAGGAAGAAGGCATTTTCGGTATAACTTGTCAGCGCCAAGTTATAGGGGTGAATAATGGTATACGTAACTTTTCAGAGTGGGTAGAATAATAGGGGTTAAGTGAAAAGGAAAGGTAATCAATTGGTTAGGTATGATCGCCTGGCAATGGTCGCTAGTGATCCGTTAACCTAACTACCTCAACCTAATCCTATTCTAACACTATCCCAACCCTACCCCTAGCTATACCAAACCTCCCAGCCACTAAAAACTAATCAACTTTCTTATCGTCTTGAAAATAAAAACAATTGCTTCCGATCGAAAACAGTTGAAAACGATCGGAAACAATTGAAAACGATCGTTAAATTACGATCGTAAAAAAACGATCGTAAAATTACGATCGTAAACAACCGTTTACGATTGGGATTTTAGTTTCAGCTTTTAGTTAAACTATTTGGATTATGCAAAACTAAAAACTAATCAACTTTCTTATTGCCGTTGTTAGAAATCAGGTCTGTATTTATCGTCTTGAAAATAAAAACAATTGTTTCCGATCGAAAACAGTTGAAAACGATCGGAAACAATTGAAAACGATCGTTAAATTACGATCGTAAAAAAACGATCGTAAAATTACGATCGTAAACAATTGTTTACGATCGTTAAATTACGATCGCAAAAAAAAACGATCGTTAAATTACGATCGTAAAAAAACGATCGTAAAATTACGATCGTAAACAATTGTTTACGATAGTTAAATTACGATCGTAAAAAAAACGATCGTTAAATTACGATCGTAAAAAACGATCGTAAAATTACGATCGTAAACAACCGTTTACGATCGTAAAAAAACGATCGTAAAATTACGATCGTAAACAACCGTTTACGATCGTTAAATTACGATCGTAAAAAAACGATCGTAAAATTACGATCGTAAACAACCGTTTACGATCGTAAACAATTGTTTACGATCGTTAACAACTGCAAACAATTGTTAACAATTGTAAACGATCGTTAACAACTGTTTACGACTTAATTACGATCGTAAACAATTGTTTACGATCGTTAAATTACGATCGCAAAAAAAACGATCGTTAAATTACGATCGTAAAAAAACGATCGTAAAATTACGATCGTAAACAATTGTTTACGATAGTTAAATTACGATCGTAAAAAAAACGATCGTTAAATTACGATCGTAAAAAAACGATCGTAAAATTACGATCGTAAACAACCGTTTACGATCGTTAAATTACGATCGTAAAAAAACGATCGTAAAATTACGATCGTAAACAACCGTTTACGATCGTAAACAACCGTTTACGATCGTAAACAATTGTTTACGATCGTTAACAACTGCAAACAATTGTTAACAATTGTAAACGATCGTTAACAACTGTTTACGACTTAATTATTTCCATACGGGCAAGTTTCATCCTGATCGCTCCACTCTAAGCGTTCAACATGAATTCCGGTTCCCCTCTCCGACTCCCCCCCACATACATCGGATTCGGTCCGGACTTGATATGGGACATCTGAAGCATGACGTCTTTCCAAATGTCAAGTTTCATTAAGATCTGATCACCCGTTCGAAAGTTATGCATGCCACAAAATTCTGGCTCCCCTCCCTCCCCCGACGATGGTCGGATCGGGCAAGTGACTATTTCCAAGTTAGTTTGGTCGGGTCCCTAATACACCTGCCAAGTTTCATCGTCCTAGCACATCTGGAAGTACCCGAACTCGCAAACACCGGACTGACCGACAGACCGACCGATCGACGGAAAAGTGATCGGTATATGGCACTTGGCCGGAAGGCAAGTGCCATAAAAACAAACAGACACACTTGTTTTCGGTATCCTGATAACACTACACTCTGCTTGCGTTCCACCGAGTTACTGTCAGTTAGCAATCGTTACGATCCTGGTATTATTTTCGTCCACCGTCCGGCGTGATCAGAAAATTAGTTCCGCCTTATCATTTCCTTTCCATAAGAGTGACGATCGTCACAATTTGTATGTACCCCTCTTGATTCAAGTAAAAATCAGGCTGATTTGGCTTGTGGCGTACATTTCAAGAATTTGTTAGTTTCATGCAAAGATCCTTTGTATTTTAACAGGTTGTTAATTTTAAAATTTTATCTCTTTGTTTCAAGTTTTTTTCTCGGTGATCAGTAGCCTACTTCTTTTCAGAAACTGAAGCATATTACCAATACAAGCTAAATGTCTCACATTTTCTGGATTCGTCGTGAAAAAAAAGACAGACGGGCAGATACGTGCCAAGTGGACCTTACTATCATTTGGGATCCGAAAAGACGTTCTGATCATACAGAATTCCACTATATTTGCCTGCGGCGCCTTTCGTAGTAGGCTCTATTACTGGAAGGCCGCGCCATTTCATTCGGGTTTTATGCTTGCAACTTCTGGGCTTGGGACACATTAAAAGCTAGATTTTGTTGGGGGAAAGTAGTGTTTTGCCCGGAAAAAGTCATCACATTCTAAAAAAATGTCGCCTGTGTCGCCCTTTTCGTTCTGTCTGATATACAGTTATTCGTTTTTCGTAACCTTTGCCTACTCCCTGTCGCCTCTTACAGTGAGCTGGTAACATTGCTGCTAGCGTCAATGGTCTGTTATGGATTAAAAAAAATAAAAAAATAAAGATGGCATCTTTAGCATAGGTCAACATGATACGCGGCCAGTCACAATCCCCAAAACAATCACCAGACTTACAGTACGATAACATGGGAATGACTGGGTTAGGTGACAATAGTTTAGGCGTTTGCTTTTGACTTCACTATCTGCGGATCTCAGTTCTACTTTTGTCTTTCTAGTTTTTGACGCACCCAAATGACATTGGAGCTGTAAAAGAGGAACTGCTGAAAAAGGGCTATGTTGTGTCTGAAGCCAAAGTGGAATATGTTCCAAACTCTTTAGTTGAACTTGATGATGAGCAACTGCAAGTGCTATCAGTTTTAGTGAAGAAACTAGAGAATTGTGAAGACGTCAATAAGGTATACGACAATGTAAAGTAGATTTTATTTTTATGTATAAAGGAATACCATTCAACAAGACACAGTTTGAACCATTCTTGCTCACAACATATTTTACGCCACATTCCAAAAAAAGGTAAGTAAATGGAGTTACTTGACACTCTTCATCTTTTTTGCTGTTTTTTTCAACTTGCTTTTGCTCATTTTGCTCTTACTGTCATCAAGGTTGTCTTCACTTGCACTATTTCCAGGTTCTGATTCACTATTTCTGTCTGAAAACATTTTGTCTGTATTCACATCAGCATTACCACTCACAGCAGCCATTGAAGTAATGGAGGATTTGGAGAACAGTCTTTCAGCTTCTTTGAATTTCCTGTTTCGTTTGTCCACATTGGCTTTATTAGATGTGGATAAATAGCGGTCCCAACCTCGTATAATATTACCATAGAGTTGTGTGTCTTCAAGGTAGCTCCCTTCAAAAGCATAGATTTGCCTCTCAAGATTTGCTAATGTCTCGGCAATCTCCATCCTTCTTCTTACCAGGTCTGCTAGTTCAGCTTTTGCATCAATCAAATTTCCTTGTTGTTTAGTCATGACTGTTCCTTCTCCCTGAAAATGGTCAGAGTTTTTGCCAGATTAGTGTCTTGTTGTTTGAAGGCATTTCTTCAGTTGCAATAAGCTCAAGCCCATTGTTTTTTGCCAGCTCTTTAAGCATGCAAACATCTCTCAATCCCCATGCTGGGTTCCTTGCCTTCAGGCTCAGATTGAAATTAATATTGCTTTCTGGGTATATCTTTCCATTAACAGCATATGGCCCATACGTTATAAGCAATCCCCCTTTCTTTAGAACGTCAGAGGCATTCCTGAACAACCCTAGAGTACACTCAATTGGGGTTATGTGGATCATGTTAATGTTTAGCACATAGTCTACAGATTCCTTACTGATACCCCAAGACTCGAGAGGTGCTGATGCATCTACTTTCACTGGCTTCTGTACATTATTCATTCCTTCAGAATAGGCTCTAATGCTTGGGAACGAGCTTTCAGTGTAATCAGATGGCTGCCAAAGGATCCATGGAAAAGATCTGGCAAAATGAGATACATGCTGGCCAGTACCAGAGGAAATTTCAAGACAAGTTTTCTGTGTCCCAGTATCAGTTGTGCTCTGGTCTGGTTTCCACAGATATTTTCGCAATACAGCAAGTATGGGTTCTTTATTTCTGTCAGCAGCTGCAGCAAATTCACGAGCCATTATAGTTTTAGTGGTTCTACTAGGTAGCTATCAAGAAGACACAAGAACAAAAATTACTTAAGTAAAGCTTAAGGAGTCCTTTCTTTCCTGCCCTCACAAAAATAAGCATTCCCTGATGAAAGCTTTCCCTCTGGGGCAATTTATTTTCCCATTTTTGCATGTTCACATGCCATAAATTTTCCATTTGTCAAAGCAAGTTTTGGTTCAGGACAAAATTTACCAATAAGATGCATTTAAGAAGTTTTCTGTATGTGAGTGGTGTAATTCCCTGAAATTGTCATGCTGGTGTACAGAACTTTTCTATTGGCAAGAAACAGCAAGTTTTCTGTTTTATCCCTGACATTTTTGAGCTGGTATACATAACTTTTCTATTTAGTAAGAAAGGGCAAATTTTCAGGGCCAAATTGCAAAATTCCTTTTTACTACAAAGGATCATTCAAGTTATTCCATCACTTTTCATTCCAGACACTGGCAAGAGGTAACGTAAATATTTAATATTCTCAAAACATTCTGTGCAACAAAATATCCATGCTAAAAAAAAATCTGTAATTCCTTTTGTCATTTAAACATTACAATTTGTTTCTCTTCTGGTAAATAAATTGCTGTTGATGAAAGATAATAGAACTACACAGAGATAGACAAAAAAGGATATGATATACCGATCAAGTTTCTATTCCAAAATTAAATACAGACCAATACAGGATACCTTGCTATTTGCCCCACCCCCATGAAGGAAATATATGCATGCAATTCCCACCATTTCTTTCCGGCCTCTACACTTACCAAATGTGTAAAATTGGGCCTTGATTGAAAACGCTAATTATTCTCTACAATGTGATATTTTTTCTGTTTTTGTTGAACGAAGCTGCAGCGTTGCCAAATACATTTCTTCCAAACACCTGCTGATCAAGGCCAAATTCTTTTGGCACCTGCTTATGCTTCCAATTTTCTTTAGCACCTTCGCAGATTTATTTGCGATACCAGGTTAACCCAAATAGCTTTAGCTTGCCTATTTGCCCCGGCTTCTTCTGTTGCATGTATTTGAACCTTTACCGCTTTGTTTTGCGCCAGGCAATTCTTCAAAGAAGAAATAAAAGTAAGTGGATGACATATGATATAAATTAATTTGGTCAGGATGGATGTATTTGATGTTCCACACGCGATTCCTTGTGATTTCGTCTTTATTTACGCAAGTTTACTAGGGGTGCTGCAAATAGCAAGGTATCCTGTAGGATATGACAGTCAGTTTCATCATGCCGAATTTTTTTATATCGAGCTGGTGGAACAATAATAAAAAAAAATTCTGCCATGAGAATTTGGGGTCCTAGATTTACTGGATCTGTAACCACCGTAATAAAAAGAGGTCACATTGAAAACAAAAATAATATTAGACTATACACTATAGGTAACTTTTTTCAACATATTTCTATTATTTTAGACACCAGGGCAGGGTCAGTCAGTGTCAGTGAGGTGAATGAACTTCATTTGTTAATAGTTCGGAAATGTGGTGGAAAAAACCTGTGATCCTGGATGTGTGGTTAAAAAATAGTATGTGACTGTAACAAGCTAAGAAAGAAAAAAAAGGAAAAACGGATGGAGAAAGAAGAGTGCGGAGAAGTGCCCTTCTGACTTCTGATTAGGGTGGCCACAAAAACACCTAGTGGCAAAAATTGGCGATTTTTTTGTAATGAATGCATGAATTGCTGTGAATTTTCCTGATCAGTTTACCTATCTAAAACATCTCCAAAAAATATTTTGAAAATACCATTGCATTTAGGACAAAATTGTCTGTTTTGTAAGGCCATCAGTAAGATGTCCTAGCTATTTAATGTTATTTCTTAATATTCAATGTAAATTTAGATGTAAAGAAAAGTAGCTGAACTTGCCTACAAAAATTTGTTGATAGTAAGGAGGAAAAGTCAGCAGCCTATAGCAGCAATAGGTCTATTGGACTATAACCTTAATGATCTTATTCACATTTTCTCATCTAACTCACTTGCTGGGGCTCCCCATGCACTCAAACCAGCTCAAAATCACCCAGTTTCATAGAATTTCATTGAAGCACATAGTTCCAAGCTGGCCACTAGATGGACAAAACCCTAAAGTCAATGGATGATAATAGGCATTTCCTTATGTAAAATACTGTTTTCTAAAGAAGATTTAAGATGCTTAGAGGCAAGATAGAGAGATGATTTTGGCCTCAAATCAAAGCTAAAAGATAGGAGAATCACATTCTGATCTTCTACAGCTCACAGTCTAGTACACTAGCTCCTTTTCAGGCACGGTGCTCAAACGTCTAGCACCATGCCTGGGTGCTGGATGTTCAAGCACTGTACCTTGGATTTCATGTATGGTGCATGGATTCCAGTATACAGCGCATGCATGAAAAACACAGTTTCTGTCACCACAACTTATCAACGGCTCGGACAGGGCTGAAATTACTACCAAGAATTAGAGAAATCAAAGACAATCCTTATCATATTTTTCCTAACAAAAACAAAAGGACGCGACTGATGATAGAGATGAAAAATCTGACAGCAGCCTATCTATTTTCCATGTAGAGTGCCCTAGGAGCCCATATTCTGGTTGACTGTTAGGTAGAAAAAGCTGAGGCACAGGACACTTTGCATGCAAAACCCTTGACTATGTAGAAAAGGAAATGAGGTTTTTCATCTCCCTCATCAGTCGCGTCCTTTTATTTTTGTTATGAAAAATATGATGAGGATTGTCTTTGATTTCTCTAATTCATGGTAGTAATTTCAGCCCTGTCCGAGATGGTGCTCAGTTGTGATGACAGAAACTGTGTTTTTCATGCATGCACTGTATACTGAAATCCATGCACTGTACATGAAATCCAAGGTACAGTGCTTGAACGTCAAGCACCCAGGCATGGTGCTAGACGTTTGAGCACCATGCCTGAAAAGGGGCTAGTGTACTAGACTGACAGCTCAGCGGCTCAGGTTTGATTATTTTTTTTGTAGTAGTGGCTAAGGTAAAACATTGAAATTCGAACACATCGGAATTCGGACACGTTGACCGAACATTTCAAATCGGACGTTTTCTTTCATCTCTCACGGCGAAGTGTTAGCACTTGCAGACAAAACGGAATAGCCATTAGTTGCGAGAACCAAAAACTTGACTGCCGCTACTTTATGGCAACGCTGTAACAGTTCGGCGAGGGAAAATTCGACTAAAAGGTTTGCCAAATTTTACTTTTTAATTGTTTTGAAGTGGTTCCGTAAAGCGAAAAATTGCCGGGAAAAGGTCAGTGCTTCTGTTGAAGGTGGCTAACGTAGCTAAGTTGCTAGAATTGGTAAATGTTGCACTGATTGCGATATATCGTGTCATTAGTTTTGTTCGAATAGTTATGTGATAAATATTTATTCGGACACCGTATTTGACGACATAAAGCTATTCGGACAGTTGTATTTTGTCCGTTCGCTACTAAAAGCATAACGAACAAGTGTATGTCCGTAATGTCCGATAGCTGTTCGAGATGGTTACTCCCTGTTCGAACACAAAAGAAGAGGGGCATCCCTTCCACGCCAGAAAGCTTTTATTCACGTAGAAATAAAACCCCCGGGAGAGGCCCAGAAAACGTCCGACATTCTGCTCTTTCAACAAACCTAATTCCCGAAACGATACCGGCAACGCTGCCCTCACGATCGTCGAAGAAGAAAAAGAACGTAAATATGTGTCCGAATTTCAATGTTTTACCTTACCCTATTATGATGCGAGTATGATTAACTGCCGAACAATGCAAAATAACGATCAATAAACAAGAGGCAGGTAGAGATTCATGTTAGAACTAATCTGCTTTTGTTGCTGTGTCTTCCTGAGTTATAATCCTACCCCTAGGAGCTTATCTCATGTCAACAAACAAAACTTGTTTACTTTGGATGGATGCTGCTCATCTTCTTCTTCATTTAGGTAGAAAATCTTATTCCAAACATGATTAGACGAAGTACCTCTATGTTAGTTCTATTCTAAATTTCTAAGATTCTAAGCGATATTTTCGAAAAGTTCGAAATGCGTGCTACCAGTTTAAGAAGATTTTGTTTGGTAGGTCTGTGGACGAACAGAGTCATGCTATGCAGGTCATTCGAATACATGAGTGGATGGTGACAGAAGAACAATTTCTCTTAAGTTTTCTACGTTAACAAGAGTAATAGTTGACAGAATTCATAACAAATTCTCAGAGTAAGAATCTACGACTACAGCCACAGGAGGGGTATCCATCCTCAGACAAGATTTCAAATTTCCAGAGAAGTCTTTCCTTCAGAATAGTCCATCTTGCTTAAAAAGGAACCAACAAATATGACAAAAATACTAGATTGTACAGTACAGGAGGGGTATCCAACCTCGGACAAGATTTCAAATTTCCAGAGAAGGCTTTCCTTCAGAATAATCCATTTGGCTTAAAAAGGAACCAAGAAATATGCCAAAAACACTGGATTGAAGCTAATTGAATGGTTTAAGGTAAAACATTGAAATTCGAACACATCGGAATTCGGACACGTTGACCGAACATTTCAAATCGGACGTTTTCTTTCATCTCTCACGGCGAAGTGTTAGCACTTGCAGACAAAACGGAATAGCCATTAGTTGCGAGAACCAAAAACTCGACCGCCGCTATTTTATGGCAACGCTGTAACAGTTCGGCGAGGGAAAATTCGACTAAAAGGTTTGCCAAATTTTACTTTAAAATTGTTTTGAAGTGATTCCGTAAAGCGAAAAATTGCCGGGAAAAGGTCAGTGCTTCTGTTGAAGGTGGCTAACATAACTAAGTTGCTAGAATTGGTAAATGTTGCATTGATTGCGATATATCGTGTCATTAATTTTGTTCGAATAGTTATGTGATAAATATGTATACGGACACTGTATTTGACGACATAAAGCTATTCGGACAGTTGTATTTTGTCTGTTCGCTACTAAAAGCATTACGAACAAGTGTATGTCTGTAATGTCCGATAGCTGTTCGAGATGGTTACTCCCTGTTCGAACACAAAAGCAGAGGGGCATCCCTTCCACGCCAGAAAGCTTTTATTCACGTAGAAATAAAAACCCCGGGAGAGGCCCAGAAAACGTCCGACATTCTGCTCTTTCAACAAACCTAATTCCCGAAACGATACAGGCAATGCTGTCCTCACGATCGTCGAAGAAGAAAAAGAACGTAAATATGTGTCCAAACTTCAATGTTTTACCTTACATATTGGATACATAAATATTGCTTCAATACTTCTAGTTAAACATATTTTTTATTTTCAAACAAGATTGCTTCACTCTAACCTGACCTCGATTTACGTAAAAATGATGTAAAACGAAGAGTTAGCAAGGTCAACAGGCAGAAAACAGCTTTTAAAACAGTGACTTAATGGACAAAAGGTACAGAATTTAGTATATTTTTGGACACATGACTTTGAAGAAAATGATATTTTGCCTATTGGTTGCCAGGATAACTTCTGTCTTTCATTTCAACATTTTAGCGGGCCGCGGTCGAGGTTGTGTAAAACGAGGTCAGGTACCCCTCCTGTAGAGGTATGCTTATCAGTAGGGCACCAGATATTTTGGAGAATTTCCCTGCTTAAGGGGAATCTCCTACACAGGTGAAAAAAAATCCCCTGTAGAGGAGGTGAGAGGGGGGATAAGTGGGACAAATTTTATGGCATA
Source organism: Branchinecta lindahli (assembly GCA_023053555.1). NCBI lineage: Eukaryota > Metazoa > Arthropoda > Branchiopoda > Anostraca > Branchinectidae > Branchinecta > Branchinecta lindahli. The sequence goes on along the minus strand of JAKZAO010000004.1, from coordinate 2,689,795 downwards.
TTCTTGTAAAATAGACCTAAAAAACTGTCTCCAGGTCCATCACCCTCCCCCACCCCCCACCCAACTCTTCTAATACTAAACAACATGGAAAATAACCAAAAAAATAGTATCTATGTATTTCCCTTGTATCCAAAAAAGCTTTTGAGTCGAGTCTGCATGACTCAGTCAACCACAAACCCCTGATTTTTGGATACCCTATGCCAAACGCTGGATATGCCCAGCGTTTGGCATAGCCTATGCTTAACCCTGGACACCCTATGCCAAACGCCGGATAGCTGTTGGCACCTTAACTCTGACCTACCTCACTGCAGGTGAATTCTGATTGGTTGATTTTTGAGCTTCACTCTAATCATCAATATTTGACTGGGCCCCAGTATCCAGCATTTGGCATAGCGTATCCAGCGTTTGGCATAGGGTATACCAAACGCTAGATATACCCAGCGTTTGGCATAGGCTTTCCCAAAATCAGGGATTTGTGGTAGACTGGCATGACTGCTGTACTTGTAGCACTATTTAACACAATGCCTTACAATTTTGCTGATTTCTTCTTCTCTTGTTGGAGTTTACAAGCACTTTACTTTTTCAGGTGCTTTCACCTACGGTAGAGAAAGCCTTGATGCCGGAGAAATCATTTGTTCAATAGATGCCATTTGAGTGGAAGGGATCCCTTGGACAGCTGGTATTCCTAGATAATTTCCCTTTCTATTTAGTTAATTCAGTCCAGGGGTTACTCAATTTGGGTGTAATCGTTATTTATTGGCCAAACGATTTCTCCGGTATCAAGGCTTTCTCTATGGTAGGTGAAAGCACCTGAAAAAGAAAAGTGCTTGTAAACTCCAACCAGAAAAGAAGAAATCAGCAAAATAGTAAGGCATTGTGTTCAGTAGTGCTACAAGAACAGCAGGCATGCAGATTGCACCCAAAAGCTTTTATGGAAACAACATAAATACATATAACACTAGTTTTTTGGTTATTTTACATGTTATTTAGGATTAGAAGAGTTGGGTGGGGGGTGGGGGAGGGTGATGGACCTGGAGACAGTTTTTTAGGTCTACTTTACTAGAATATGCCATAAAATTTGTCCCACTTATCCCCCCCTGCCCCCCCCCCCTCACCTCCTGTACAGGGGATTCTTTTTCACCTGTGTAGGAGATTCCCCTTAAGCAGGGAAATTCTCCAAAATATCTGGTGCCCTACTGCTTATGTGAACGTTTGTTGACTTCGGACTTTGCCATTTCCATGCACTTGCTGTGTACCAGCTAACTACCAGTTAGCCAAAGTAGGTAAGAAGGACAGCTGAAGACACCTGGACAGATATTTTGGATCTTCAGTCTACCATTTAGCCCAAAAATGCAGTGTTCACATTTAAGTAACTGTTCACATAAGCATACCCCTACTGTAGTTGAATGGTTTACATATTGGATTAATAATTATTGCTTCAATATTTCTAGTTAAAGTTTTTTTTCTTTTCAAACAAGATTACTTTATTCTAACCTTATCTCGATTGACTTAAAAATGATGAAAAAGGAAGAGTTAGCAAAGTCAATAGCCAGAAAACAGGATTTCAAAATATCTACAAAAGGGAAAAAAAGGCCTCTTGACTGTCAGGACAGCTTGTACATTTTTAACATTTTTTCGGCAAAAATCGAGGTAGTGTAAAAACGAGGTTGGATACCGCTCCTGATACTATAGGCTAAATGAACACTGACTCTGTCTCTGTGTCAAAAAAGAAATTGCATTAAACCAGTTAAGTCAGCGAGCCTTAGAGATCCTATTTTTGAAAGCAGATTGGTTGAAAGTAATAATTTTGATCTGTTTTTTGTCATCATACAGGATCCTATACTATTTCCGTTGGTTTTTGTTTCTGTCATCAAATGATAAACACTTCAGTTTTCAGCGCTCAAGCTCTAAGACCAACACTCATCATATGAAAAAATGTAAAATTGATTCTTCTATTGTTTTAAAAAGAAATTAATTAATAGTTATTTCTTCTTTTCACAGCTTTAGACGACGGAGATAGAGACCCGTTCTGACGGTAACAAACTCACCGTCTAGCGGAGCTCTATAGTATAAAAGATACGCTTGACGAAGAAAATGACAGCTGATGGTGGGCTTACACACTGCGTAAACTTCGATTGTATTTAAATGATTAAACAAATGATTCTCAAACTTCTGCCATTTTTTGTCATGCTTGTCTGGGTTCTGCAGTCCCAGTACACTTTCTGTAAAGATTCAAGTCAAATTTCTTTTCTTTTGCTTTTCCTCAGTTACAATAGCTTTTGTCATCTCAAAACGTTTGACAGAATGTTATGTATTCTTCTGAATGTATTTTTTCATCAGTTTTGATTCCTGTATCTGAAAGCCTTGGTCAAATGTTTCTCAACCCTTGAAGTAAAGAATCGTAAGATCTTCTGAAGGAAACATAGCTAAATAGAGAAGAAGTATTGGACTGTGCTAAACTGATAAAGAGGACCCTAAAAAAATATTGCTAGAATAAATCTCAGCTGACTTATCCTTCAGCACAGTCAAATATGATTTGCAGTCAGCTTGGGCTAAAGGAATACTTGTGTAGAGAAGAAGTTATTGTGATTGTTGGTATAGTAATTTGAATGATGTCTTAGATCTTATTTTTTCCTGGAAAATAGAAAGAAAACCCGTAGAAAGTTTCCCACTCTTTCTGGGGTGACATATCATGGCTGTAATCACTGTAGCCTACAAGAACAATATGTCAAAAAGAAATGCTTCAGGCCTTCATGTAATTCTGCCTGTACGTGGAACATTTCTGTCAGGTTTTTTAATTTCTTGCAGTTTCGGCCTGTCATAAGAAGGCTCAACTTGGAAGCTGGTCAAACAGTCTCTTCTGAATTTGGAAATGCAGAGGACGATTTTGGAGACAAAGCTCTGTATGAAGGTCACATAGAAGCTTCACTCTTACAGAAGGGGATATTAACTGTTGGGTCTGCATTGACAGCACTGCTGGATCCATCTAGGGCTGGTAAGAATTTTGCTGACAGAGGCTATAAACTACCGTGAACCACTGCAAGAGGAGCCTCAAAAAGAACCTTCCTGTCTCTCCTAGAAAATGTAGCTGAGTGTATAGAGATTCCTCAGAGAAATTTCCATATTACAAACACAGCCTTGTCTTTGGATTAGGGATTGAAATTGGTCTGGAAACTTTTGGACTCAGAGAGGAAAGCTAGAATATTTGACATTTTGGCTGGAATGTAAGCTCTTGGAGGAAGACAATGATTTTATTCTAGAAAAAAATTTTCTTTCTTCAGATATGGTTGCCATTCTTGGGGAAACAACGGGAGCTCAAGCCCTGAAAACCATGCACGAGAAAATGCAGAGAGACCCAGAAGGTGCTGAAATCCTAAGGTAAGTAGTGTAGTGGAATTAGAGGCCTTTTACCGCGATCCTGCAAAGAGGCTGTGGCTCGGCTATGGCTCGAACAAATTATTTCAGCGACCATTACTGTCAACGATAGCTAAGTTTTAAACTAAGACAGCTTTAGGCCCCGAGTTCGAGTCCTTGTCGAGACGCTCGACGGAACCAGTGTTGAGGTTGAAGATCTGGAAGACTAACCGCAGACGACCCAGCTGTAAAACGGGTTCCCCACGGGAAGCGTCGAATCGTTTGCCCCTAACCACGCATCGCACTGCCAGCCGAGGGCAGTGAAGCCGGCTCCTGCGCAACGCGAGCCTTTATGGTTTGTATGTTTGCATGCATGTTTCCCAAAGAGGAATCCTTAAAGGTCATCTGAATGAAGTCTAACACCCTAAATTGCCACTTTTACATACTGCTTACCATTTATCTCTCGAAAACCGGACTAAAATCGGATGAAGTTTCACCGTGCTATAATTTTCAGCCTTTTTTCCGACTTGTCTTGATCGTAACGCTCGCCGTAACAGTTGTAACAGTCCATGCGTAACAGTTCATGTTGTAACAGTCCATGCGTTTATCCATCCATGCGCTGTTTATCCATCCATGCGTTATCAACGTACGTTTATCCATGCGATAATGACAGTTTAAATATTGGCGCTAAATTTGTCTTGGGAGGTCGTAACGAATCGCCATAGGGAGACTTAGAACTTCAAGAGTGGATAGCGCCGAAATCACGGAGCGAAAAAATTCGTCTTCTCTGTACCGGTACTGTGAAGGACGATCTGAGGGGTTCATGGAAGTATGGTAGGATCGTTCAGGTGTCCTTTAACAAAAAAATGACTACTTAAAAAACTGTTAATGTTAAGAACTCTGATTCATGCCGAAATTGGAGCCAATTAGTTGGTTTCCCTACGACGAACTCTTTTTGCGACTGCCCTGTTCGTTGTCTCTCAAAACGACATGATGTCTAGCCACAATTTTCAGGAAAACCTACTGAAAAAGCAAAATATTTTTGTCACTCTTCACGAAGAAGCTAGAGCCGCCATTTTTTCATGGCATGATCGCGATGTTGCTCTTCACATTCCATAGCAATTCCAGAATTTTTCGACTACAGGTGGCAGACCCAGTGTCCAAGTGCTCAACCTGCCCCACTGGTAACCATCCCACCCTCCCCTACATGCACACACAACTGAAGATCCTTCAAGTAGAGAATGTCAAGGACGCAAGCCTGATATTCTGTTTATTGAGATTTTATTTTTATTTTCAAGCATTTGAAAATACCACACAGTATTTTTGCCGGTATTTTAAGTGACGAGATTTCAGATGTAATGGCAAAGTCGTACCCTCTTGACTCGCTTAAAAACACCAAAGTTTTATTATGGACATTTTTGGGCAGTTCGGGAAAAATCTTGGAAAGAAGAGGAAATCTTGCACAGACCAACACTGCAGCTGATATCATTAAAATGATCTGTGAACTTGATGCCAAATCTTTAATTTGGCCGATCATAGTTCCTCGGTCTCCTAGAGAGATTCCCGTTCTGAAATCCGACGTTTCAGTTCGTTTGGACCGTCTTATGAGCGATTGCAATCGTAAAATGGAAATTTCTTTGTCATCGTTACAAAGAATTGAGACGGCTATTGCTAAAGGAGGGATACCAGCATCAAACATGACGACGAATGCGACACCGACCTCCGTCTCTGAGTGGCCCCCCCTCCCCCCTGCTTCTGACCCAGCTGAGGTTTTTACGATCTCAAACTTCCCAAGCTCCCTCAACAATCCAATCTCTAGGAAAAATGAGTTTGATAAGCTGGCTTCCAAGGGAATCCAAAAAGTGAGTGTAAACAAAGATGCAATTGTAGTGAGCGTGAATTCTGCTAGTGCCGAAAGTTTCTCTGCTAGCCTTAAGAGCAACTTTCCCGATTGCAAAGTTTCGTCCAAGAAAAATGTTTGGTATGGTATCATTCGAGGCGTTGATCCGTCCCTAGAAATTGAAAACCTTGCTTGGGATTTTGAAGGAGTGGTTAGCTTCTCTCGCTTCGGAACGTCTCCGACAATCAAAGCTTGTTTCAAGTCTGAAGCTTTCCTCAAGTTTTATATTGTTCATGGTCTAAAGATTGGATATGAACTGTTTCGTGTGAATAAGGACAGAAAACTTCCAAGGCGTTGCTTTAAATGTCAGAGTTTTGATCATGTTGAAAAACAATGTATGGCGTCCGTTCCCGTTTGTGCCCGTTGTGCTGGGCCTCACTCGAGCTCCAGGGAGAGCCCTTGTTCTAACCCGGTTGCATGTGCTCATTGCCAGTCGAGTTGCCACCCTTTCAGTTTCTCTTGCCCGGTTGTGCGTAAAAACCTAAAATAATATTATGGCTGATTCTTTAAATGTCGTTTCTTTCAATTCGAATGGAGTTTTTGGAAAACTCCCCATCCTTAGCCAGTTTGTTTGTGATAATCAGTCCGTACTGTGTTTGCAGGAACACCACCTGCTAGACCATTCGCTCCCTCTGTTAAATTCTATAAGTAATTCTCATGATGTACTTTCGGTTCCGGCTAGACCAACCGGTGGTCGTCCATCGGGTGGTATTTCAACTTTTATCCCTAAGTATCTGAGTGCTTCCGTTTTATTTTCTGATTGTTGTTTTATTGCTGTAAGTTTTCACAATTGTGTTTTAATTAACTGTTATTTCCCCACAAATTATAACGATGATATTTCACTTGAAGATTTTACTGCATGCTGTTTCAGACTTGATCGACACATTTCTCGCGTTAATTCACTTTATAATATTTTTATCATGGGTGATCTATTGTAATCCATTAGACCATGACGAACGTAGTACTGTTTTTAATTCTTGTTTCCCACGTTTTAAGTTATTACCTAAATCCCAAGATTTCACGTACACTCATTGGTCGGGAAGCACGAGTAATCTTGACCACGTTCTCAGTAACAATGATTTTCCATTAAATGTCCTCGTAGTAGATGATTTTCCTGTAAGCGACCATATGCCTATTTCATTTTCTGTTTCATTACGCATTCCAGTGCCGCAAATTTCAAAGAATGGTAGAGCAGCAAAAGCTAAGTTTTCCCGAATCGTTTGGGATGAGTCGTTGAAGCTTGATTATCAAAGAGAAGTTGATCTTATGACGGCAAAAATTGAAATCCCTTCAGAATTTCCTGCTACGCCTAATGATATAGAGCTCGAGTTAAATTGTATTTATTTTCAGCTAGTTCATTGTCTAAGGGTTTCGGCGAAAAAGGTTTTTCAATCTAAGACCGTTGTCGTTGGGACTGAAAAACCTTTTTGGTCGCTTAATTCTTCGTTGGTTGACAGTAACAATGAGGCTAAGTTAGCTTACGTCAGATGGAAGGCACTCGGTAAACCCCGTGATGGACTTTCCTTCCGGTGGATGAAAGAGAAGAAGGCTATTTTCCAGGCTGATCTTCGCCGACACAATAATTGCCTCATGGAAGAAGCGTCTCGTGATGCTGATACTGATAAGCTTAAAATTTGGAAAGCGCTACGTAGGACTAAGCATTTAAGTGAACCTGCTCCTGATTCTCTCCCGTCTGTTGCTGAATGGGAGACACATTTCAAGTCTGCCCTGTCTTCTTCTAACGATTTGCCCTCTGACGTTGCTGAGCTAGACTCTATATTAAGTGATTTTCCGTCTGACCACGTACTTGTACATCAAGATTTACTTTTGGCCCAAAAAAAACTGAAGTTCCAATCATCGCCTGACCATGATGGGCTTTTTTCAAACCATCTCAAGTTTGTATCCCCAACATTCCTTTTAACTCTTCTTGCTTTTTTTAATTTAATTTTATCGGTGGGTCGTGTTCCCTCATCTTTTAAAATTAGTTTGATTTCCCCTATTTTAAAAAATGGAAAGAAGGATTTAAAATCTTGTGGTTCTTATCGGCCAATAACCAAGGGTTGTATTATCAGTAAACTTTTTGAAATGTGTTTTAAAAATATGTTTGAAGGCCTTGATGTTGGGTTAAACCAGGTTGGATTTCAAAGGGGTATGGGTTGCGATCATGCGCACGCTACTTTTTCCACTTTAATCAATGATGCGCGAGTGAGTGGACAACCGCTGTATACGCTTCTGATAGACATAAAAGGTGCTTTTGACAACGTTTCTCATGCGGCTGCTCTTTTATCGCTTGTGTATAATGGTATTCCTCGTTCTGTTGTGCGTGTTTTAAGGTCGTGGTACAATGGACTTAATGTTCAAGTGGCAATTCGTTCCCCAAAAATTCTGTCCAATTTAATTTCAGTGGGAAAAGGCGTTAGACAAGGTGGAATTTTATCTCCATATATTTTTAATGCATGTTTGGCAGATTGTCTTCGGTCGCTTAAAACTTCTTTGATTCATTTCGCGCGTGATGTAACGTTTTTAGCTTATGCTGATGATATTATTATTTTAAGCCGGTCAAAAGAAAAGTTAATTGAAAATTTTAACATTCTAGTGTCTAAACTGGGGAAGAAGGGTCTAATAATTAGTTCTGAAAAATGTAATTATTTTGTGATTAGTAGTTTGCCGACACTGAATGCCCCTCTGGATTGTGGTGGGGGGATTGTTTTCAGCCCTGTTGAGAAAGTTACGTATCTTGGAATCCCTTATTCTTCCAATACCAGGGAATGGAAACTTATCCTTATTCAACATGTGCAAGATAAAATAAGAAGAGCATTTGGTGCTGTTATTCGTTTACGGGGTATGTATCGCAGAGATGTTCTCGGTTCGATTTATACGGCTGTTGCAAAATTCCTTCTTGGTTTCCCTATTTCTGCGAGTAATTCTCACCTAACTTCCAGTTTTAAAGTGAAGAATCCTCTGGAAACTCTGAACAGAAAAATTCAGAACTTTCATAAAAAGGCTGAAAACATTCTTGTCCATCACAACCTTTTTCCTTTCTTCACTAAAAAAGTGCCATGATTAGTTTATTTATTTTGATTTTGTGTTATCATTTGTATTTTATTGTAGATATAGAATGATAGTTTGTTTTTAACGGTCAGTTAATTGTTCGCGTACTATCTCTGAAGTGTTTGTGACATGTTGTTCTCTTTTTTATATACTCTTCAGTTTTGAAGGAATCAAATAAATGAATGAATGAATGAAAAATGAAAAGAGCTTTTTTCCATGACGATTATTCAGAAATGTTTGGGAGTCAGACATGCCGTGGGAGCAGGGGCGTCGCAAGGGGGGGTGCAGCACCCTCCCCCACCTTTTTGAGATTCGGTAAAATCTCCGGCACATAATTTTACTAAAATTGTTCGGTATTTTTTTATAACGGAACTATTCAGTATATTTACGGGGATTCGATGGTTATACAGAATCCCAAATAGGCTATCAGTACAAATCTGTTCGGTATAATGATCGGGATTCGGTATAATTGCCAGAATTCGGTAGTTATCACGAATTCGGTGAGAGAATTTACTGAAATTATTTGGTAATTTTTCGATGTCAGAATTATTCGGTATATTTATGGAGATTGTAGTTACACAGAATCCCGAATAAGCTATCGGTCCAAAATTATTCGGTAGTATGATTGGGATTCGGTAGTTTATTCGTTATAATTTATAAGAATCGGTAGTTACCACGAATCACGACTTTCGTTCCAGTTTCGACGAAATTATATCGAATCCGAATATTATTCGGTAGTCTTTCGATCCCAAAACAATTCGGTATAACAACCGGGATACGGTAGTTCTACAGAATCCCGAAAATGCTATCGGTCTAAACTTTTTTGGTATAATAACTGGGATTCGGTAATTCGAGGCCACGAACCTCGAAACTCGGAAGGGATCGAGTTAAGCACTGGTCGCAGACAAAAGGACTGATCTATGATTTCATCGATAGTCCTTACTTTTATCTTGGATCCCAGAAAGAAGATCTGACCATAAATGTTTCGAAATTCCGCCTGCGGTGCTTTTAGGATTGGGATTCCGAAAAAGCTAACTTAAAAAAATCTCGGCTGCGGCGCTAGTGACTAGACTACAGTAGCTGCTGCTGCCGGAACGTCGGAACTTCTTCGAGTCTCGGTATTCAGTCCACGGTAAATGGTAGAATTTGTAAGAGAAGCGTTAAATTTTAGCATACAGAAAAAAAAAATTAGCCTGCGGCGCTCGATTTCATTTACTCTTGGCTGTAATAGATAGAAGCTGTTACGGCAATCCTGCCCGTCAATATATTCTCCAAGTGGGCTTCGCCAAAACGCCGCCTAATATTTGGCTTATCGTCTTTCATGCTGCCCTTTAATGTTACTCTTCCTACGTAATCCTTTCATGTTCCATAACTTAAAGCTCGAATTCTCAGTTTCTAGGATTCGGTAAAATTTTTGAGAGATTCGGTACAATTTTGGCTCTGCACCCCCCCCCCCACACCGAAAATACACTTGCGACGCCCCTGCGTGGGAGCCTTACACAGTAGTTTCAGGTCCGCAATTCGCTTAAAAGAAAGCGGTGAACAACATAAACGAAAGACTGACCCATACGGAAAGTGGACTCCGGTCGCTTTGCCCTGGACATGAATCCTACACAAATCTGGGAAATTAATGACGAAACTCAGGGGTACCTATCAAAAGAAACAGGACCAACACAGGACCAGAATCCCCAACGCAATATTTCGTACTACTAGCACGCTTCCTGCCAGCAGTTTGGGGGCGCGGTATTTGTCCCTCCAGGGATGTAACCTCCAGCGAGTTTCTTAATCAATCAATCAATTTACCTAACTAAATGGGTTCCACCTGGAAAGGAAGTCAGAGTAATAAGAAATATTTAAAGTGACCGTAATACTAGGAATAACAAATTTATTCATACAATTCATTCATACAGTCATCATTCGAAATAAAATCTAGTAAAAAGTAAAAAGTCCGACTGGTTTGTGAAGGATTCAGACAGTTCGCTAGTGATAGTTTCCAGTGATAATAGATTATTTATTGTAGCAGCTAGGTTCGAGAACAATAGACGAACGCGAAGCAAGGTTATTAAACTCGTATGTTGAATATCGAAATGCTTTTGGACCTGCGTTCTGGCTTTGAACATTCTTCGGACTTGGCCTTGAACATTCTGGCTCTTCGTATGTGTAAATGATTGCCATTTGGCCATCGAATCTATTCGGCCAAATTGGCTAATTTAATTTTAATAAAGTGGCAATGATTTTTTTTTTATTATGTAGATTGGTATTAAAAAGAACTTGATTTTTGGAACGGCTTTCCGAAGCGCAAAAAGGTAGGCGAACGGTCACACACTCAATTCAAATAGTTTTATCACTATTATAGTTATTATAATCGAAGCATTGACTGGGTGTCTTCAGTCACCGAATCCCTTTCTTTCAGGGATAAGCCAAGGATCAGCTCTTCAACCATTGACCTGGATTCGTTGCGGAATCTTAAAGAAGGAACATTAGGACGAACGTACGTCGAGTGGTTAGATACTAACGTGAGTAAGTAAATTAACATACGAAAGCCTAATGCAATTATTTCTGGCTTAAAGTCTATGTCAGAACCTGGACATGCACATCAGTAACATCCAAGATTTCAGGCGTGAAACATTCTTGTCCTACGTTGTAATAAATAAATATTCCTTGAGCCCAAGCTGACTGATCATATATTCATGTAATATATACAAAAACCGATTCGTCCGCTGTGATGCTTATGAAGCAATATTTCCGCCCTTAGATATGGTTTGAAGCCACACTGACCGTCCATGACGACGAGAACAAAACGAGATTTTAGGGTTTTTTTATCGATCAGTGGATTATATCTCCGGATAAAAGCTTCTGCGCTTTTCCGGGAAAATTGTACAGGTAAATAATTGTATATACACAAATTTGAATGTTATTTTTACACACAGTGTGGTTTTAATTTCGTTCTTTTACGCATTTTATTGTCGTTCTTTTCAGTCGGTTTCTTAGCGTCGTCTTTTACACATTTTATCCTCGTATCGTTCTGCTCGTGTTTGTTTTCTGCATTATGGATTTGTAAGATTTTGTTTCGCTGAGGACGGTTACCGGAAGTGTAGCCGAAATATTCGATTTTTCTTCATATCTCTCGAATACTATCTTAGAGAGATATAATCCACTGATCGATAAAAAACCCCGAAAATCTCGTTTTGTTCTCGTCGTATTTCCGCCCTTCTTGGCAAGGGTCCTCTTCAGGCTGTTATTCTTCTGGGCCAACGCTGGGGAAAGAAACAAACCTGCAATCTGATTGCAAGCTTTCGGCGAAGTTTGAGTTGCGTGACTGTCAAAACTCGGCTAGGCCGAAAAAGCGCTAATAAGTCGTAGGCACAAAACTAAACAATGGAGAAAGGTGGGGATTTCAGAAGCTTGTAATCCCATAAGGGAGCTAAGGACAATCTGGCGTAGACGAGACCTAGTTTTCTGGGTCAAATATTATATTTTTGGGATCTTATCGAAACCTTTGGTCTTGTTTTTAATCCCTTCTACGCTGTGGCCCCCACTCTTCCATTTTTGGTGCGAAACTTTAATTTAAATAACCTATTTTTTCTTAACTATATAATTTTTATTTCACAGTGTCTCTGTTGTTTTTTCTAGCCCTCATCCCCCGCTAATCTTTAGTTGCGTTTTGCAGATACCATGGTATCTGTTGCCACGGTAACTGGATCTGCAATTAGTCATTTTTGCAGTTACCGTGGCATCTGATATATGGTTCATTGCAAAAATGACAATTGCCGAAATTGCGATTTTCGAAGTCATCCCAAAAGAAAAACTGATATTCAGTCACATCACTAAATGCCAAACTTCTTTCCCACAAATTTGACAGAAATTGATGAAAGTGAGATGACTTTTTTGGATACCACGATCAGTTACCACGGTAACTGGCCAGATACCACGATAATTGCAAACACGCCTTTTGACCGTGGTATCAGATACCACGATAACTGCAAAGACGACTTTAGACCGTGGTATCAGATACCATGGTATCTGTAAAAACGCAACTAATGCATCACTCTTTTTAGGGAGTATCTCCTGACACAAGATTACCAGTTCAGTTTGTAGACGACCCTGAACTAGCCTATGTCATGCAGCGGTATCGGGAAGCGCATGACCTCATCCACACCGTTCTGGGTATGCCCACAGATATGTTAGGTAAGTTGGTTATTTTTTGCTGTATTAAAACAACACGGGGGTGCAAAACGTGGGCGGAGGTCTTAGCCCTATTAGGCTAGACGAGACGAGGTTGAAACTGGGGCCTCGTCATGCCCGTTGTCTCATTTCCTCAAATTACAATTGGTGGCGAACCATTACCTAATATACAGTTGACGAAGTCGCCATACGGTCAGAAGTTTCATAACAGATAACACGAGGATGCACCGGTTTAACAGACAACATTTGGGACGTAAAGTGTTATGTTTTTGAAAATTTTATTCGTTAGATGTTATGCACAACAGGCATTAGCAGGAAGTCGCGAAAAAACGCTGAAAAAGTATCTGCTGACTTTTTTGTTTGTCGCCGTGATATCGGAAAAGTCAGCAGAAGCTTTTTTGGCGAACTTTCAGGATAGGTAAGTACTTTAAACTTTATTATGTATGGGAGGAAAGGTATGTTAGTCATGGCTTATTTTTTTTTTTTTTTCAGGGGAAGTTGCAGTTAAGTGGGTCGAAGGTATTCAAACGGGTCTTCCGATGTGTGTTGCAGGAGGAATCATGGGCGCCGTCAGACTAAAGCCGAAGTAAGTCCTTCATATCCTGATCTGCCCAGAGGACAGTCCTTCATCTCTCTTTCCTGAGACCCCTATATCAGTAGCCTGGGGCTAGGAATTTCGTGAGTGGGAGGAGGGTTTGGTAGTTCGTGTAAAAGATAAGCACTTTTATTTTCAAACAAAACATGTGCGGTAGCGCGTAGTTTGTTCACTCTCCAGTAGGGTTCTGCCCTGCCATTCCCAGGTGCGACATGGATTTCGAGGTTATCTGTCGCGTACGGCGTAGCTTCGGGGTCAGTGTTGCCACTTCTTTTTGACAGAGCCTGTGACATTTGGCCGCACAAATCTGGGACATTCGGGCGCCCGTAAAATTATGCAATTTTTGTAATATAATATTATAGTATTTGATTCATGCGCGCCGAGAAGGTGGGAGAGACCATCATTTTTCGATGGGTCGGATTTTAACGAACACACTGTTACCTTTGCTTTCTTCAAATTCCTCACGGTAGCTAACGTTATCCACAAATTACTTGAACACAATTCACTCTTGAAAGCAAGCATTGCTCATTAACTATTCATTGATCTCCTGGTCAAACGAGTTACTTAAAACCTTCGAGAAGATCGAGTGGCGTGTAAGGATTAAACAACTAAGTATATCACCATGTTGACATTTTTTGGTCTCGGAAGCTGAATATTATTTAGCTCAATTTCAGAATCTTCAAGAAATCACTATAACGAATTTAGTAAAATTTAGGGCGTTTGTTTATTGTGATATAGTTTACATCCCTCTTTCTTTGGACTTAATGGAATTAACAAGAAAAAAACAGAAAAGAAAATACTTCAAGAAATCGATAGTGCAAATAATTAGTTTGATTTTTCTAGACATTTTCCATATGCCTGCTACAATAAAAACATTTTGTTAAATCCATAGTCAAATTTTGATCCCAGCCTCCCATGTCGGCAGCTTCCGACCCGTGCCACTAGATGACCCAGCGGTCGGATCGAGTCGTGGCTTCATCTTGGGTTAGGGGGGGGGGTCTATACGTTACAAGTGCTAGAATGCTTATGATACAACTCCTTTAATAGCTTTATTTCAGCCAAAGGCCGTATATCACACAAAAATAAGAGCAGATAATAATCGTTTAAAACAAAAAATCTTTATTCCCAAAAAGAGTTGCCTTGAAATTGGCCATAATCCTTTGAAGTCGTCGAATTTGCGACACTTTGGCATACGTGCGATTTCCTGTGACAATTTTTCACAGCTGTGAATGTGAGTGAAGTCGAAAACCTGTGACAAATCACGGAATTCTGCGACCAGTGGCACAACAGGGGGCTCGCTATCCCACTCTTCTCTTCTCCCCTCCCCCATCCAGGATAGTTGAAGAGCTGAGCGCACAAAGGTGATAACTGCCTTTTTTGGCAAATTGAGTTGTGAGCACCTTCTGGACACATTTTCGCGCTCTTTCTCCCTGTGCTTTCAGAATGTTTGCCAAATCACTCCCTACTGAGATGCTGAGTCGGCAAAGGTGATAACTAGCTTTCGGTATACCAACTTCCCAAACTTTAAACGCGATTATCTCGAAACTGGCAAACAGTGAGTTATCACCTTTGTGCGCTGAGCTCTTCAGTTGTTCGCGGCCAGTTTAGAGCTACGACATAACGACATTAGCGTCCTCGCAGGTTCAAGTGGGTCAAGGTGGACTAAAAGCAAAAAAAAATGTTAAAGCTGGAAAGTGAACTTTACTTTCTAGCTTGAGCTTGAAGAGGACCCATGCCAAGAAGGAACAGTTTCGGTCTAATAAAATCAACTGACGTATGCGTTAAGAAGTTCACTTTCCTGCTTGAGCGGCTTGAGCCTGGAGACAAACCTAGAAGGGCCGATCTAAAATAAAAAAATATAACTAAATATCTGACCCCGATGAAAAATTTTCGAGAATTAGTCGTATGGAGTTGTACGAAAAAGTAGCATGTAGTAGTCTCTTGCCACTGCATGCTGCTATGTTTATTTATTCTTACATTTTTTATTTTTTTTTGGGGTGGGGAGGGGGTAGTTTGTTTTTGGAGACGGGATTTGGAGTGTATAGTGTTTTTTTTTGGGGGGGGGGGGTGTTTGACCAGGAACCGAGTAAGTGCATATATTTTTTTCTTGTTCTCTATTTTTCATTCTTTTTTCTTTTTCTTTATTATATTAATATTTAGGTTAATTTGTCAAAGGGGGTTTGTTAAACCCTCTTAACAAGTGTAAACTTCTGTAGGGTAGGGTGTTGTAGTTGCTAGTATTTTTTTTTAATAAACCCCATACATAATCTAAGAAAAAATCTAATCTAATCATTCTTTTAGGCAAAGACAGCGTTACCTTTCCTCGTACTTGCCATACGCCATACGGGTAGGCCAGCAGTCAAAGTTCCTGATGAATATTTACTACGAGAAGAGGTGGGAACAAAATCTTGAAGAACTAAGGCTTGAAGTAGGAATAGAATCCCCTCCCCTTATATAGAGCTGTTATGTAAGTAGGTTGTTTTTCTTTCCTCGGAATTTGTGTTATATTTTTGTTGTTGTAATATAAATAACGTTAAAAGCAGAAAAAAAGATGCACGCTGTTTCGATAGCTGACCTCGCAGTAAACCGCACCTCAAACCGACTCTCTTCTGTCAAAGCACAAGTCGTAGTAGATACAAGTTGCGTTTCTATCAAGCGCCTACTCCTCACTGTTCTTTGGGCCTTTTTTTGTTTTACCTTGCTCTTTGTTCTTTCTGCCTAGGCCTGCGAAGAAAGGAAAGGTGAGTTCACCAGTTTGCTGCCAACTCCTCTCTGCCAAAATTGGTCTTTATTTTAGAAATGCTGAACTTATAATTTCCGTGACTTGGGGATGTTAACTGATTAGATGAATTTGCCTCCGGCCGGGATCACTGTTCATATGGCCGGCTTGTACCGGACTATTGTAGTGGCTTGCGAACTCTGTTCACAAGCCCCTCGGTAGCTCAAACGAATAGAGTGTCTGCCCTGTAAGCAGAAGGTCGTGGGTTCAAATCCCGGCTGAGGAGCATTTTTGACTTTCAGTTCACCACTTCTAAAATATTTCCATCTCAAGGGCTTATTCCCCATCAAAGTTACATTTCGATTTGTTTGGTTTTTCACCATGAGACCCAGCCAAGTGGGTCCTGGTTTGTCTACGTGGCTCCGACATTGGAGTCCTAGACTTCTACACTTAATTCAAAAAAGTTGGTCTTGGTTCATTAGTCACGGTAAAAGTCCCTTGTATAAAGTGCCATCTGTGTTTTATTTTTTATTATTACCAAAATTGGTCAAATCAGAAGAAAGGACAGAGGACGTGGAAGAAAGGCCTATGATCTCGTCTGGCAAAAAACGCGACTGCAGTTTCGATTCTAAGACTCTAACATACGTGACCCCTTTCAAACTCGGCCAGTCCCGGCTGTTTTAGCCTCACTTGACCCCCTTGAGAATCACGGAAAAACTTACATAACCGGTATTTGTGACCAATAAGCTCCTCGGAAGCTCAGAAAGTTCGGCCTCGAATAGTGCCAAACGTGACAAATACAAGGATCAATTTGCCTCCGTTAGGGTGAGTGGTAAGCAAAATAAGCTCGAAATCTCGGAAATTAGAAACGATGAAACGATTAGGGTTGTAAACGTTAATTAATCCTTTAACAGCCAGTTAAGGGGAACCAGGTAATGAAGAAGCCGCCTAATGACGAACACTGGCAACTTTAGTATCACATCTGGAAGAACAACCTAAGGCGTATTCTCGCCGTTCCCCGAGGACTCCTCGGGGAATCGAAGGGAAGGCGAGAATAGAGGGACTCACTCCACGCGGACTCCGCGTACAAAAAAACAGCGAGAACACGGGGCATGCTTCCAAAATGGATTTTATTCGAAAAAAAAACGCAGTTGACGAAATTAATCTGGATCCACTTTATTTTTGGTTTTGTTTATTCTGATTATTTTTAATTAATTTTACATTGGACCAACACCAGCAAAAATTGATTCCCCTCCGAATCTGAAAGGGAGTCCTTTTTGGTGATGGTGATGATAATTGGAGCATTCCCCGTCCGTGGGGACTCGCGGGAATGCGAGGAGTGAGTCCCCGGGACAAACAAAAACGCGGGGACTCCTCAAGTGGAGTCCTCGGGGAACGGTTGAGAATACGCCTCTATTCAAATATTGGAGGATGACTCCGACGGCCTGAATATGCTCAGTCCAGTCGGTGCCTCAAGTCAACCCACCCTCCCCGGGTGAGGAAGCGAACAGGAGGCCAACGAAAGACATGGCTTCTAGCCGTCAAGGCGGACCTTAAACCCACCAGAGGCTTTAGGAAGTATGGGAGACGAGGCCCTAACCGATCAAGCTACGTAGGACCGCGTTTCGTAGAAGGAGACGTATCGTTGCTTGGTGGAAACCGCAAAGAGCCATGGAGTGTGAGCGCAAAACAAGTACAAGTAAGTACAGTAGTATTCTTGTATAGGAATTTAGGAGTCAGTAGCTAGGTCATATGCTATCTAGGCCAACTGACACAAACGTCAGTTGGCATAAACGCCAGTTCACCGAAATTTTCCGACAGTTGGCCCACACATTGTTCTCGATGGGATAATTATCTTTGGGTGTAGTGACGGATTTTCAGGCGAACTGACGTTTGTGTCAACTGACGTTTGTATGAACTGACGGTAGGCGAACTGACATGTAGGCCAACTGACGTGTCGGTGAACTGACGTGTAGGCGAACTGACGGATTTCTGAAATAGGCGAACTGACGGTGGTTCAACTGATAGTGAGCGAACGAGGTTTGGGCCAACTGACGTGTAGGCGAACTGACGTGTAGGGGAACTGACTTGTAGGCGAACTGACGTGTAGACGAACTGACGTGTTGGTGAACTGACGTGTAGGGGAACTGACGTGTGGGCGAACTGTTGGATTTTTTGTTTAGACGAACTGACGTTTGTGCGAACTGCCGTGTAGCTGTAGTGACAGCGACCCCATGCCGGCCACTAGGTAGGGATGACCGGTCCTACTACACATTTCACATATGTTGCTTACGGCATTACAATTTGAAATAGCTTGATTGTAGTTATATTTTTAATTCATATCATGTTCCGTGGCCGCGGGGTCCATAAGCAGAGTATCCGGTGCTGTTGCCACAGTTTAAAGACGTGAAAAGAAGGAGGATAAGAGTTTTCGAAAATTTGTAAAAGCGTCCGAATAGCGCGACTTCATTGGTCATTAGTAAAGCCAGGGACCCATAAATTTCCTTTAGAGGGGGCTTGTCATTTCCTATGCTTCTGTGTTGCTATGTTGACCGAACCAGCCCTACTTTCCAAAAATCCCACTAGGGTCGAATCTGCATTCTTGTTTGCCTCATTGGACGTGCGCGCCAAAAAGACTCCTCCCTCAAGGCGCCAGCAGCCAATCTCAAATTTTGTGTATCTGGTCTTGAAATTGATTGGACCGTGGGTATTTCTCGAACTATCTTCCGACCGGTCAAGAGCACATCAGAAATCATTGACAAGCCCCCCGTAAAGGAAATTTATGGGTCCTGGTAAAGCGAAGTATGGAAAGAATACGCATAGCAATACTCTTGATGACTAGATCTTCGTGCCGACGAGAATCGCCGTGTGCCTAGCGAAGAGCAGGAAAGTCACTACAGCTGTACCCAACAAACGCTGTTGATTGGTTGAAATAGGATTTGAATCATCGTTCCCGTGACGTTTCTCGTTCATCCCCAGGTTCACTGGCTGAAACCAAAGTGGGAGAAACACTGCAACGCACTCGGACGTTCCGGTGCGACCGGTTGGTAACCCTGGTGCTCGGTCGTTTCATATGAAGTCTGGAATGAGAGGTGGAGCCGAAGAGTTTCAGAAGGGCTTGAACAAAAGCCATATACGGAGGAATTCCCTGCGTTCTCGCGGTTTCCCGTCCAAGGAGAACCCAGGACGTAACACCCTCTATTTTCATGGTCTTCGTCCACTTCCCAAGGGGCCTCCCGCGAAACGGCGAAGGGCAACGCTAGGCGTAGATTTGAATCATCGTTCCCGTGACGTTTCTTGTTCATCCCGTGGTTCACTGGCGCGTTTTGGACTGAAACCAAAGCGGGAGAAACACTGCAACGCACTCGGACGTTCCGGTGCGACAGGTTGGTAGCCCTGGTGCTCGTGCTCGGTCGTTTCATATGAAGTCTGGAATAAGAGGTGGAGCCGAAGAGTGTCAGAAGTGCTTTAACAAAAGGCATATATGGAGGAATTCCCTGCGTTCTCGCGGTTTCCCGTCCGAGGAGAATATCCACCCTCTATTTTCATGGTCTTCGTCCACTTCTCAAGGAGCCCCCCCCCCCCGCGAAACGGTGAAGTACCTCTGAGGGCAACCCTAGCTACACCACGAAATCAAAGATCTTTTGTTTCGTAGGCTACACAAGCTGCAATATAAGGCGTTTTTCAACGGCCCCACAAAGAGCGTGTTCCACCCTACTTACCGTAGTACTACGCATGACTTCACGAATCCTGGCTTCTTGGCGTCAAGTCTGGAACGCACTTTTCTGTTTACCAATTACGCTCCCGTGTGGTAAGCAAATAGTTACCAAGGAGGGGTATCCAACCTCGAATTTATATAACCTCGAACTCGGCCTGAAAATCTTACAAGGAAAGTTCTTTGCAGTCAAAAACTGGTCCTAGGTCATTCAGGGTTTCCTTCATGACAGTTAGGACCTTGTTAGGACTGTACTGAAATTTCCTTTCAGCCTTTTTAGCCCAGGTTCGAGGTTGTATAAATTCGAGGTTGGATACCCCTCCTGTAGTTACTATTTTGAGAAAATACTCTATATGACTAAGTCCAAAACACGCCAGTGATCCTCAGGAAGAAGGAGTAAACGTTTCCGTAATGACTCAAACTCAACGACTCAAATCCTGCGTCAAACAGTCACGGCGCTCTTTGGGAGCAGCTGTGACACCGTTTCTTTCTTTCTTCCGCTGGTACCCGGAGATTTAGCATCGGCAAGGAGAGATAGTCATAAAGAGTATTGGAACGGTCAGCGTAGAACTTTTCGCGAGGTTGGAACGAATTTAGTAACTAAAAGTTACTATTGTTAGAACTTAGAAGGGTGGATCCGAGCACGCTCTAAAGGCGTATTCTCGCCGTTCCCTAAGGACTCCACTTGAGGAGTCCCCGCGTTTTTGTTTGTCCCGGGGACTCACTCCCCGTATTCTCGCGAGTCGCCACGGACGGGGAATGCTCTAATTATCATCACCATCATCAAAAAGGACTCCCTTTCAGATTCAGAGGGGATCAATTTTGGCTGGTGTTGGGGCAATGTAAAATTAATTAAAAACAATCAGAATGAACAAAAGGAAAAATAAAGTGGATCCAAACTAATTTCGTCAACTGTGTAATTTTTTGTCTAAACAAAATCCATTTTAGAAGCATTCCCCGTGTTCTCGCTGTTTTCCGTACGCGGAGTCCGCGTGGAGTGACTCCCTCTATTCTCACCGTTCCCTTCGATCCCCTAGGAGTCCTCGGGGAACGGCGAGAATACGCCTTAAGTGTTGTAAGTGTTGTGTGTGAGGTCGTTTTTGTGTCCGGCAAATCCGTTTCCGCGACCAACAAGGCTTTTTGGATCGAATTTGATAAACGACTGTCGAACTGATTTTCGATTTCAGTCCGATTTTAAATTTCGAAATGAGATTTTATTTGGATTTATTTTCAGACATTTGAAAGTACGGCAATAAAAACAGATTGCGCTCAACTTGTGCGTCGAGTTTGTGGGCATGTCTGGCATACAATTCTGTTTCCTCTCAGAAATGTGTGAAACACGTATGTTTCGCGGAAAAAAGGCTATTATAGAGCTCGTCGGTTGACAGACAGGGCCATCCCATCAGAAGGTTCCGACGGCCTTCATGTTAGTTACTAGCATGTTTGCTAGATGGCGTCCCAGACATCTACTATCCTAGAACTGTGACTGACATCCTCAGTATCATCATTTATTTTTGTTTATGTTTGGTGGGATGTGTTGAACAAAAAATAAAGCCTTCCATCCTGCTTTCATGTAGAGTAAGTTGTTTGTGAAGTATGGTAATTTGGATGTTATTTAACTTTAAATGGCGAAATCCTGTTCACTTGTTTTATAAAAGTAGACTGCTTGTGAGCAGGAGTAGGCTAGGTTTATTTCGGGAAATAAAATAAGTGCCAACGATTTTGTACTAAAGATAGTAACCTTCAAACACAGGCTTCCTTAAATCCATATATTCTAGTACAATGTACATGCAGCACAGGAGGGGTAACCTGGGGGTAACTGACCTGATTTTCACTCAACCTAGAATTTTGCCGCAGTCAAGCACAAATCCTCAATTTTTGGGCATGGTGCCCCAACGTCAGGGCATGCCCCAAGGTATGGGCATGGTGCCTATACGTTGGGGCACCATGCCCTGGAGCATGGGCATGGTACTAGCATGACACCCCCATGATATAATGGTTGAACTGGGATTGATTAGATACCTACAGTAAATAGGGCTGTCTTCCTCTCCTAGACCACAAGATACTTTGATCTTATGTTCTATCTAACCTCTTTTTCCAATTTTAAAAATATTAGAGAACTTCCAAGAAATTTAGCATTTAATGAAGGCCACTTTTTCCTATTGGTTTACCTATCCATTTCCAGGGAACAAGGGGAATTCATTCATGCCCCAACGTATGGGCACCATGCCCAAAAATTGAGGATTTGTGCCTGACTGTTTTGTCGCGAATATGTTGAAGTGAAATTTCCATGCTGTCACAGTCAAGAAGTGAAGTCTAATTTTTTTTTCAACAGGCGTGTCCCTACGGCTACATATTAGCATTATTTGTCTTTCCTTTGTTTTCAACCTGGAAAAAGAGATTTTCTCGTTATTAACTTTAGTACTGTAGTAACTCTACTCTAATCTGTATCTCTTTTCTATCACTTTGCAAGCAATCTGACCTCAGGTAAAAATGAGATGATACTGTTTGAAAATATAAATATGTTTAACTAGAAATTTTGTTGTAATAAAATTTATTTCCCCAATATTCTACAACCATTCTGTATTAGCTTCAATCTATAGGCCGGACCCGTAGAGAGCGGACGGGGGTATAACTCTTCTTCAGTCGTTGGTTGAACGCCTCCGAGTACGGACTCGCGTGAATTTGTGAATAACAAAAATGGATTTATGAAGGATTGTTGTTAAGATGATGGGAGCCGGGTTCAGAAATGGTTTTATTGTACGAAGCCTTGCAAGGGACGTCCCAAGAAGTGATTTTAATTTCGTTACAACCAAGGTGGACGCACCGGAAGCCGACTTAGCGATGCTTGTAATGGCCAGGCTACCGAGTCTGATCAGGTAAATACCAGTTCATGCGGCTAAATAGGGATTTTGAATTGATCCCTGAGTGGGGGAGGATGAAGATACTTGAATCGTGAGCCAGGGATGGCAGGGCAGTCTGCCATTTGTTGGATGTTCTGTATGACAGGTAGTAAGTTTGTCATGTTTTTTGTTCCTTTTTAAGCCTGATAGATTTCGCTAAAGAAAGATTTTTCTGGAAATTTGAAATCTTGTCTGAGCCTGAGGTTTGGTACCTCTCCTGTATGCTTAGTTGAACGTTTGTTCACTTTAGATACTTGCTGTGACTAAAGTCAACTATGTAAGTAGGTAATTAAGAGCCTCTGAAAACACCTGAATAGGTATTTTGGATCTTCATTCTACGATTTAGCCCAGAACTATGCTGTTCACATTTAAGTAACTGTCCAAATAAACAAACCTCTACTGTACCCAGGCCCAGGAGATCATATCTGACATTTTCTTAAAAAAAAAAAAATAACATTAGGGACTATTCATTGCCATTTTTGGATGGACAGCAGCTGAAAACCTGCAACAATGTTTTTTGACAATGCAAAACAGAAGCGTCAGCTGAATTTTATTAGAGCCATACTGTGGCTCTTCTTGGCAAGGGTCTTCTTCAGGCTCAAGTTGGAAAAAGTGGAAAAACAAACCAAAGATTCTAGCTTAGCGTTAAATCTGACTTCGAGAATTCCTTTGTGAGAGCTGCTTGGAGTTAAAAAGGTTAACTCCAAAATGCATCTTTTCAAATGCAGAAAAATGCCTACCCGATCAACAACCCAGTCGAGCAGCAAAAACAGCAGCCATGCCCAAAATGAAATCATAGCAACCTTTTTAACTTCAAGCAGCTCTCACAATGGAATCTTGAAGTCAGATATATAACGTTAAGCTAGAATCTTTAGTTTGTTTTACCACAAATTCGTTTTTCCAACTTGAGGGGCTTCATGTAATCAACTCCAGAATTCAAAGTTTGTCCAGACTTGGTATCACATAGGTTGAGGAGGTCCTTAATTGGTACATGCCTATTAGCTGATTCCTATGCTAGCTAATGTAAGCTGTTATGGAAATAAATGAATATTAGCATGTTATTTATAATCTGGTTTATTTTGCAGCAAAATTAAGAACGAAAAGTCAAATTTGATTTCCTGAACTTGACAATCAGCAAAGAAATGACTTATGTGAACTCAGATAAAAAACAAAGTGATACAAGTGAAAAACCAACACCCAAAGGAATAAATCGAACAACAGAAAAATGCCTAGAAGAAGCTCAGTCGAGTGGTGTGTTGAAGCTAAGTGGCAGAAAGTTACGAGATGTGGCTAAGCTTGGAAGTAGGATTTACAACTTCAGTGATATCTACAAAGCTGGTATGTATTTTCAAGCAGACTTGTTGTTTTCTTGCTTTGCATGATACTTTTACTGTTACTGCATTGCCTTGTGTGTTAGCTTGTACACAATTTACAATCAAGGAAATTAAGCATTCTTGCAGTTTAAAGTTTTTCCCTACTAATACTTCATAGAATGTGTGATGGGTCGCTACGGTAACCAGTCTAGCAAACCAAGTTCTATCTAGGAGTTCTGTACCAGTCAAGCACAAATCCTCAATTTTTGGGCATGGTGCCCCAACGTCAGGGCATGCCCCAAGGTATGGGCATGGTGCCCATACGTAGGGGCTACGGTAACCAGTCTAGCAAACCAAGTTCTATCTAGGAGTTCTGTACCAGTCAAGCACAAATCCTCAATTTTTGGGCATGGTGCCCCAACGTCAGGGCATGCCCCAAGGTATGGGCATGGTGCCCATACGTAGGGGCACTATGCCCTGGAGCATGGGCATGGTTCTAACATGGCACCCCCATGATATTTGGTTTAACTGAGATTGATTACATACCTAAATAGGGCCTTCTTCCTCTCCTAGACCACAAGATACTTGGTCTTATGTTATATCTAACCTCTTTTTCCAATTTTAAAAATATTAGAGAACTTCCAAGAAATTTAGCCTTTAATGAAGACCACTTTTTCTTATTGGTTTACCTATCCATTTCCAGGGAAAAAGGGGAATTCATTCATGGCTAAATTTCTTGGAAGTTCTCTAATATTTTTAAAATTGGAAAAAGAGGTTAGATAGAACATAAGATCAAGTATCTTGTGGTCTAGGTGAGGAAGAAGGCCCTATTTAGGTATGTAATCAATCTCAGTTCAACCAAATATCATGGGGGTGCCATGCTAGTACCATGCCCATGCTCCAGGGCATGGTGCCCCAACGTATGGGCACCATGCCCATACCTTGGGGCATGCCCTGACGTTGGCGCACCATGCCCAAAAATTGAGGATTTGTGCATGACTGTTCTGTACAGTTTATCTGATGTATGCCATTTGGCATGTTCTATCACCAACTATCAGATCGAATAGTAAAATGAAGACCAAATTCGCATTCGATTTTCGAGACAGTAAAGTTTGGATCCAGGTTTTGTCTATCTGTTTTGCTTCAGGACTAGCCAATCAGAAAATTCTGCGAAGTAATCGGATTGGCTAGTACTTTTGAAATTTGAATTATCCTTGAACCCAAGCTGACTGGAAAATATAATTTGAATTCGTTTGAACTTCGGTCTTAGGCTCAGCTGGTACCGTCACGCCAGTCAGTCCCAGTTGGGAATGGCAAAACCCGAGCGGAAATTGAGTTTCAGAATAATTTTTAGAACTGACGGAGGTGCTAGTTAGAACTCATTGTGAATGGGCCTTACACGATGGACTACCTTAAATCCCAGCTTCCCTGTCACCAAATGACACTAGTCTGCCACAATTCCCCAATTTTTGGATAGGTTATGCAACACATTGGGTATAACCGCAGTTTGCACTATTTGCATGGTTAGTAATAACGACAGTGGATGAATTAGGGCAGGGATAGGGTGCCCAGCGTTTGGTTTAGGGTAACCTACGTTTGATATAGGAATTCCAAACCCTGGGTATACCTAACTTTTGGCATAGCTTATCCAAAATCAGGAATTCGTGGCAGATTGAATGATACAGGGCTTTCTGTTATCAGTCTCTCTCCATACTCCTTACTCTTAAATATAGAAAAATTGGCGTAACCGGTTTTTCTGATCAATGAACTTAAAGGACACCTAAATGAAGAGTACCAAGTATCATCCCTATCTGTATGACTTCCGTTAACATTGCCTGCAGAAACCCCAATCCAAATACGAAATAGTGTTTCCAAGCTATGACTTTTGCTCCATTTTGCATCTGTCCTTATTTCAGTACCGAACAAGTTTAGAAATGAACAAATGTCTCCAATCAACCCTTCTTCAGGAATATTTTTAACCAGTTAAGCCCAAACGTATATCTAGAAGAAATTCCAATACGATCCGGCCAGCGCTGTACAAGATTTGAATGAATTGCGCTTTTTGTCTTGGAGTCTGCATGTGCAAACCTCCAGAAACGAACATCCGTATTTTGAAAACGTCACGCTCAGGAGAAGAATGCTCTCCGTGGCCATGTCTGTAAATGCATTCTCCATGGTGTGTTCAAGTATGGTTTCATTGTTCAGGTGTCCTTTAACAGAAATCATAGTTGGAAGCCTGAGACTTCTCGAAAAAGCCGAACAGGGCAAGCTTGTCCAGGAAGCATGGTTAGTCCGTTTCGACAGTCGAATGCCAACCTTATAAATTCGTCTTTCCCGTTTCACTTATCTAACTGATTCACTTTAGGTTGCGTCTGATTCCATCCATTCTCATTTCCGAGATTTTTACGTCATTTTTATCCGCCCTAAATGCATTACACCGATTCTTGCATTCGCCCTGTTTGGATCTTTTCCGGGCGGGTCAGGCTCCGGCTAATTGCTCCCGAGGAGCTTACTATTTATTTATTGGTTCAAATATAATATATAAAGCAAAGCTAAGCCTAAATCAACTGATCCCTTAGAGAACTAAATTAAAGTTGTTTACGTGCTACATTATTCACTTGTGAACAAATGGGTAGCCTACAGGTTGTGGGTTTGGAGGGCTTCCGATGCTTTTTTGTAAAAGTTTGTCAACTTTTTCTTATGACGGTTATGCAAGTTTGTCCGTATTTCTCATCAAAGACAAAGGGCTGGGCGCAGTTGAAACCAGCCGGTACGGGGGTTTGTGATCTTGAAAAAATAAGGTTAGACTGTAAACTGCATCGACTGCGACTTGTTCTTTAAGTTTTGTTTCCTGAGAAAGCGGAGTCGCATTCGTGATAAAAAAACACTTTGCGAACAAATTTTTCGCATAGCCAAATAATTCGATTTGCAGTGTTTCACCTCAATTGTTTTCGCGACGCCTTGCGAATAATTTGTGCGTTCTGATGGCAGTTAGTTTTGTAGTACCTAAATAAAGCAAATAGGCTTTCTCAAATTTCTCAGGACGATATTAACGCTAAACTGAACGTCAGCCAGGTGACGGTCCACACTAAACCTGCTTTAGTTTGCTTGGCTTAGCACCCGTGTCTTCTATTCTTGTCTGAATTCTTCTTCTTTCAGATCTGTCTAAAAACCGACTCACTGAGTTACCCTTAGAGCTCACCGACTGTCCTTCACTTGAAACCTTGACTCTTTATCAGAACAATATCAAATCGCTGCCACAAGAAATTATTTACCTGCAGTCTCTTACATTCCTTGACCTGAGGTAAGATATTTCTATTTCTTCTTCTTCTTCGGGTTTAGCCTGGTCTGAAGCACTAATGACCTGGTTCACCTTCCAAATTTTCTTCTTGGGTTCCAGATTTCCGTTACGTCTAGGTGGAGTCGGAAGGGTGAAGAACTTCCTTATGTTAGATCCTCGTGTGCCCCCAAAAGCGCACAGAGCATCCAAGGAGATTCTCCAGTCCAGTGTTGCCGCTGGACTGGTCGCAGAATTCTACCGTTTGTCACTGCTTTTCGACTTCTTCGACAAAGCAAGACAGAATTCTGTGACCGTTAAAGCTTAACTGAATATGGCTGAGATATGACAGTCTGGTTACCCATCATATTTTTTTCTAAAGAGGCTAGAAAACCCGACAGAAACGCGTTACTTCGTTGATTTGTTATCCACGAAAAATTAAATTTTCGTTGACGAGTTTATTCTTCCGCAATTGTTGTACCTCTATACGGA
Source organism: Branchinecta lindahli (assembly GCA_023053555.1). Taxonomy (NCBI): domain Eukaryota; kingdom Metazoa; phylum Arthropoda; class Branchiopoda; order Anostraca; family Branchinectidae; genus Branchinecta; species Branchinecta lindahli. The sequence continues at coordinate 2,662,291 of JAKZAO010000004.1, read as the reverse complement.
CGCACCTCTGTGTTTGAAATGTTTAGCAACTATAGCGGCAAACAATTGCCGAAAATAACCAGCAATGGCGGATTTTCATTATTCAAGCCAGGAAGATGAAAGTGACTTGAATTTGGAAAGTGACCAGGAAGCACTTGGCATTTGCCAATACATGTGGATTCTAATGTAATGCTGCAGTCTGGAATAGAACATTACAGAATCTCCACTTTGTTGGGCCATTGAGAAGCACGCTTATGCAGATTTTCAAATTCTCCGCCATTTGACGATTTTTATTTGTCGTGCAAGCAGCGGAGATTCCCATTGTCACTACTAGACTACGCGACGAAAAAAAAAAATCCTTTAGAGGAGACAAAATAATTCAGTGTATTCAAATCAAAGATATAAAAATAAGTTGGCTTTTCAGTTAAACTTTAAGATCGTAAAAAAAGCATAAGCATATGATTATGAAGCTGAAAAAGCGAGATTTCTCGTTCAAAATTGTTAAAAAGGACCGAGTTTCGTTGGCGCCAGAATTTCACAAGGTTTTGCGGCCGAAGGTCACAGGCACCGTCAGAGAAAAGTGGCAACGCTGCTCCAGTCGTTTGAAGCTTGCGGCTGCAACGTTATTCTCAGACACTCATTACCCCTGGTTTACACTGCTGCGTTATGTGCGATAAGATTTGTTTTTGATTGTCCGACGTACGACATAAGCATGACTTTCCACATCGGAACGCAGACGCAAGGGAAATCTGAGCTTTTTTTGTCACGATCTCTGGAAAGTTGACTTCTGAAGACCGAGGGAACAATCCATTACTTTAGAATTTTTAGTCAAACTTCATATGTCGTATAGTTCAAATGGGGTTAAATGAAGCTTTACTCAGGGAATATTTTGTAACAAAAATCAAGTTTCAACTACCCTAGGATTACAGTATTTTATTTCGAAGCAACACAGATCCATCATGGACCTTAGTCGCTCCGAAGTGCGAATTAAGGTAAAAGGTAGAGCAACTCTACCAGTTCTTCGCTCCAGGCAGATCATTCTCTGTTTGCCCCCTCACCCGCCCTCTTTTCATTATCAGCATCCATTACACAGAAATAGTACTAAAGATCAAATCAGATCAAATCGGTTTTGATTCTCCACAATAGCATACAGCTAGCCTCGGATTGTCAACATTACAACGGATTACAATCATAATACAATACATTCAAAGATTTGTCGAGTTAAAATGCTTAATAAAATAAGGGACAAATGAATTCAGGTACCTCTGGATGATTTTGTTGGTGGGGGCTTAAGTTTTTGAAGACCCAAGGACTTTGTCTGAAATTGATGAACAGAAAAGAAAAGCTTTCACTTTTTAAATTAAAGGTATGCAAAATTTTCATCGTCTGGGAGGTTCGCACCTTTTTTCCGCTGGAGGATAATAACTAAGCACAATCATAGCTGAGTTTTAGTTAAACGTTGACGATCACGATGATCTGGGGGGGTGGATTAATAGGAGCTAAACCGCGTGGTGGTTCTGAACTGAAATATGGATAGGCATAGTGGTTGTCGCAGTTGCTAATATTTAATGTTTTTGTTCAGCCGGAATAGTCTCAGTGTCCTTCCACCTTGTCTCTCCCAACTGCCCCTTCAAGTCTTACTAGTCTCTCACAACAAGCTTGTCAGTATACCCGAAGAGTTCGGTCGGATCGCTTCTTTGCTGGGTAAGTAATTTTATGTAAATCTCCGCCCTGGCCGAATGGTTAGTACGCTGAACGTTGGTTCGAATCTCGGTGGCGCCAACATTTGGTTTGGGGCGAGGATCAGTGGCGTGACTCTGAATGTAAGTCCGTCCAGCTTTAAATGAGGAAAAGCAAGAGAAGATTTCCACCCCCACCACGCATTGCACTCCCGGCCGAGGGAAGTGGAACAGGATATCAGCACCTACATGACGCGAGCATTATCAGCTGACGTATCCGTTTGTCACCATCAACTATGATTCGCTGTATCTATCATGTGTACAAGTTCAGTTCAGTTCAGTTTTATTAAAAACAAAAATAAATGAGCAGAATAAGTGTCGACCCCTACAAAGCTTCATGGCCCGTTACGTAGGGGTGAATACCAAAATAATAAAAAAAAAAACGAGTTTCTACTATATAAAACCAACAAGAAAGACCAGCAAACATAAGCAAACGTAATTGTTGGACCTTGGAACAGCCTTACCGAAGATGCGGTTGATACTGAATCGATAATAGCTTTAAACGTGTAATAGACAATATTTTTGGGATCCCAAAACGTAAGTGGAGGGATACCTATGACATCGCAAAAGTTGTCCGTCCGTCCGTCCGTCTGTCCGTCTGTACGCACGATAACTCTCGAAGGGATTGAGATATTTTGATGAAACTTGGTGTGAGTATCCTTTGGGTCAAAGTACAAGTCAAGTTCGAAGATGGGCTATGTAGCCCTATATTTGAGGGTGGGGGAGGGGTTTCAAATTAAAGGGCAAAAAAAAATATTTTTGAAATCTATTGAGATAGTTAATTTAGGGGTAAGGAGACATGCTGAATCCGAATATGAAAGTTATTCTCTCATCGGAAAAGTAGTTCACCCGGAATCCGGCGAAAACCGGATACAAAATTTGTCGACCCTCGCTACCCCTTGTCTCAGATTTTTATAGCTCTGCGCGGGATCAGTATGGCCCTGCGCGGGGCTGACGTAAGAGAGAGAGAGCTAGTGCGGTCGAAGGGGTTGGTATAATGGAAAAGAGTAGATGGTTGCCGACTGTGCGGGCTATATAACAGTTGGAAAGTTTATAGGGATTGACAACTTCAGTAGTAGGGTACACACTAAAACCGAAAATAGGCCGATCTAAAATTGTGAGACAAGTAGGGGACTTCTAATGGTCTCATGGTCTGATAATAGGCTGTTAGACCATAATCATCTTCGGCAATGAGGGATTAGCAGTTTTTTTCTACTTGGTGTACCTACAGTTTGTTTTCTGTGCTTTATGTGGTACGAACAATTTGGTACCAAGTTTATCACGAGGACATGGAGTAGTAAGTAAGTGTTGCCAGAATCTTTGGTGGTGAGGGGTTGCCAACTTTTGTTAGTTGATATATCTTTTATTTTTTGCCAGTGTAGCTCATGATAAGAACGATACGGTACCATGTCTATCACGGGTAGATGGACTTGTTTTATAAGTTAAGGTTTTATTTGAAGTTGATTAGATGTTCTTTATAGGGATAAGGAGATGCGCTAAATTCGTTTCTGAACTATCTTTTCTTGGCTGGACAAGTAGTTCGCTCGGAATTCGGCGGAAGTAAAGCAGGAAGTAAAGCGGAAGTAAAGCAGGAAGTTTCGATCAGTATCGTCAAAATAGATATGGCTTATAAAGGTATATCTGAACTTGATTTTCTCAGATGATTAGCCTGGCAAAGACTGGATCTGGTTTTAAAAGCTAATGTGATAGTCGATTTAGGGGTAGGCAGACCTGCTGAGTCCGTATATGACAATCATTTTCTACCTGGACATATCCTTCGACCGGAATCCGGCTGAAACCAGAAATTTGACAGTAGTATAGCCTAAGGCAGGAAGTTTTGATCAATTTCGTCAACGCCATTGATCTTAACCTGTTTATATGTTTTGATATTAAAAATGTTCATGTAGTCTGGCGAAGACTGGATATCTACAAGACCCAATTGTCTGGATCAAATATTAAGTTTTTGGGATCCCATCGAAATCTTTGATATTTTTAATTCAGCTCTGTATCGGCGCTGTCATAAACTTGATAGGCTACCTTTAGAATCCCTGTATAACGGGTAGTCCCACAGCTCATAATTTTTGTTATGGGATGTGCAGTTATAGGGCCCTAGGTACGAACCAGATCAGTAACTCATTTTCAGAAAAAAGTGTCGCTTTGTAGCCTACCTTATGGTCTGAGAGCGTCGATATGATCATTTCCAATTTCTTCGAGGTATGTAAAATC